>NW_021027094.1:745756-860473 GCF_004153795.1 Camellia sinensis | reverse complement strand
TTTTTCTTAGTGAGAGTTTAAGACCTACTGTTTACTGCTATGCTAATGGATGTACCACATATGACTGAATAACTGTTCTGACTGAAAGACTGAAGTATTGTTTAATGAACTGATTTCATTATTGTAAGGACATTTCATTCATAGCCTCTTTACGCATTATGTTATTCACTGGGCTTTAGCTCACTGTTTATATATATATGTAGGTGCTCAGCCACCAGACCGGTGCTAGGAGCGTGGGCTAGACTCCAGTTTTGTCAAGCCAGCCTTTGTGCCTCACTGCGAGGTTCCGAGCCTATCTGCTAAGGCTTAGGGGTGTTTTAGGAATTCCCTTTCTGTACTGTCTTACTGTTCTGTATAGACCGAATGTTACTGTACTGTCATCAAGGGATTAGGTCCTTGTACTGTGTGACTGTAAATTTTGTATAGACTGTACTGTTTGTATGTATGAATGCATGAAAAATCTTTTTGGCATACAGACTGTCACAGCTCAATGGACATTATTTACTTACTGCATTGGCTTCCGCCAGGCCCTGTACTCTGTTTTACTGTACTACTATTCTGTAGGCTTTCGGTAATCTCGGATTATTGGCCGGTTACGGTACTAAACCCTTAGGGCCGGGTTTGGGTCATGACAGTTATCTTCTACAAAAATCATTCCCATTCCTTTCTCACAAATTTCTCTGACCCCGTTTTCACTGTTCATCGTCATCTCAGTTCATCTTCGTCACGTCACGTCGCATCTTCATCTCAGGACATATCAGCTTGTCATTAAAGTTTCATCCTAACTCTGGTAAGTTTTTATACAATACAACTAGATTTTATCTGGAAACACAGTTAATTGCATTTTATATTAACCTTCCATAAATTAGGGTTTCAATTTCGTAATAAAACGCTACATGAATTTGAAAAAAGTTATTTCTAAGTGTTTTGAACTTATTCTTGAACATGTTTGTGTCATTTTATCTGTAAATTTCTCTGGCATTTGAATTTCTCTGATTTTTGCTTGATGTATGTTTCTTCTTTCAATTTTCTCTTGCATGTTTATTTTGAAAAAAGTTATTTCTCTGTGTTTTCATCTTATTCTTGAACATGTTTCCGTGATTTTGTCTATAAATTTCTCCGCTCTGTAAATTTCTCTGTAATATTTATTTTTAATTGGATTGTCTATCTTTCTCTGGAATGTCTATTACTCTCTCGTCTCTGTCTAAGTTTCTCTGGTATTTATAATTTTCTCTGACCACATCACTTTCCTCCCTTGTGTGTTTCTATCATGTTTAATTTTCTCTGGTTGTATATGTAAATTTCTTTGGCATTTTAATATAATGGACTGGAATGTATGTTTCTTCTTTGAATTTTCTCTAGCATGTTTATTTTGAAAAAAATTATTTCTCTGTGTTTTGATCTTATTCTTGAACATGTTTTTGTGATGTTGTCTATAAATTTCTCTGGAATATGTATTTTTCTCTAGAATGTCTATTACTCTTGTCTGCGTCTAAGTTATAATTTTCTCTGGCCACATCACTTTTCTCCCTTGTGTGTCTCTATTATGTTTAATTTTCTCTGGTTGTGTATGTAAATTTCTCTGGTATTTTAATATTATGAACTTGAAATTTTCTCCAGAATGAAAATTTTCTCACGAATGAAAATTTTCTCACGAATGTTTATTTTGTTCAATTCTTGGTTTCAATGTGGAATAATTTTCAGTGGCATGTTTACATTACTTTGTTTATTTTCTTTTGCTAATTGTGGAATGGAAATTTTCTTTGGCTTGCCATGTTTACTTTTCTCTGTCTTTCATTTTCTGTGCTTGCTAGATATATGTTTCTTTTTTCAATTTTCTCTGGTTATATTTTACTTCTATATGTAATTTTAACAATTATTGAAAATTTCTCTACCATGTTTATGATGCTTTGTTGATTTTCTTTGGCAATTAATAATCTGAAATTTAATTATTAGTGTCTGATTTTGTCTGACATTTATAATTTTCCCTAGCCACTTTAGTTTTCTCCCTTATGTGTAATTTTCTCTGATATGTCCAATTTTCTCTAGCATATTCAATTTTCTCTGGGATTTAATGTTGACATCTTTATGTTTTCATCATTGTCTAGAAATGGCAAAATGTAAAAGCAGCGAAACACCGGAAACACCAAGCAAGAAACAGAACCTCTCTCAGTCTTCTTATGATCTAAGATAAAAAACCAGCAGCAAAAAACCGAAAACACCAAGCAAGAAACAGAAACTCTCTCGGTCCTCTTATGATCTAAGATCAAAAACCAACAACAAAACACCACAAACTCCTTACTAAAACACACAAGTCCAAGGTGATGAAGCAACTAGTATCAAGATGAGTACCCTAACTTCAACAGACTCAAGTTCAAGGGGGAAAAAACCTATTAAACTCCAAAGAAAGAGAGCTCACTACAGCATTCAATATCGATCCAACCTCTCATCTGTTGTCTCCTTTTTTCAAACACTTAAATTCAATTCAAACCAACTTGTAGAGCTTCAAAAGACCCCATTCTGGTATTTGATCCAAGCTCTAACCACTGGAAGGATGGATCCAAAGAAATCTAGGAAATCTGATGATGATGTAGTTACAATAATCCAATGTTACAATGAAAAAATAAAAGCATTTACAGTTGGTAAAAAGAACTTGACCTTTACAACCAATAACATGACCTTCATTTTTGGTTTGCAAGGAGGTAAATGAGCCATGTCATTAAGATACTCTAAAAAGCCAAAATCTGCATTCCTAAGGAGAAGATTCCAAAAGGACACAAGGCTCACTAGTCCTGTTCTTAAAAATGCCTTGGTCAAAGCAATGAAAGGCAAGCAACCAACTGACTTCAAAGATGTAGCAATCATTGTTACATTGTACTTGTGTCTCACCCTATTTTTTGCAACAAGTGGGAATTCAATAGGGTGGGTTTTTATAAAGTATGCGGAACCTCTTGAATCAATGAAACAGTATGATTGACCAGAAACAATCACATTAACATTGATTGATTCTATCATAGCATTGCACAAAATTCCAGAAAAAGTTACGGGGTGTGTCATTGCATTACTAGTAAGTATAATATCCATTCAAATTTGCAGTTATCATACATACAAATTTGTGTGTTTAGAAAAATGTAATTACTTTAATTTTCATCACAGTATTGGCTATGTGAACATGCAAATATCATTGACTCGGAAGACAGTAACACAACTGACTTCCCAAGATGTGCCAAGTGGAACCTGCAAAGCTTGACGAAACAGCTATAGAAGACACCAGTCCACTCTCTTGCACCTCGACAGGTTAGATTTCTATCGCCACTGAAATCTCAGTGAAATTTCAAAATTTCTCTGACCACTGGTTTGTTTCCCTCCTTGTGCCTTGATTGATTGAGATCAATTTTCTCTAAACTATCAATTTATGTTTCTTCTTTGGTTACCACTGGTTTATTTCTGCCATTGTAATCAATTTTCTTTGCAATCCAAATTTCTCTGACCACAATTGTAACACATTAACTTATATGCCCTGATTGATTTTCTCTAATATCTGAATTATGTTGGTTGTTTCATAATTTTCTCTGGCCCATAAAATTGTTTCTCCTTGTGTGTAATTTTCTCTGGCCCATAACTTATGTGCCTTGCATCTTTGATTAACACTATTTATTTCTACCTTTCTAATAAATTTTCTCTGGAATCCAAATTTCTCTGACACAATTATAGTAAAACATTAACTTATATGCCTTGATTGATTTTCTCTGATATCTAAATTATGTTCCTTGTCTGTAATTTTCTCTGCCTCATAAAATTAACTCCTTGTCTGTAATTTTCTCTGGCCCATACAATTTTCTCTGAAGTTTGTTTCCTATTAGTATCATTTAGATGAATTTTATTTTCCTTATTTGAATTTTTTCTCTCAGTGAATTTTGTAACATTTCTCTAATAAAAGAGCCTCCTGTTACAGATAGATAACAAGGAGCTAGTCAAAAATCCATCAGAGGAGTTCTGACTTGGTAAAAAGACAAAGAAAGAATCAAAAAAGGCAATTGTCAAATTCAATGAGACATTACAAGATTCATTTGAAGAAGGAGGGAATAAAGAAGCAGAAGGCAACATAGAATAACACGAAGCCAGCAATGGACAAGAAGATCAAGCAAGCAGTGGAGAAGCAGAAGCCAGAGAAGAAAGTGAAGAAATAGAAGCAGAAGACAAAGAAGAAAATGAACAGAAAGAAGAAGATAGTGAAGAAGAAGATGAAGGCACTCAATCTAAACAGCAAGAAGAAAGCAATGAGGAAAGTGATGAAGAAGAACATAATGAGCCGATGGACCAACATCGTGATAGCATTTGTGGCTCAACAATGCATCAGCCTCACGAATCTGAGGAATCAAAGGATACCCAAATTGCTGATCTACGTCAAAGACTAAAGGCACTTTCCAAATCTAAAATAGAAGAAGAGAGAAATTGGAATGAATTACTTGCAGAAAAGGATATTGCAATAAGAACCTTGACATCACTTAACTCAGAACTTCAAGAAAGAGACAGCACAATCCAAATGAAACTAAGGATGTTGGAGGTTCAAAAAGAAGATGATACAAAAACAATTCAAGAGTTGAGGTATTCAATTTCGGAGCTTGAAAATGAAAATGCTAAATTACATGAACAAGTTTAAGAACTATCCGTTCAACTAGCAACACAACCATACCGAACACCAACACAAGTTCAACCACAAGGTCAGTGAAAATCTTGAGCCACTAAAAAGTTATGTCCTTGTGTCAACATAACTCAAAGAAATTTCTATTTATTATAATTTTCTCTATCAATAGTAATTTTCTCTGAAAGTTAAATTTCTCTGAACACATTAGTTTCTGCTGTTTATTTCTATTGATTTCTACTGCTTATTTGATTTTCTGTCTATTTTCTTATTCCATTTTTGGCGCTTGTTTGATTTTTACTGTGTACAGTTGGAATACAAGTAGAACAACAACCAACCACCCCACAAGAACAAATGGCACACAAAGAACAACCAAAACAAAAGACAACAGTCTATTGTAACTAGAAAATATTGAATCAAATAAATTTACATAATGAAATATCATCTGTTACTTCAGAGACATTTCACTTTTACTGATATCTTCACTGTCTACAGTCAAAAAAGATCCTACATCAAAGATAAAAAATTTAAAGGCAAAAGAAATGAAAGAAAAGCAGCACGATCCAGAATTTCAATATCTCAAAGTTACGAAAGTGACTAGAGGTTCGAAGCAAGCTACAAAGCAAACCGAGCAAACCACGAAAGACAAAGAAGTACTTCATGCTGATGCGTACGTCTTGCCTCAACCAACAAATATCAAAAAATCTTGGATTTTTCCACAAACTCTACCGATTTCAAGATTGATAAAAGATCATGTAAAAGACATCTTGCAGCACATATCAAATGTGTCTGGGCTTGAGTAAGTACAACAAATAAAATAGAAGATTTTGTAGGGCTTTAATCTGGACAAGTGAGTTGAATCTCATTACCTTCGAAGACATTGGAAACCTAATAAAGCAAAAAGAAATTGCCAACAATGTAACTATTTCATAAAAATTTCTCTGTAATGTTCCATCAGCCTTTATAAACCAATATTATAATTATAAATGATATTTTTCAGATCATTGATGGCTATGGAGAGATTCTTTTTGCTGACCAAATCAGAGAAAGACAACAACCAACTTCATTTTTTTTAACATCCATGAGCTTAGTACGTTACTACTCTTTTATTTGATTTTCTCTGGAATTTACTTACTACTTTCTCTTGTTAAAATACTTCTTGAAGCCAGTTGTGTCACTAGTCTAATTTTCTCTGGCTAATTGTGTGCATTTAAAATTTCTCTGTCTTTACATTTCTTAAATTCCTGTCATTTCAACTTTCTCATAACATAACCATTTTTTGATTTTCTCTGACCACAGAATTTCATCAAGATGACGGAAAATCAAACTTTTCGAGTCTCATTAGTTGACAAGCATATTGAAACAGCATGGAGGAACTACAGATTCCTCTATTTCCCAATAAATACTGGGGGTAATGAGAAGTCAACACATGAAAATCACTGGACCTTGCTTGTCCTCGACAAACAAGACAATTTATAGAGGTTCTACAACTCACTAAGGCCAAGGAGGGATGATGTAAAAAACAAATATGTCAAAGATACAAAAACGAGTGCAAATTTCTCGAATCCATCATAATGTTTATGTGATGATAATTTTCAAAGAATCCCATTGATTTGTCTGTAAATTTCTCTGTTATTTAAAAATTATTTTTTTGCAGCAAGATTATGTGGAGAATTTTTTGAAAGCTTGCCTTGAAAGAGAGGCTCAATCACAACCCTCTTTCAAATTGATAAACTCACAAAACACAAATTACGACTTTGAGTATGTCAACAATGCTCCACAACAAGACAATGATTCGTAAGTTTCATATAACATCTATAAATAAGATAATCTGATTTGAATGTTTCTTAAAACTAACCATACCTATAATTTGTATGCAAACTGGATTGTGGCCTCTTTGTATGCTATATAATGAAACAATATAGCAAGCATGAACCTATTAGCTCCAAATTGTCCATATAAGACATAAGGTTGATGAGGGCAGAAATCATAGAGAGATTTGTGACCAAAGTTGGCCGATCATGG
Source organism: Camellia sinensis (assembly GCF_004153795.1). Taxonomy (NCBI): domain Eukaryota; kingdom Viridiplantae; phylum Streptophyta; class Magnoliopsida; order Ericales; family Theaceae; genus Camellia; species Camellia sinensis. The sequence continues at coordinate 853,803 of NW_021027094.1, read as the reverse complement.
ACTGAACCAATTGAAATACCTCCAAAAGAAGAACCAAAAGTGTAATAATGAAACTAGTGAAAGGAAGACAATGTACACAATATAATTAGGATTAACCATACAATTTTTTTTTTCCATACATTGAAGGAATGATGATGCTTGACATATATGTATATATCCTTTTTTTACTAATGCAAATTTTATTTTTTATTTTAATTTTGACTAATGCAAATTTCATACCTATCAATGGTTAAATATTTATGTTTTTTTATTGTGATTGTCAACACAATCCACACAGAGAAAATTTTCTTATTTTTTTTTATTTTCTCTGCTATTGGAAAATTTCACTGGATGAATTTGAAGCTTCAAAATACAATGCCCAGATAATTTTCTCTACTAGTGTGAAATTCCTCTGGATGAAATTGACGGATTCGAATGGTGACAGAAAATGGAATTTCTGAGTTGTGCATTTCTCTAGGTTGAGTGATTTGGAGAGGGGGAATTTCTTTGATTTTAGTGAATTTCTCTTGGTTGGTGAGAAAAATTTCTGAGTTGAAGTGAGTCTATAGAAATTCTTCCCTGGTCCAAAGAAATTCTCAACACAAAGAAATTTCAAAAGAGCTTAATTCTCAACTCAGTGCAATAATTTTGTGTATGCTCTGTTTGATGTGCACATTTCTTGATGTGAGTCCAGAAAAATTCTTCCCTGGTAAGAATTTCTCTGGATTTCTCTAGTTTAAACTTAGAGAAATTTCAACAAACACAATACACACTGTAATTTTCAATGCTAGCGGCAAATTTCTCTTGATAAATTGGACCTCACAAAACACAATGCACATTTCAACAAACATATTAGAACAAGCATATTAGTATATATCAACAAACACAATGCACAGTTTAACTGCTATTGGAAAATTTCTCTGGATGAATTTGATTGATATTATTATATGCACTGTCTAAAAAATACATTTCACAAAACAAAATACACAAAGTAATCATCAAATGTAATATTCAATTAATAAAATGTATTATCCTCAACTATTTAACAAAGTTTTCTTGCATGTCCTCTTATTATGGCAACCAATACTCTCACAACGACTACACTTAATCACCCTTTTAAACTCTCCAGTAGAAGCAATTTTGTTCTTCTTTGGCCTCCCAGCTGATCTCTTACTCAATGGAGGTAAAATCATAGCATCATCAATGCTACACACATGTTTTTTAACAGTTGGAACTGGGCCAATCAAAAACGAGTATGCTTGATGATACATATCAGTATGAAAAAATGGTTCAACAAAAGAATTAAAATTCTTTCCACTCCTAAAAATTGCAACAATAGCATGTTGACATGGATACCCATTTATTTCCCATTTTCGACATGAATAAGTTCTCAACCCAAGATCAACCATAACTGAAGGAAAACAATGCACTTCAAAGACATTATCAGATGATAAACTCACATTCCATGTCCTCTCATCCAAGAAAGACTTCTCCAATACACTATCTCTACGAGGACAGAGAACTTTATTCCATTTACTAGAGAGCAGCCTCCTATCAGACCTCATATTCATGATTTGCAACCGTATCATGTCCACCAAATTTGTTATTGGCAAGTGCCGAACTTCTCGTATCCATGAATTGAATGACTCAGCAACATTTGAATACATCTCACCATAACGTTTCCCCTCAAAATATGCATCACTCCAATTTTCATATGGTAAACTTCTCAAGAAAACACTCACAATGTCTTCTCCCTCACTTTTTAATTCATTTAACTTGAAATGAAATGATGCCTTTGTTGGCGCATATGCACATTCTGAAAACTTGGACACAATCATCTCCCTAACCAAACTTGTGTTTCCATATGACAACTTATCCCTCAAATTTCTCTTTAGATGTTCAAGACAAAATCCATGAAAGCAGTTAGGGAAAAACCTAGCAATTCCTTCCACAATACCGTAATGTCAATCTGATATGAAACTTATCACCCTTTTTGATCCCAATACTTCACATAAATGTTCAAGGAACCAATACCAATTGTCTTTATTCTCAGCATCAACAACAACAAAAGCTATAGGAAAAAAACCTACAAAACAAATAGGAACAAGCATATTAGATATACACATGCAGAGAAAATTAGAACAATAAATAACCAGAAAAATTTGACACTGCCAACATCTAGAGAAAATTCACACAATGGTAACCTCCAGACAAAATTCACTTAGTGCCCAACTCTAGAGAAAATACACACATTGGCAACATCCAGAGAAAATTGACTTGGTAACCAACTACAGAGAAAATTCACACAATCAGAATATCCAGAAAAAATTCACTTAGTAACAATATCTAAAGAAAATTCACTTAGTGACCAACTACAGATAAAATTCACACAATGACAACATCCAAAGAAAATTCATACACTGACCAAAATCTAGAAAAAATTCTCACAGTGGCCACAACTAGAGAAAAGACACACAGTGGCCAAAACCAGAGACAATTCAAAGTGTTAGAGAAAAATCACATTCACTCAATTCCTATATGTATAGAAAATTCACATACTCAGATAAAATTAGACATATTTACAATTACCTTTATTCCCATATTTCCCCATCACAGCAAGCATAACTCATTTGTATCGTCCATTCAAAAAAGTTTCATCAAGAAAAAGCAATGACCGACAATATTTGAAACCAGCAATGCATGCATAAAAAGCCACAAACACTCTTTTGAAACGTTTGTTATCTTCAAAATTTAACTCAAAACGACTACCTAGATTGTTCTTCAATGCCTCATCAAAATACCACTGTAATTGATCGAATAACAAACAAGAATCTCCATATGTACTACATTTTGCTTTTTCAACCCCCAACCAACCACAGTTATAACTAATTGAGACCCCATACTTGTCTTTCATTTCTTTGACAACATCCACTGGACGAGCTAAAGGTTTTGCACTTACCTCTTCAAGTATCAACCCAGAAACTAAGCTGGAAGTCATCCTAACATGTTTACTAGTACGAACCTCCACGCCACACGTATGTTCATTGTTCAAAGTTCTTATGTAAAAGAACCCATTTGTTTTTTCAACTGAAACATGTACACGCCATATACATCCTCTTGATTCCTTATATGCACATTCTGCCGTAACCCTCAGCTTGTCATTTTTAACATACGTAAACTGAAAGCCAACCTCAATAGCATACTTGCATAAAACAGTACGAAACTCAACCACACCACCCTCAAACTTTTGTCCAACACTCGTAATATTATTTCGCCAACCAGCTGATAATAACACATTTTCTTGGTGAGAACAAAACTTAGAGAGTGAATTCCTATCAATATCTACCAGCCTATCACATTCACCATCCACAACATCTACCCAATTAGACCCCACTTCATCCTCTTGATCAGAAGTACTACATCTAGTAACTGAAACATCACTATATCAACACCACGTGCACAAACAACCCTCAACATATTCAGAAAATCAATATCATTTCGAACCATACAATTCGGATGACCCACAATAGAATATGAAATACACATCGTCTCAGGTTGCAAATTCTCCCATGCTTTACACAAAATGCCAACCAATTACTCAAAATTCAATTCGCATGAAACATTAATGACAATAGTATCATTCCCATATTTGCACAGCAATAATACTGCACTGTCCATCAAAACTGAAAGAAAAAAACAAGAAAAATAATTTGTTCAACATAAAAACACTTCACAAGAACAACATAAAAGTCCAGAGAAATTTCTAATAATTATAATTTTCTCTGGATTATAATAAAAAGCTTATAACTTTCTCTGGACTCGAATAAAAGTCCAGAGACATTTACAAACTTATATTCACCTTCAAGATAACAAAAACAAAATCACAGAAAATTAATGAATCCAAAGAGAATCACAGAGAAATTTACTGCTAACTATTAAACACAATCATAGACAAAAAACACACAGAAGATCTGTTATAAAATTATAAGCTTCTCTGTGATTTTCACTAAAGTACAAGCTTACAATTTTCTTTGCGTCATTCTGCAATATTACACTCATATCAAAGTCCAGAGAAATTTACAAACTCATTTACACCTTCAAGATAACAAAAAAACAGTGCACTGCCCATCTAAACTGAAAGAAAAAACACAAAAAATAATTTTTGCTCAGAGAAACAAAAACTTATTTTCATTTTCTACAAACTTATAATTTTCTCTGAACTAAAAACTGAGAGTGAATAACAAATTTATAATTTTCTCTCAACTACAAATAAAAGTCCAGAGAAATTTAAGAACTTACATTCACTTTCACAGATTCTATCTATATTAGAAACTAATAATATGTCCATATGAACTTATAATTTTCTCTATCATTTTTGTTGGATTATAATAATAAACTTACAATTTTCTCTAAACTATACCAACAAAAGTGCAGAGAATGAAATTTCTCTGGTTTAAACAAATTTCTCTGGTTTGAAAAAATAGAGAACAAAACTTATCATTGATCAGCATTTTGATGAAAAACAGAGCACGAGAAATGAACTCTGATCAGCATGTTGATGAAAAACAGAGCATGAAAAATGAACTCTAAACATCAAAATCAACCACACTGTCAACACTCTTTGAAATTGATCAAAAAACAGAGAATGAAAAATTAATTCTAAAAATAAAAATCAACTCTATCAAGCTGGCATCTGTCTAAAATTGATCAATAACAGCAAATGAAAAATCAACTCCAAAAATCATAAACAACTTCACTGAGTTAGCCTCTCTTTTAAATTGATCAAAATTGAAAACAAAAACCTAATGCAAAAATACACTCGAAAAACTAATGTGAAATCAGAATCCTTACATAAAATTCAAAACAAAAATAAAAAATTCATGTGGAATGTCTATCGAAACCATACCTGATTCAACTCCACTGAAAAACCTACGCGATCAACATACTATAACACCTACACGATCGTCGTAATCTCCATCGTGAAGTCCACTGCAACACTTGCGAAATCCCTACAAAATCTCCGACAAAATCTCTACCGTGAAATCAGTTTCTAAAATCTCACCGTGAAGTCAGCATTGCCAAAATCCAAACAATCTTATGTTATAACAAGGGTAAATTAGGTATTTTATAACATAAAATAAAATTGAGGGAACTTAACCATCATAACATATTATTGTGTATCTCTCCTCCTATTAAAAGTTGGGGAGGAACCTTAGGCCAATTTTTCCAATATAATTTACCCTAAAAATGATTGACAGTGTTTAGTAGAGTTTTACAATTATGATTTGATAATAGAGTTGTATTTTGAGTTTGTAAGTTTTGGAATTATGATTTGAATGAGAAAAATTTGTTTGGTTATGAGTTTTGAAGGGAGTTTTGAATTGAGTTTGAAATTTTTGATTTGACATTTGATATTTAATTCAAAAACTTACAACTCATAACCAAAAACACAATCTAAAATTCTATTCAAAACTTATAAAAAAAAATTTTAATTTAAAAAATATTTTTTATTTAAAATATAAAAATAACAAGTGCAAAAAAAAAATACTGTTTCGGTCAACCGGCCAAACGACTGACTGGACGTCCAAGAGGAAAACTGAGTATACGAGATTTCAAACGCAGGTATGAAAATGATTTTTGAAAACTAAAGGTATGAAAATGATTTTTGAAAACTAAAACTAAACGTAACATTCAAATCAATGGGTGAAAAATTAATTATAAACTCCAAAAATTAATTATAAACTCCCACCAAACACAGCCTTATTCTCTCACTTTCCTCCTAACTAAAGTTAACCCATAATCCCCTTTGACAATTCTAATTGACAAAAGCCCAATTGTTTTTTTCCATTTACTGAGATAGATGATTGACATGACGTTGTTGAGTTTGCATTGAAGGACAAATATATATGTAGATTGTTGAGTTTGCATTGAAGGACAAATACATGTAGAGTTTATTGAATCCAAAGCTTATGGATTCCAAAGTTTATTGATTCCGATTTGGAAAATTCATAAAAATGTAATAAGGTGAAAGATGTGTTTAAAATTGATTTGTTTATTTTAATAAGTCTCAAATGAATTTTAATTAATATGAGATCTAACTAGTTTGACTTTTGTTCTTTTAATATATGTAAATTTATAGAGGGTTCGTTTGGGATGTGAGTTTTTTTTTTTTTTTTGGCTTTTTAGCCATTTTAACCTGAGGCTAAAAAGTCTCGTTTGGAATAGACTTTTTGATTTTTTTGACTTTTGTGAGAGAAAAAATATAATGATTATGGGTTAGATGTGATATTTTGTTTTATTGAGTTAAAAAACCCCCCCTTTTTTTTTTGTGACTATTTAGCCAAAAAAACCTAGGGCCCCAAACGAGCTTAGAGTCAAGTAGTAAATTGTTCAGTGTTGGAATAAAAACTTAACAAATTTTAAAATGTATTTAAATTTAATTTATTTATGTAACAAGTTGATTTTGAACAAAATTTTTAATGTAAATAAATATAAGTTGAGTTCATTCGTTTTATAATCATAGTTTTATTTCCACTTTTCCCACTACCTCGGCTTATTTTGGAAAGTATATTAAAAGTCAATTTTTTATTTTTTATTTTTTAAAAATATAAAAAAAATAAAGAGATGATATGATATGATCCAAAAAAATTAAAAAATTAAAAAATTAACTTTTAACCTAATTACCAAAATAGGGCATTCTCATCAATTTTTTTGGAGGAATGCATTCTCATCAATTTTGAACTCAAACGGTTGAACAAACCGAAATAATGGACTAAGTCAATGATAGTTGATTAAAAATTATTAAAAAAAACTACAAGGAACTATTACTAGTCCATTGGTTATCAAACAAACACAATTTTCTTAATCCCCTCACTAACAGTCCCCTCACTAATAATCCCCTCACTAACAATCCCCTCCATTCTACCTATGAAAACAAACGGAGCTTTAATCCCCTCCATTATACCTCTAAAAACTAACGGGGCCTTTGGGCTTTTTGGTAACTACAATATCAATATACGCTTCCAAATAGCCAACCTATGCGTTACATTCGTGGACTCAAGTGTAATTAACATTTACATGAGACCGATCAGTCTACAAAATAAATTGCAACACTAAATGGTTCAAACTATCTAAACTTGAGATTTATTGGTGTTTTTCCCTTTTTTAAAAGGACAAATTTGTTGTTAAAAAATTAAGAAAAAATTAATGAAATATTTCTCCTCAACTTTTGGTACTAAGAGAAATTTAATATATTTTTTCATATTAGTTAAGATCCCTCTCTAATATTATTAGAGAAATTTTAAATTTTTCTATAACAAATTTCTTCATGACAAGTTGAAATTTCTCTATATTGAAAATTTTCTGTAAAAATGTTGAGAGATCTCAACTATTATAAAAATATTACATGTTCTTTATCTCATAAAATTCTAATATCAAAGACATTAAATTAAAAACTCATAAATTATAATAAAATTGTTGTATAATATTACTGATAATATTTAATAATGTTACAATTGATAAAAATATCATTCAGTGTATTTGGTTTGAGTTTTTTGGATTAAATTTTTAAAAAATTGAGTTTTTTGGTTTTCGTATTTTTTTGTTTTTAGTGAATATTTTTAAAATTTTAAACTTTTTTTTACTTTTTTAGATGCACCTTACTTAGATGTATCTAAAAAATAAAAAAATTGTGAAAAAAAATTAAAAAAATTAATAAATACATAAAAATATAAAAAAATGTATTGAATTCTCATATTTTTTATATTTTTGGTATTTAGTGATTTTTTAAAAGGTTTTTTTACAATTTTTTTACTTTTTAGGTATATTTATGTTAAGTATGTCTATAAAATAAAATAAAATAAAAAATACTTAAAATATTAAAAAAATTCAGTAAAAACCAAAAAAACGAAAAACAAGAAAATAGAATTTTCTGAAAAGTATTTTTAGAAAAATGGAACCAAACAAAGTGATTATTTTTGTATGGAGTAAATTAATTTTTTAATGCTTCCTCGTAACAATTTGATTAGATAAAATCATTTTTTATTTTTTTAGATAAATTATTTAAGTTCTCAATCGAATTATTTAAATAAAATTGATTGGAATTAATATTTAAAATTAAAAAAAAGGGTGTCCACTTCGATTAAATAAAATTGATTGGAATTAATATTTAAAATTAAAAAAAAGGGTGTCCACTTCGATTAAGACTCGTATAATTGGGTGAAAATATTGTAGTAGTTTCTGACTTTTGACTGCTCAAAATTTTGTAAATCTTCCACGAAGAATCCACTTTGAAGATTCAGCATCCGAGCGTCGACATCAATAATTGACATTCCTGACGAAAAAGACAAATTTTGTAGAAGATAAAGCCTCTCTTAAAAAATCAGAGATAAGCACGCCAAGAAAAGACAAATAACTATTGTAAATATCTATGTCTGTAATTATTTGTGTCTGTCAATGATAAGACTTCTCCTTCACTCACTATTTTAATAAAGCAAATGACCCCTACCCTGCCATATTAAAGAAAAGCTGTGAGAATTCTTACACGTTGTAGACGCGCCCGAACATCCGGAAAAATCCCGTTTTGTTCATTGGGCTCACTACAGTTCGGACTCAATCTCACGATTCTGAATATAATCTCACAAAGTGCAATGCAAGATCGATAAATCACCAAATAGTCCAAATCCGGCAAATCGTTTTGAAAAATTGATTTTTAGAAAGAAGTTCCAAACATGGACTGCTTTACCAAATACAGAGTCGCCACCTAAATATTTTATTTTGAGGGAATTTAGGAAACCTTGACTCGTGCCTAAGGCCACGTGTCCGTCATCACCAAAGTTGCCTCGGCTCGGGAACTTGGGTACGAGAAGGGAAGGTCATGCAATGAGCACCCCAGCTCGCCCGATCAAAGATCGGCCACTACTAAACATGATATCTTGTTTTTGAAAACACGTGTTTTTATTCTGATTATTAGCTAGAATTACTATGTGATGCGCACAACACACAAGTATAGACTGGATCACCTAAGTTGGAACAAAAATCACATGTTTGTTTTTTAAAGCGGTTTGCTACTCGTAAATAGGCTAAAATGCGGATTTTGCCACCCTCAAGTGGGATTAGAAAACATGGTGATTTGCCACTCTCAAGTGGGCTTAAAACTTGCAATCAATGAATTGTTCCAATTCAGGTAATCCAACCTTCACCTACAGGCATTCAGGCAATTATATCACATAAGCAAATAGCCTCATGGAAAGCATGCTATCATGGCAGTCACTCACACACATGCAAGGATGCTAAAGCATAAACACTCACCGAGTACTTCGAGCCAGAACAAAAGCTATGTTAGAAATCAATGCATGATCCTAGCTATGTCAAGAATGCCTAATGCAACATATACAAAGTGCAACTAAGATAGGCTCGGCTATTCTAAAATGTCATATGAAATGCAATTTGATACATGTATTCAAACAGGAATTGAAATACAATGCAGTTAGTATGATGCGCCAAGCCCGGTGCATGCAAGACAGATGAATGAATGCAAACATGTGAAGCATAAGGATGCTAATTGAAACATGCCCTAAAACTAACCATCGTAAGCTGGTAAATAAAAGGAAGAAAGAAATGGGGTTTAGAAGACATGCATCACACACACGCACACTTATTACAACAGTTGTCCCCTCTCGACGGAGGGTCCAAATAAATTATACAGAACCAACTAATTAACCAACTATTCTAATTAAACTAGTTATTACACAACAAAATGAATAACAAGCTACAGCTAATTATTACACAACACTAACTAGTTAACAAATCAATTAAATTAGCAATTAAATAAGCATGCAAACTATATGATGTGGGCTGCCTCAGCTCTGCTTTGGATGACAAAGGATGCATGCATGCTCGAGTCGCCTTGTTCGGAAATCCCTCACGACGCCCCGATTTGCCTCTGTTTGCAATTGATCTCAGAAACTTGCACCAAGCCAAAGCTCCAGAAGGCTGAAACTCCACCAAGGGAACCTGTGGGAAGGCTGCCGACCAGATATTGGCCTTGGAGACCACCTGCCGACCACTTTTTGTGGTGAAAACCAGAAAAAGTGGTCGGTCAGCCACTTTATCTGGTCGGCTGACCAGTTTTTACTGCTGGTTTCTGGTTTTCTGCAACAGAGGTCAAGAAAGGGGCATGGCAAAGTATTTGCTGCACATGTATGCGCGACCACCCTCCCTGTTATTACATAAGCTCAAGGGAATATAGTTCTCGACCCTCGGGCCACCAACCACACATCTCGATGCATGATGGCCGAGGAGCCAAATTGCACGACTCAATATGAAATGAATGCGCACACAAACACATAAAGCCCCAAACTCCATCATGTATAGTCAAGAGTGTCGGCGATCGGGAATTGAGGCACGTTTCATCACTTCGAGTATGAAACGTTCCTCGTTTCCCATGTTTGGACTAACGTCTATTCCAAACACAATGCAACAAACATGGCATGCACAATGCAACTCAATCATGCAACTTGATGCAATACAACTTAGACATGCAAACATGCAAGGGATAAACATGCAAACATGCAACTAGCATACACAATGCTATGAACTATATGACATACACAATGTTCATGACACTAGCATACACAATGCACATGGTAACTAGCATACGCAATGCAATGAACATGGAATGCAACAATGCAATGATCGATCCTATAACAACATGGCATGCTTAATGCTATGAACCACATGGCATACTCAATGCACAATGGACTTAAACCAAAATGGATAGGCCTCAGCCATGTCCAAATCAGTGGCCATACATGCTAAGATAGAAACTCAAAATGCTATACAAACATGCATGCATATTGGCCCAAGCTTAAGGCACAAAACACAACTCCCCAAAAGCATTGAAAGGATAAAACATGGGGTACAATGGCATATGTCCAGCACTGAAATGGCATGCAAAATGACTTAGAATCATGCAAAATGACCTAGAATCATGCAAACAACCCATGTAATGCATGTTGAAAGGCTCAAGCATCAAAGCTAATGAAGTGTATTACACTAGAGGCATGCAAGACAATGCTCAAATGGCCAAACCAACCCTAAACAGACCCTATGCAGGCCAAAACGGTGGCTGAAATGGACTGAAATGATAGCATGCTAAGCAAGAAAAAGCATGCTCAAATGATGGCTCGCAAGCAAGGCCCAAAGCTTAACTCTCAAATACAATTAAAGAGTAATAAACATGAGAGTATAGCAAAGATATAAGCTCTGAAATTCCATGCCAAATGATGCCAAGGTATGCAAACATCACAAATATAGCATGCTAGTGGTCTCAAAACTCAAGACTAGCCAAGGCATTTGCACTATAGCTATACAAAACATGAGTGATATGGCCATGGAAGCCCAAAATAGTCCAAGAACAACCCAAAATATGAATAAAATCATGCTGGAGCATAGCCAAAATATACTAGAATGATTAGCCAAAACATCATGCATAGAAAGCTAGTAAGCAAGATTTGTTCTACGAGTACATGAGCCACACAAGAGACAACCAAAATAGCTTTAGACAGAGTTATGACATGTCAAATGATGGTAAAAAAAAACCCACTAAAATAGAGTCAATACATGCTAGCAAGACATGCTACTTTGATGGGCCACAAATGGGATTACACTACACATACTAGATGCATGCACAAGGTGACCAAACCAGCTATGGACAGACTTAAGGCAGGTCCTAAAAGTCACAAAAAAGTACCTGAACCAAGCCTCAAAAGTAAAGGGATACATACTCCTTTGATAGGCCAAAAATACAAGCAAACAAAACCAAAAGAGAGGGGGTCACCCCCCTCTGGTTTTAGGCCTCAAAACCACATGCCTACCACTAAAAATCCATTGGATTTCAGTTTCTAAAAGGCCAAACAAAGACTAGCTCAAAGGCCTTAAGGAATGGCTCAAAACAAGGCTAAACAAGGCATGCAAGAGGGTAGGAGACCCTCAGCACCCAAGAGGCCTTAAACAAACATGTTAAGCACTCAAAAATAAAGCTTTTTTCAGTTGAAAGTTAATCCATATGAAGCATGCTAATATGGGTAAGAGTGTAATCAAAATAGAGCTTAAAAAAGGAAAAAAGAGGGTTACCCTTGAAGTACTGCAAAACCAGTAGATTTCCTGAGCCAAAACCAACTTTTGAGCTCCCACAAGACCCTCCAACAACTCAGCAACAAGGTAAGAGTGTTTGGCTAGGAGGTTGTAGTGCAAAAATGAAGGAATAACACTCTTTAAGGCACAAAATATAGAGGGAGAGAAGAATATAGAGAGTGAGATGTATGTATATGCCCTAAGCCAACTCCAAAACCTGAGACAAGAGAGAAAGCCTTTCCTCTTATAGAAAAACAAGCACCAAGCTTGTTGAAGAAGTTTGAAGCTAGATGCAATCCCTCCATACACGTGTATGATGGATGCAATCTGTGCACTCCAGCTGGCACAGCTAGCATCCACAACACCTGTAGAATATGCAGGAAGGCCGCCGACCAGTTAAAGTGGTCAGCCAGCCACTTTTTCTGGTCGGCCAGCTAGTTTTTCTGGTCGGTAGGAAAATTCTGCTTTCCAGGTCCAACTTCAAATGTCCATAACTCCTTCATATGGACTCCTTTTCAGGTCATTCTTGTGTCCAAATTGAAGCCCCGGAAGTAAGCTTTCCAATGGTGAAGCTTTGCATCAAAATTCCGACTTTGAAAAAAGTTATGTCTGTTTTGGTGAAGTCGCGCAGTTTTGGTCCTACCCGAATTCATGCCGAACTTCTCCCAAACTAGTTTTCTTCTCTCATTTCCTGTTTTCTTCAAATCCAAACCCCTAAACAAAGTGTTTTGAAAGATTTTTCAAAGATTTCATCTCTCTTTCATTCATTTCCACTTTGTCCTTGCTCAGTTTATCGAAAAGCGCGACATTTAACAAAATGCGAGTGTCGGAGCATCGTAGAAACTTTATTTTCAAAACATTTCGAAAGAGAGGGTTTCAATGTCGAAAATATTTTGATTAAGATTGTTTTGGTCCAAAAGGGGTATGAAGTTGAGATTTGTCTCTCTCCTTACCGAAGAAACTGAACTTTTGCCCTGCATACATTTCTCCACCAAGTAAACCATCAGTAGTGCCCAAGTTTTAAGGGTGGTAAAAAATGGGGTGTCTACAGTTTCCTCTCTTTGACAGAACTCGGAAGTCAAGAAGTGACGGGAATGAATGTCAAAGCCCAGAGACGACCCATTTTTGACAAGGCCGAAGACTTGGGCAAACAAACAAAATACAGATGTAGTTGGTTGAACCCGCAGGCTGCTTACGTATCCCTTTGCAAGGAATCAAACTAGCGTAGTTCAGGGGCAGGATGCAAAATGTTATGCAGAAAGATTTTGATAATTGGACTTATACGCTACGCGAAGCCGATTTAGGTGGTGCGAATAGACAGGTGTACCTGCTATTGTTAACCGGTTTTGATAATTGGACTTATACGCGACGCGAAGCCGGTTTGATAATTGGACTTATAGGCTGCGCGAAACCGGTTTGAAAATTGGACTTATACGCTGCGCGAAGCCGGTTTGATAATTCAGGATTTATGCAATGCTTATGCAATGTAATAGCTAGGAAGTGAAGGTACCTTACAAGAGCAATTGGCAATGACCTACCTCATGCTGCTGAGGACCTTCCCTTTCTTCTCGGTTGAACCGCAGGTACTACTTTTCTCCCTGATTGTGGTCGCAGCTTTCCCTATTCTCCAACAGGGTGACAGACTAGATTTGTTCAGTATCCAGAATTGAGGCGCATACACATGCTATCTCAATCTATGGGGCTGCCATACAGATTTCAAGTCGAGGATATACCCCTGGGTATTTAAACCAGACTTTAGTCTCGGAAATCCCGAACCTTTGCGTTCTAGGCAAGAGCCATTAGAACTCTAGTTTCCACCGTCTCAGTTGGTCTCCTAGGAACTCACCGCAAACACAGGCAGGTGGCTATACCAGACCACTGGAAGTCGTTCGGGTATGACAAACAACAAAGGAATTGCACCTTTAGAGGATTTAAGGTCTCCTAGACCAGAATAAAACAAATATGATGCAATGGATGTAACAGATAGATGCAAATGGGGTAACGCACTCCAACCACGCTGGAATCATGAGAGGAAGAAGAACAAAGAAAACCAATCAGGAGCGCGTTCCACGCAACCGGAGATAAATTCCAAACACGCTGAAATTGTGTGAGGAAGGGGGACACTCTAACCACGCTGAAATCGTGAGAAAAGGCCTGAAAATAACCGCCTAGGTGCATACACAACGCAACCTGAGATGAATTCTAAACATGCTGAAATCGTGTGAGGAAAAGAACACTCTAACCACGCTAAAATCGCGAGAAAAGGCTCGAAAACAAAACGCCCAAGCACGTACATGACGCAACCTGGGATAAATTCCAAACACGCTGAAATCGTGTGAGGAAAGGGACACTCAAATCATGCTGAAATCGTGAGAAGAGGCCTGAAAACAAAACGCCCAATGCGTGACACGACGCAACCTGGATAAATTCCAAACACGCTGAAATCGTGTGAGAAAGGGACACTCAAACCACGCTGAAATCGTGAGAGGAGGTCCGAAAACAACCGCCTAGGTGCGTACACAAACGCAACCTGAATGAATTCTAAACACGCTGAAATCGTGTTAGGAAAGGGACACTCAAACCATGCTGAAATTGTGAAACAGGCCGAAAACAAAACCCAAGCGCATACACGACGCAACCTGAGAGAATTCCAAAACACGCTTAAATCGTGAGGAAAGGGACACTCAAACCACGCTAAATCGTGAGAGGAGGTCCGAAAACAAACCGCCAGGTGCGTACACGACGCAACCTGAGATAAATTCTAAACACGCTGAAATGTGTGAGGAAAGGGACACTCAACCACACTTAAATCGTGAGAGGAGGTCCGAAACAAAACTATCAGCGCCGCTGTCTCGGCGCAACCTAAGAAGTTCGGAGGACAACAATCCTAACGCAGCTCGCGTAAAAGGATAAATGGTACAAGATAACACAATATGCAAAAAACGCAATAAGTGCGATGATACAGTACATTTACAAGCAATGTAAGTGCATGATGTTTAGGGAATGCAATAAACAAACAAAGCGCACTTTAGAAAGCACCTCATGGATGAGTCGGTAAACGCTCTTACTCTGACGGGATCTCCCCTCCATTGTGTTCTCTGAACACTTACCTTCAATCGCAATACAAAGGTCCTGAAATGCACAAAGGTAGCTTCTATATGCAGAAACCACAAATGCCGTTTTCCTTCCTGATCATATTCACAACTTTCCTCATTGCAACATAGCCAAGATAACTTTGACGGGGAATGGTACTCAGGGAGAGCACTTCTGATCGCCATTCTGGCCTGAAACAGTTAAACAGTCAACACAGTATTCTGTTCACTTTAAACACACAGCTCGTATCAGCACACTCTCATTCTGAACACGCAACTTCATAGCACAGTATTCGGTTTATTCGGCACATAGCTCATACAAGACACTGCTCATTCTGACATGTGGATGCAATGACGGAACACTGCAGAAGTTGAAACAAACTTAGATTGCCGAATTTTCCCTCTTTTCTTTTGCTTTGCAGCTTGAAACTTTCATAGCTTCAGATAGGTCCTGGTTTTACTATTCTGACATGACCTGGGTTGAACCCTACAGTTTTATGAAAGAACCAATCCTGTTTTGCATAAATGTTGAGAACGACACATCATTCTTGAGCACAAAACGATTCATTTTGAAATTGATAAATGAGTTCTTAACCGGGTATTGAGCCTACGACTGAACACAGCGCACTACGACTCAACAAAGAAAAACAAAAGATAAACAACCTAAACACAAACACAGACACTTGAAACGACTCAAAACAAGAATCGAGACAAACAAAAACAAGAGACACGACACTCAGACGTGTTCCAATGGCGAGAGACCTCTCAGTTCATGAGGAGCCAGTTTCTTCGGGTATTATTTCCCACCCTTTCTCATTTGTGATTCTCACATCACTAGGCCCTCAAGCTCTGTTTTTCTAAAAAAGCCCTTTACTCACTTTTCCTCTCAGCGCACATCTCTCTATTCTTCAATCTCTCATTTTTTATCCCTTCCCTGGGTGGTTGATGGATAAGCAGGAAGTTGTGGGCTCTTGCCCCTGGTATTCTACCAGATTCTTATTCTTGTTCACAACAGTGAGTTTCTCCCACAGAGGGGCTGCGCTACAACTGGGTGTGTAGCAAATCTGCAGCTGACATCGGTTGACGATGCTCTGTTGGGGAGTTTAGACATGGTCAGATCTTGTCCAGATGAGGGAGTGAAATATCTTACCCCATTCCAGTTTGTGCTTCGCACTTGTCTTGTTACCTCGTTGCTTGGAAGATATTGAGAGCTTTCAGCCCTTTGTTTTTAGCTTCGGTTGTGCCCTTTCTGGCAAATACGGTACCCTTTCTGGCAAGTATGTTAACAATAGGGAAAAAACAGAACACCAGACTCAACTGTGCCCCTAGTTCAATTATTTTGACCATTTTTTGTTTTTGCTTTCTACTAAAACAATTTTGACCATTATGAGAGTTAGATTAACACACTTGTTCAACTTTTCTGATTCAAAATCATGCAAGTTGGATTGTGGGCATTGAAAATTTTTCTTTTGGGTCCAAGAAAAGGTCCAGTTTTAGAAAAACGGAATAATTTTCGAGAAAATTAGTCAACGTCAATAAAAAATCTCAAAAACTGTTTTTGTAAACGGCCATTGCTCAACGAGCACGGAACCTATTCTTAAGATACACAACCTGGAATCGGAAACAATGGAAAATTTCCCCTTGTCTGAACGACACTGCATGGCAACGGAAAGTTACCCCTTGTTTGGATAGCGCCGCAGCACACTGTAATCAGTCCTCAAAGTGACGATTACAATCGAACTCTCGGATACAGAAATGATAAAGATGATCTGAACCATTACATGGACACAATTGATTTGGAAATGTTTATGGCTGGACTTCAGGATGAAGTTGCCTACGTATCCCAAACATGGGAATCAAACCTTACGTAGTTCCGGGGTAAGGTACACTCGGGTATTAACCTCTCATTTTGCGCTCTAACTTTTGCCAAGGCCGCCCTTTCTGGGTTTTCAACCTTGCGAGCTTTGTTCTTCTTTTCTTTTCAATTCTTTTCATTTCTTTTCTTCTTTTTTCTTTTTCATCTTTTCTTTTCATTTTCTTCGTTTTTCTTCTTTTCTTTTTTTTTTATTCTTTGCATTTTTTATTTTTTTATTTTATTCTTTGCATTTTTCTTTTTTTCTTTTTTTGTTCTTTTTCTTGCTCTAACTTTTGCCTGGGTCGCCCTTCCGGGTTTTCGACCCAGCAAGCCTTTCAAAGGTAAAAGTTTAGCTTTGTCCATGTTGAATGGTTTGAGATCTTGGAGCCATCTAAATCTAAGAGAATGGCTGCTATTCACCGATGATGTAGAAGTCCATCCAATGGAGGGTGAATTTGCCTCTAGTGTTGTGGATAGGAACTTGGTTGTCCTTCAGCAATACTTTCTTGTTTTCCCCTTCTGGGATTTGGCATTCTTGCCAGTCTTCCCTGGTTTGTAGAAAAGACCCATCTTTGACTTTTTGAGCACATCTGACATTTTTGCCCTTAGTTCAAGGGCTGCTTTTGATCTAGCTTCGCAAGCTTTCTTTGATCACATCTGATATTCTAGCCCCTAGTTCATGGGCTGCTTCTGATCCGACGACACGGGCCTTACATTGTGGTTGACCGTTAAACATTCTGAATTAAGGTTCAAGGTTTGGAAGCAAAGGGGTTGAGTCTCGAGGCTGAGAGCGATCCTAAGCTGCATAATCTCAAGAGCGATTCCACACAGGTCTTCGTAAAACCACGCAAAACATTTTTTGAAATTTTTTTAAGAAAGCGACTAATCGCTCACGTCGAAGACAATGCAGATCCAATCTGGATCAAGCTAGGATCCTTCTCAGTACTCACGTTAACAAACATGATCTCAATCATTAAGGGCTTAGCATGCCTCTTTTTCTCTCAATTGATCAAAATTTTTGCAAATCCCGAGAAATTCCTTCCTCTTTGTTTTCATCACAATGTTCAAAAAGTTTTGAAAAACTCAGGTCAATGTAATGATTTCAAAGCACAGAAAAGACACAGTTTTTAGTCAGATACTGCCATCTCATTTAGAACTTCTGGCACAACTAGCATAAGGCAGAAGCAAACACAAGAGTGTGAAAATCACTGCTGTTCATTCAAATCTGTTGGCATTACTGGCTCCAAGGCAGAAACAGACTCAAAAGAAAACGACAAGACAAACACAAAACAAGCAAGTGATGTCCGAGGTAACACCCCCAAAATCACCCGACTCCAACAAAACAGGACTGACTCGGTACAACAAGACAGGCCTAACTGACTCAGTAAGAAAAGATTGACTTTGTACAACACAACAAGACTGACCCAATACCCAAGTCAGAAAGTAAAGTAAACAGCATTCGCAAATGCTCAAAATAGTGCGTGCCATCCCTACAGCTGGAGTGAACTGAGTGCCATCTGCAGGTGGTTCATCCCCCGATCACATGGTCACATTATCCCCCAAGTTCATCGATCCAGTGCCGATAGACTTTGTAGAGCTTGGCACGGAAATGACCCCGTCGTCAATCAAATCTTGCACTTAGTGGCGAAGACGAAAGCAATTGTCAGTGCCATGACCGATTTGTTGATGGAAGGCACAGTACTGGGCAGCATCACGCGTAGCCGGAAGAGGATTCGGGAGAGGCCAAGGCTCAAGGGATTTGAGATGGTCTTGTCCAACAAGGATTTGGAGAGCTTTGGACAAAGGCATATAGAAGGCATGGAAGACCCTCTGACCTCGGGGTTGGTACTTCAAGGTTTGTGAATTTTTGCTGGACGCACCAGCAAAGGGATTGGCAGGTGCTGGCCTGGTTTGCTGACCTCTTCCGAGTGGAGAATTAGAGCTAACAGGATCGTTTCTGGTACAATGGCCCTTCTCCCGGTTTTCCCCTTGTTTCGAACTGCTCTCATTCTGAATGACGAAAGTATCCTCCATAATCTTTGCAACAACTAAGAGCACTTACTGTTTGTTTACCCTTTCCACTTTCAAAGCCTCCACAGTCCACAGAAAGTGTTTATGGGGATCAATGCCTACCCCTAACTTGCTCTCACATCTTGCCTCCACTTTGCCAAGGGATTGGCCTTCTTCCAATACAACCCGTCCCAAGATTGGGGAGCCTTTTGTCGTGAAACTCCTAGCATGTGATGTGGCCGATGAGGGAGCCAAATGTCCCAAAAGACCAGATTTGTCACAGTTCTTTGAAGATCTTCAATCATTCTTATCAACTCAGAAGTAGTGGGTTCACGGGTTTTGAGATGATTGGGGTTCAAGTGCACCCATCAGGCATAAGTCCATGCTTTCTGGAATGAACACCTCAGGTTTGGGTAGATGGGCCGGGGTGATGTATATGCTGGGGTCGAAGGTGGCTGTAGTGTATGGATGAGGTTGAGGTGGGGAGGTGATGAGTCAGTACTAACTGAGGTCCTTTGGATGGAGCTAGGGTCTCTTCGTCGATAAGTTCCTGAATCTTATGACGGAGGCGGATGCAACGGTTCGTATCATGACCGTGTTGTTGATGATAGGCATAGTATTTAGCTAGGTCAATCTTGGCGGAAGAGGATTTGGAAGGGGTTGGGGTTCTAGGAGTTCTAGGTGCCGTTCTTCTTACAGCTTTTCAAAGCTTGGGAGGACTCATGTAAAGAGGATTGAACTTTCGGGCTTGGGGCCGATTTGAAGTGATTGGTTTCTGGCCATTGAGGGAATGGTGATAGAGTCTACTTCTGACCATTTTGCAATTGTGCTACCATCAGTAGTAGCATTGGAACTGCGAATAACATTCTTCTACAAAGGCTCTCTTCTTCCACAAAGATTCCTTGTCTGATGGCATCTCGATTTTGAAACCCCCATTTCATGAAGGGCTGGAAAGGTAAATAGAGGTAGAACCACCATCTTTTGCAGCAACTTGCCATGTAAATTCCGAACAATCATCCTGATCTGATCTTTGTCGGAAGGCCTTGTAGTCATCATTGAGGCCTTTGCTCTCCATCTCGTCACAAACTCTGAGAAACCCTCCTTTGGTTCTTGGCGGGTGACGTCGAGATCATAAGTTGTGACCTCGATCTGTGTGTTGTAGGAGTATTGAGCAATAAATGCCTCAGCCAGCTCTTCCCAATTCCATTTCACAGAGTCCTCCAATTTTGCATACTAGATTGCAGCCATCCCAGACATGGTTCAGCCGAAGAGAGACAACTTCTGGGTTGTGGTCAAACCCATTGGCCTCAGGATATCGAAAAACAAGTGGAGGTGCACCATTGGGTCTCCAGAGCCATCGAAGCAGTCGATGTGCGGCATTTTGAATCGGTCCGGCAGAGTCACGGCCGAATCGGTGTACCCATCCTCTATATCCGGAATGGACTTCACGCCCTGAGACTTCTTGAACAGCTTTTCTACCTTGCTCACTTTTAGTGTTGTGGGGTCCACTTCGAACTCAAAAGGAGAATCCGGTAGGTTGGTGGGTGTGGGTGCCTTGGACAGCTGGGGTAGGATTGGGGGCAGAGCCGGCCCCGTTGGGATGTCCGTATCTTCCTGGACATTTGCTATCTCCCCGAGTATTGGGACTTTTGATGGGAGAGGAGCTGGGTGTGAAGCAGATGCCCCAGTTTGCTGTTGTAGCCTGGCGATTAACTCTGCCTGTTGGGCCATAACCTCGGCCTGGCGTGCGGCAAATTCTGCTTGACGGGCAGCATCCTGCTGCATAGCTTACATACTTTCCTGGAGCTGACGCATCATCTCTTCCATACCTATCATAGAGTGTTGGTTTATCTGAACAACTGGTATATCTGTCCCTGCAGTAGAAACTGAGACCTCAGCCTGACTGTTCATTGGTGGGGTGGATAAGGGCCACTGATCTGGTAACTGCTGAACTGGTGGTCTGTGCCTGACCGGCCCTTTTACCCTGCCTCTGGCAAAGGAACACTGATTTTCCTTGAACTGAATCTCTGACCTGACAAAGTCTATCAGCACAAGTCCGATGAACCTCGGGGGATATTGGAGCTTTCTGAAGCTACGGTTCCAAGACTACCTGGCAAAAGAGAAGACAAGCAGCATCTCAGCCCAATTTTACTAGAATAGATGTGAGCATAGCTGAATGACTGCACTCTCTACTGAATTCTGCCCAAAATTCTGCCTGTAAACTGATACCCTCAGGTAAAACTGATTCCCCCAAAATACTGATGCCCTCAGGCCTGATACCCAAACTTGCAAACTAATACATGCATTCCTCGTAGAAGCACACTCTAAAAGCACATAACAAACAAATGAGAGCCAAAACACCCCTATGGTGGGGTAGGGTTTCCCTATCCTATTTTGTCAAGAGCTAGGGTTTCACTACGCACGCAGCGGTTTCAAACAACGTACAATTGGGTAAGCAACCTGTCCTAGTTTGGAATGGTCACTATGGATTCCGATATGCACTAGGTCAAATGGTCAAAAAGGGTGTCTCGGTAAAAATCAGAGTTTGTGTTCCCATCGTGGCAGAGCCCGTAACCAGTCAGCCTTACGACACGCTTCTCAAAGCGAGCCTTCGGCAAACCGTTCAGGAATAACAGATGGCAAACACGGTGTCCTAGGCGTACCAATGCAAATGCAATGTAAAGAAACACATAAGTGTAATCAAAACAAGATATCATGAGTTCGAGTCAAGTTCTCTAAATCCCCAGCAGAGTCGCCAGAAACTGTAGACGCGCCCGAACATTCCGGAAAAATCTCGTTTTGTTCATTGAGCTCACTACAGTTCGGACTCAATCTCACGGTTCTGAATCTAATCTCACAAAGTGCAATGCAAGATCAATAAATCACCAAAGAGTCCAAATCCAACAAATCGTTTTGAAAAATTGATTTTTAGAAAGAAGTGCTAAACATGGACTGCTTTACCAGATACAGAGTCGCCACCTAAATATTTTATTTTGGAGGAATTTAGGAAATCTTGACTCGTGCCTAAGGCCACGTGTCCGTCATCACCAAAGTTGCCTCGGCTCGGGAACTTGGGTACGAGAGGGGAAGGTCATGCAATGAGCACCCCCGCTCGCCCAATCAAAGATCGACCACTACTAAACATGATATCTTGTTTTTGAAAACACGTGTTTTTATTCCGATTATTAGCTAGAATTACTATGTGATACGCACAACACACAAGTATAGACTGGATCGCGTAAGTTGGAACAAAAATCTCATATTTGTTTTTTAAAGCAGTTTGCTACTCGCAAGTAGGCTAAAATTCGGATTTTGCCACCCTCAAGTGGGCTTAGAAAACATGGTGATTTGTCACTCTCAAGTGGGCTTAAAACTTGCAATCAATGAATTGTTCCAATTCAGGTAATCCAACCTTCACCTACAGGCATTCAGGCAATTATATCACATAAGCAAATAGCCTCATGGAAAGCATGCTATCATGGCAGTCACTCACACACATGCAAGGATGCTATAGCATAAACACTCACCGAGTACTCCGAGCCAGAACAAAAGCTATGTTAGAAATCAATGCATGATCCTAGCTATGTCAAGAATGCCTAATGCAACATATACAAAGTGCAACTAAGATAGGCTCGGCTATTCTAAAATGGCATAAGGATGCTAATTGAAACATGCCCTAAAACTAACCATCGTGAGCTGGTAAATAAAAGGGAGAAAGAAATGGAGATTGGAAGACATGCATCACACACACGCACACTTATTACAACAGTTGTGCCCTCTCGACGGAGGGTCCAAATAAATTATACAGAACCAACTAATTAACCAACTATTCTAATTAAACTAGTTGTTACACAACAAAATGAATAATAAGCTACATCTAATTATTACACAACACTAACTAGTTAACAAATCAACTAAATTAGCAATTAAATAAGCATGAAAACTATATGACGTGGGTTGCCTCAGCTCTGCTTTGGATGACAAAGGATGCATGCATGTTCGAGTCGCCCTGTTCGGAAATCCCTCGCGACACCCCGATTTGCCTCTGTTTGTAATTGATCTTAGAAACTTGCACCAAGCTCCAGAGAGATGAAACTCCATCTTGGGAATCTGTAGGGATGCTGCCGACTAGATATTGGCCTTGGAGACCACCTGCCGACCACTTTTTGTGGTGAAAACCAGAAAAAGTGGTCGGCCAACCACTTTATCTGGTCAGCCGACCAGTTTTTGCTACTGGTTTCTGGTTTTCTGCAACAGAGGGCAAGAAAGGGGCATGGCAAAGTATTTGCAACACATGTATGCGCGACCACCCTCCCTGTCATTACATAAGCTCAAGGGAGTATAGTTCTCGACCCTCGGGCCACCAATCACCTCATCTCGATGCATGATGGCCGAGGAGTCAAATTGCACGACTCAATGTGAAATGAATGCGCACACAAAGTATAATAACCCTCACCACTGTTTACCGATTAACTACTGATTACTGCTAACCTGACTGAGTATGATTGGTAATTGAACTGATTGGAATACTGAACTGATTAACTGAAATATGAAACTGATTGATTGACTGTATCTGTTTAAACGCATTTTCTATCTGTTTGATTGTTAATTGATCTGTTCGTATCTTTGTGTTTAAACTGCTAATTGAAGGCCTTATCGGCGGCCAAACCAGAAATTGATTAGTGTTTCATGATCAGTAGAATTTATATGATTTTATGGCATATTCAGTTAAAATGTGATTTGGTACGATTAAATTAGGTTAATTATTGATAAATTGCACAACTTAGACTTAATTGCAATATTGCCATCCTTAGTGGCCCACTACCTCAACATATTGAGCCTTGTACACAATTAGACAAACATTTTCCTCAGCCTTATTTGAGCACAAAACCGATCTAGAGAGAGATGGAGTGAGAGAATTGATGTGTTCTTGAGGGGTTTGCTTGGAATCTTGAGGACATTGTAGAAAACTTGCAACATTAAGCCTCCATACCTCTAATTCAAGACTTAGGTAAGGACTTCAACCTCTCATTGTTGTATTTAAGTTGATTCTTGCATTGTTCATGTCAAATTGGAGAGCTAAGCCAAGAATTGGTCTTGTAGTGTTGAGTTATAGCTTAATTCATGCATGCATGTGTTTACCCTTGCATTTTGATGTAGATTTCATGGCAATTGGTACTTGCATGTTCATAGTAGTGTGATAGTCCATGTTTTCATCTTGTCTTTGGAACAATTGGCTCCTTAGAGCATCAAATTGAAGCTTTGAAATGGTTTTAATCCATGCATGTTTTCATGTTCTCCATATTCATGAAAATTGGTTGAAATTGAGTTTGAATTAAACACCCTCGGGCTTTGATTTCTCAAATTGAGTTTTGAATCATGTGTCACTATGAGTTTACAAGAGTTTTCCAGAAAATGGGCCCAAGAGGATCGAATTTTTGCATCAAAAACTTGGTTTTAAGCTTGGAGTTGCAATCTGGAATTTCCAGATTCTGCAATCCCGCTCGAGCGGGGGAAAGTGGCGCTCGAGTGGGGAATCTGAGCATCCAGTATCTTTGCACTGTTTTACGGTCCGCTCGAGCGGAGGATTTGACGCTCGAGCGAAGGCATGTGTCTCATGATCGAGCGGGCGTCGAGCGTCCGTCAAGCGGAGATTTCACCCATCCAGTACTTTTATCGTGATGATATATAAATGAAAAAAAGTTACATTTACATGCAATTTTTGTGCAATGGATTGTTTCATGTTGTGTACATAGTCAAACATTTTTTTTTATATCAAAGAATAATTGGTTCTAAGCAGGGTCCATTAGATCCAAACTACAATAAATTAAAGTTTTAGAAATGAAAATTTATGGATGAAATTCCTTAATTATTAAAGATTAAATTGGACATTTATTAGTAAAAAATGGGTCATTTGTTATACGATTAAAAACATAAAAAGGCAAAATGTAATAATTTAAAACAAATGAGTCAAGCTTGATTCAGAATCCTCATTATCAAAAAAAAAAAACCCCAGAATCCTCATTATCTAAATAAATAAAGAGAGGAAAACAGAGAGGCCTACCAGAGAATTCATCCCGCACAAGGAAAGGGTCAAAGTATTTGAGTTCAACCCTACAAAAACAACCAAAAAAAAAAAAAAAAAGTATTTAGGCATTTTGTCAAACAGCTGAGATCTACAATAAAAAACGTGAACATGTTGTTGAGGTGATTTCAGTGCACCACACACCCATATATATATATAATTCCATATTACATATACATGTATATGCATTTATAAAGGTCAATTAATAGCAATTGTTAGGGTAAGGGCATGAAATATGTAAAAATTGTTGAATTGTTGAGGGATTTGAGGTATATATTAAACACAACCTATAGGAATTGTTGAGGGAGTATATATTAAACACAACCTGAGGAATTTTAATATTTGAAAACAAATAGATACAAAAATAAAGAAACATATTTTGTAAATTGCATGAGGTAGTGGTTAATAGTTGAAATTCCCTCAATTCATACTGGGTTGGTGGTGGTGGTGGGTATCCTCTGAATATTTAAAGGGTAAATTGGGGTTTGGGGGTTGGTGGTGGTGGTGGGTATCCTCTGAATATTTAAAGGGTAAATTGGGGTTTGGGGGTTGGTGGTGGTGGTGGGTATCCTCTGAATATTTAAAGAGAAAATTGGGGTTTGGGGGTTGGTGGTGGTGGTGGGTATCCTCTGAATATTTAAAGGGTAAATTACACTTTGGGTGTGTTTGATTAGACGGTCAAGATAAGGAGATTAGAATCCATTAGACTTGAATTTTGAGACTATGAATCTCTCGGACTATTTGGTTGGATTAGATGTGTATTTCGTGTTTATTTTTTCATGAAATTAGATATTTGGAAAGAACTATTTTTAGTTAATCTAATGTTTGATTGGACGGACTGGATAGAATAAATGAACAAAACACTATTTTATCCTTTTTCAATTGTTTACTAAGTAATAGCAATATTAAACATATCTTTAATATTTTAATTATTTTTAACTAGATTAAATAAAATTTTATTTTATTTTATTTTTTACACAATTAAATAAATTTATTTTAAAAAATTAAATAAAAATAAAAATATATGTTATTTTTTCAATTAAAATTTTAAATAAATTTATTTTAAATAATAATAATAATTAAATAATGAAATAAAATAACAATAAAAATTTAAATAAAATTATTTTATTTTTAAATTGAGACATTTAAATTTTATTGAATTTTATTAAATATAATACATAATTAAATAGTAAATGGTCAAAATGGTCATTTCACCACCTAATCCCAACAATAAATAATCCCCTCAAAATTATCCCACACCCCCCTAGGATAATATAATCCCCCATATGGGGGATAGGGAGTCCGGCTGGACTCCATGTCCGGTGGACTAAAAAAAAAAAAACAAACACCGGATAAAAAACTTCTCCCGAATTACAATCCTAATAGTGGATAGTCCCCCCCTTATCCCCCTAATCAAACACATCCTTTGTCCCTAAAGTTTAACTTATTTCTCACTTTGATCTTTTAAATTTGATTTTTCTTACTTTGATCTTTTATATTTACAATCCTTCCTAGTTTGGTCATTTATGTTTACAATATGTTCTACTTTGGCCCTTTAAATTTGATTTTTTCCACTTCAACCCTTCATATTTGTAATCCTTCCCACTTTAACCTTTCATGTTTGCAATCTTTCTCACTTTACTCCTAGACTAACTTCTATCCAAAAAAAAAAAGTAACAAAATTTGTCACGTCACTAACACATCAACTCCATATGTAATGTAAAAAATTCACTAAAGAAACAAAAAATAAAAAATTAGAATTTTTTTTAGCTTTTAACTAAAAAATAAAAAGTTCACTAAAGACGAAAAAAAATAATAGTAAATTTTTCATTTCAGAATTGACAATATAAGTGCTTAAGTCAGCATATTTTCATTTTTTTCGTTTTTAGTAAACTTTTTTTAGTTTAGTTAAATTTGTTTTTTATTTTTTTAACTGCATCTAATCTGGATGCATCTATAATGTAATAATATTTATAAATAAATTTGAAACAAAAAAATTTACTAAAGACTAAAAAACAAATTTCAATTTTTTTGTTTTCTATTTTTTATTTTCTGCATATTTAGTGAATTTTTTACATCACACATAGAGCTGATGTATTAGTGATGTGGCAGATTCGGTTAGTTTTTTAGATAGAAGTTATTCTATGAATAAAGTGGGAAAGATTCCAAATATAAAGGGTCAAAATGGAATGGATTGCAAACATGAAAGGGGCAAAGTGAGAAAAATTAAACTTAAAAGACCAAAATGAGAAATGGGTGAAACATTAAGGGAGCAAAGTGTAATTTACTCAATATTTAAAAAACACCACTTAAGGAAAAAAAATCATATACTTGGATTAGGTCTCTATAAGTACCGTATGGTAGGTTTCCCATTGCCATATCTAATTTCACCAGCTCCTTAATTATAACTGCTTGTGGTCAATTTCAGTAGCGACTCCATTAAAAAATGGGTAAATTACACTGACACCTCGTGAGGTTTATGTTTATTACAGTTCCCCCTTACATTTGGGAAATTGCACTGACCCCTGTTAATTTAATTTTATGTATGATGATCATTACGGTGAGGGGGGAACTGCTATGAAATTTTAAATCTCAGGGGGCAATCTGTAATGAAACTTTAAACCTTAGGGAGGGGGATGTAATTTCTAAAATATAAGGAGGGAAACTGTAATAAACATAAATCTCAAGAGGTGTCAATATAATTTATCCTTAAAAAATTTTACCGGTTCAATCATTATCTCAAACTTATAACGATATCATTACGCTGCATTTATAATGGCATTACAGTAGAACTATAAGATTAGGGTTTGGCTTTGGTCCAATCTAAGATCGGACAAGACCGTGCTGTTGGGCCCGTGAGAACTCATTACGGGTCCCGTTTTAATAATCCGAACTGTTAAATGTGTACAACTCGTCGAGTATTATATGATATAAAAATTCACATTGATCGGATATCGATAACTATGTGATCAAAGCAGTTTTTTCTCAATCGTTAATTTGTTTACCGTCCATTTGTTTCATACAAAACTGATTTGATCACATAGCTATTGATATCCGATCAACAACAATTTTCAAAAATATATAATATTTGATGAGTTCTACATATTGAACGGTTCGAATTATCAAAATGGAACCCGTAATAGGCCCCTATGGATCCAACAGTATGGTCCAGTCCGATCTTGAACTTGACCAAAGCCAAACCCATAAGATTACTATCATACCAAACTACTGAAGCTACTAGTTGAATGCCATAATGATACTAGTTAGCAAGTATGAAATTGTTATACATTTTTTTATAAAAATATTTATTGGAAATAATATATAATTATTTTAAATTTTGTTAATCAATGGCTCAATTTGGTAGAGTTGTAGGAAAGTGATTATAGCTTATAGCCTAACAGCTTATAACTTATAACTGTGAACATAAGCTGATTTTTGACTTATAAATTAAGCTGCTCCTCCCCCATTCAAAGAATAAGTTGATTTTTGACTTACAAAAAGCTATAAGCTATATTATTAAGCTAAACCAAACACATCAAAATAGTTTAAATTAAGCTAAAAGCTGAAATAAGCTGAAAAGAATCCCTACCAAACAGGGCCAATGTCTTGATGAGGATACACTAGAAAAAAATAGTCGCATTCAAGAACAAAATATCATTATGCATTATATATTTAGTTTGATCCATATCTATTTTAATTTTGCACTTTACTCAATCCGTGATCTAAAAAAATAAGTTATAAATATGATTTTTGTACTAAGGCTTCGTTTGGGAAGCCCAACTTGGGGCTTTTTTGGTTATTTTAGCCACAAAAAATAAAATAAGTTTTTTAATCTAATAAGACAAAACATCACATTCAACCCATAATCATTACATTATTTCTGTCACGAAAAAGTCAAAAAAGCCAAAAAAAAACCAAAAACCTGTCCCAAACCAGGCTTTTTAGCCCCCAGGCTAAAATAGCCAAAAAAGTCAAAAAATTAAAAAGCTAACCCACTTCCTAAACGAATTCTAAAAACACATTTAAAATGATGTGTCAATAATATTTTTGAAACTATAAAGACAATAAAGACCGTTTTGATTGAAAATAAAAGAGTTACAGGAAACCTCATTATTTTCTATAAAAATTCTAACAAATTTGACTAATAATTAAAAAAAATTAAATATGTGCCTATTTGCCCACCACCAAGCCAATATCCATTGAGCCAAAACTAAAAATGATATACAAATAGAATTTTGTACATTATCTATTTTTTATTAACATTGTTAGGGATACTACACATTTATTAATAATTTTTAGGGATGAGCATGGTTCAGTTTGGTTTGGATTGGGATAAATTAGGACTAATCCATTATCTATGGCTTCAAAAAAATTAGAACCAAACTAATCCATTTAAATTATAGAATCAATCCGAACCAATCTATTTAAACAGGTTTGGCTCGGTTTGGAATCACGATTTTACATAATATGTTCACAAGAAAAATCATATAACATTTTCAAAAAATTATAAAACTCCCATCAAGCATAATATTGTTCCATCATTAATGAACTTAAACATTCACATTGTTCCACAATTAATTTAAACAAACATAATATTTAGTAAATAAAATATTGTTCAACATGTAGCAAGCATATGCATATGGTTTAAATTACATACGGTCTGGTTCGATTCTAATCTAGAACCGTAGAGTTAAAATCCGAAATCGATCCGTGGAGACTAGTTCATAAATTTTCCAAACCAGGAGCATATCACGAATTAAAAAATCAAACCAAACCTACGGGATTGGACTGGATCAGACCAGTTTAGTTTGCGGATTTTCCGATTTCCTTGCTTAGTCCAAATAATTTTACTAGCACACTCACAAGTTTTGATAGAATTAACTATCACTTGGTATGAAACCCACATCAATTATCAGTAAATGTGTTAATATCCCTAACATTTTTCTATTTTTATGTAAAATAATGTGATTCTTATATTTGTTTTTATTTTTAATTAAATCACTTATTATTATCCTTATAATTTTATAAATGTCAATGATATATCATTCTAAATGTAATTTTTTTTTTATAAAATCTCTATTTAAAAATATTTTTTTAACCAAAAGCTATAACAATGTCTCAACTCAAACTCAATAATTTGAAGCATCCCATCACCAATTATATCCAACAAATAAAAACGTATACTCGCTACCACGGCGTCGGCCCTGGTCAATTCCTATATTTCAAAAACTGAATTCCATTATATGATTCTCCTCTAGCTACCAAGCAAACATGTTTTGTCATTTCTGTAAACAAATATGATTGATTGATTAGTTTAAGAGGTTTATATTACTTTTATTTATTATTTTTGATAAATTACACTAATTTTTTTTTAAGATTTGAAAAAAAATAAAATTAATCCCCACACTTCAAACATAATTACACTAGCCTCCCTCAAACTTTTAATTTATATATCACTTAAAGTCATTTTTCATCAATAATTCGTGAACTATATGGATAAAAAGTTAATGATATCATCTTCTTTCTAATAAAATGTATTTACCATTGTTTATTTCATTGTGTACCAATCATTTGTATTAATTTTGATTCTTTTAATAAAATTAAAAGGGAAGTCAGTATAATTATTTTAAATATATAAAGTTAACTGTATTTTTTTAAAAACTTTAAGGAAAGTATAGTTTATCCTTCCTTTTCTTTTCTTATACACTCACCAAAGCATATACACGAACTTGCTAGTTTATTCTATATTTTTGGTTACTTGATAGGAGATAAGTTATAGGGAAATTATATAATATACGCTTCGAAAATAGGGCATTATATTTCTCAGTTACAACCTTTTGTAGTATTTAATTATGACTTAGTGTTGTATTGTGATTGTTATTTAATTATGACAAAAGAGATTTTTGATTATGCTTCAAGTAATATTTGATTATGATCTTTTGTAGTCTCTTTAGTTATAATTGAAAGTGATTTGATGATGATATAGACTGGTATCACAGCCACAAAATATCATACTTGCATGTTATAGTTTTTATTTTTATTTTTATTTTTAATTTTGATTTTTTTGAGTATGTGCATTGTAGAATTTTTCAACAATACCCTTCATATCCAATAATTGTAACATCCAATAAATGCTGAACAATTTTTCCCATCGTCAAACTGCTCAAAATTATTGAATGGCTTTCTTCATTCATCAAACTACCTCTTAATCATCAAACTAATCAAAAATTTAAATATAACATTAAAAATGTATTACGTTTGCACCCAGCACTAATATAAACAAAAGTAAATAAATACAAGGACCCTAAATAAATACGAGATGCGAAAATATGTATGGTATTTGTAATTAATCTATTTAAAAAAAAGTTGACTTTTAACCTACTTCTCAAAACATCTCTAAGTTAGCTGAAATTACTAGCTCCCTTTAGGTAATATAATGCAGACCTAACAGGATTTAATTGGGTAGATAAAACTTGTTAAATACACATTGATAGCACACTTTTTGGGTGGTTAGTTGGGTGGTTAGTATAACAATTAGTCACAAGTATTTGTCAAAATATTCTTTTGCATGCAATGCTTTACATAAAATGCTAATATGGTAAGATGGGATTATCATATCATAACCAAAAGATTGGGAAAGGTCTCTCTTCTTTCTTGTGTTTATTGCCTTAAAGGTATATATAGGTCTATGTGGCTTAAGCCAAACCTTGTCCAGTTGCTTGGGAGTGAGAGAGGCTTTCTTCTCAACAATATGTGACTTTATTAATTCAACCCATCCAATTAAAGATAAATGAGATTGTGATCAAGACACTTCATTCAAATGATTTGTGAAAATTGACCAATTTTGAACTGCTAAATTATTAATATTTAAAAAAACAAGTACTGTTGTATATCATTTTGAATTGGTTTCACCTAGATAACAAGATGAATTTTTTCAAGAAAAAGTTTTTCTCCAACCCATTATGGAGGAACTATATCCCAAACGATGTGACAACCTGCTATCGGTCACTTGTTAACTAAACCAAAGTATATTCAATTTTAACGGTTTTTTTTTTTTTGGTGTTTTTGGCTACCTCTAATGTTAACGTTAGGAAAAACATATCAGTAGAAATCTAAGATATTTGAAAAAAAAAATTTAGGGTTCTGTGTATTAAGATTTTATAGGATTGAGAGGGAGATTTATGATTTGAGATTGGGCCGTGACGTTAGCCGGACAGATTTGGGCCGAGGTATTGGGCTCCAAGATCAGGCCGTGATATTGCTCGGTAATGGCAAAGCCCACGTGGAACCGAGCTATATGATCTCGGTTCCGCGAAGGGCGGACAGGTGGAGGAACAGCCCAGATGAGGCTCCCCGGCTCACGCGTTGCGAGGTTGTAATGCACACACCTTAACCTGGTAGGAAGGCCGGCGCTTGGAGCTTGGCCGAGAAGGTTGTTGGCTGACCGTCACAACCAATCTCCAGCTCAACTTCGCCGGAATACAGTTGAGCACAGCCGAAATTAGGCCCGGTAGTAGGAAACTATCAACTGCATTTCGGCATGTTCAGTATGGCCGTTGATAGCCGAGATAATGTTGCCCGGCTGCCGTGCTCCCAGCAGAGTGGGCTGGCAGTTGGGTTAGGTGATGTATAGCAAGATTTGTGCTGACAGATGGGATAACAGAGCCACGTGTCGAGAGACCAATGGGAGTAGATTTGGGGCGCAGAAGGGTATATAAGCATGTCTGCGCCCCCCATACGTGGGACAGGAACATTTTGTAAGGAAATTCTTACACTCTAACACTCCTCTCTCTCTCTCCCTCTATCCTAAGGTGTGTGCTAACTTGATCGTCGGAGGGTTTTTCCGGCCACACACCGCCGGGTAGCTCATCGTTATTTGCTCGTAGGTGATCGGACAGAAACGGAGCTCGGAAGAAAGGAGTACGGGCTTGCCGGAATATTTGCTCCCCGTACAATTGGGGCCGTCTGTGGGAAGGCTTGACAGACAAAACCTTGTCTTCCAGGCTAGTCTGATCGCCGTCCATGGCGAACAACGACGAGTTTCCGTTGTCTGCCATAGACGGAGCCACACCGGAGTATACCCGAAGGAGAGAGGGAACTCCCGCCATCCATCCAATGGCGGACTTGGAGACGCCCACCGGAGGACAGTCAGGAGATGCGCGGGATAAGCGCGGAAGAGGACGTCTACCGAGGAGTATAACCGAGCAAGTTTGCAGACAGGAATGTCAACTAGCCCGGTCGCCATTTCGCATTCTGAGGACCGAGGAAGTGTTGTCCCGGTCGAAATAAGTAATCCCAGTCACGCTTTTGCGGACGGAATTAAGGAGCAATTGAGAGGGAGATTTATGATTTGAGATTGGGCCGTGACGTTAGCCGGACAGATTTGGGCCGAGGTATTGGGCTCCAAGATCAGGCCGTGATATTGCTTGGTAATGGCAAAGCCCACGTGGAACCGAGCTATATGATCTCGGTTCCGCGAAGGGCGGACAGGTGGAGGAACAACCCAGATGAGGCTCTCCGGCTCACATGTTGCAAGGTTGTAATGCACGCACCTTAACCCGGTAAGAAGGCCCGCGCTTGGAGCTTGGCCGAGAAGGTTGTTGGCTGATCGTCACAACCAATCTCCAGCTCAGCTTCGCCGGAATACAGTTAAGCACGGCCGGAATTAGGCTCGGCAGTAGGAAACTATCAACTACATTTCGGCATGTTCAGTATGGCCGTTGATAGCCGAGATAATGTTGCCCGGCTGCCGTGCTCCCAGCAGAGTGGGTTGGCAGTTGGGTTAGGTGATGTATAGCAAGATTTGTGCTGACAGATGGGATAACAGAGCCACGTATCGGGAGACCAATGGAAGTAGATTTGGGGCGCAGAAGGGTATATAAGCATGTCTGCGCCCCCCATACGTGGGACAGGAACATTTTGTAAGGAAATTCTTACACTCTAACACTCCTCTCTCTCTCTCCCTCTATCCTAAGGTGTGTGCTAACTTGATCGTCGGAGGGTTTTTCCGGCCACACACCGCCGGGTAGCTCACCGTTATTTGCTCGTAGGTGATCGGACAGAAACGGAGCTCGGAAGAAAGGAGTACGGGCTTGCCGGAATATTTGCTCCCCGTACAAGGATAAATGACGTGTAATATTTTATACTGACTGGGGTCCTTCAACATTTTTCCAAAGAAAATTTCGATCTAGAGAAATTTAAAAATATAGAGAAATATGTATATTAAAATTTCTCTGGTTTGCTCAATTTTTCTGATTTTCTTTGTGTTTTGAAATTTTTCTGTATTGAAATTGCTCTCATTTGTTCATAAATTTTTCTGTGTTTTGACCAATTTTCTCTGTATTTTGACAAAATAGGAGAAAATTGAACTACAAAATTGATGATGAGTCATTGCAAGATCTTCCAGCATCTACAGATCAAATGAGTCCACTGCGAGTTCATTGTTTTCAAAAATCATATCACTATTTTGTATGTTGATAACAAAAGTGTTTTACTTGCTGCTATTAATTGACGCATGAGTCTTTAGATTTTTTTTTTTCATTAAATGGGTTTGACTCATTTTTTGCCTTATAGTGCATGTCTGTGTATATATATATACATTATACAGTGGAGAGAGAGAGAGAGAGAGAGAGATGATGAGAAATGTGGTTGAAGAATTTTTGCTTCAACTCTTTCCGCAATTAAAGGCTCAGATGAACCCAAATTCTATATATATATATATATTTATATGTCTATATATAGAGTGAGAGACAGAGAAGTGTTGGAAATTTTGGTTTTATAAGTTTATTTTGGGTCAACTTTGACCCCAAATTTAAGTGGAGCCCATACGTCTTTTGAGGTGGGTCCAAGTGGTGATGTGTTTCTTGTCATATGGCAAGTCACACAGTGATGACGATTCGGGTGAATGAAAAGTTGAAATCGTTTTCAGTTTCGTGAAATGGAAAGTTAAAGAGACAAATGTGGGTTACCTTGTTTGGTTGTCCCACATAGAAATAATAAGAGAGCTTTGTATGAGTATATAAGCTCTAGATTGACATACTTGAAATGAGCCTCAAGGGGCACCGCATGTTTTGTAAGGAGGGGAGTTATAGGCAAAGTGGGTTTGACCCAAATCCACCACAAACACGCTGTCCATCCGGCCAGTCGCACGTCGTGTGGGTCGGATCGGGTCCTAGCTTTAATTTTTTAGATAAAATTCGTTTGAATTTTTTTAAATTCTTACGAGAAAATTTGAATTCCTAACAAATTAATTCAAACTTTTGCACCAAAATTCGAATTCAAATCCTTCTCCGGTCATCTTCTTTCAATTTTTCGACAATTCAAGTTCTTTCCTATTCAGATGGATTTTTTGCCCTTCCGAATAGGCACCATTGTGCCTATAAATAAATGATTCTCCAACAAGTTCATTCATTCAATTCCTTTCTTCCCATTTTCCTTCCCTCATACATTTGTTCTTCATACTAGTTCTTTGAGTTTTAGAGAGTTACAGAACTCATCGCCAGAACAGATTGTTTGTAGTGCTACTACAATCTGTGAGAGTGATCATTGTATCCTAGGAGATAGGCGTCGATAATCCGTGGGCACCTATGTGGCGGGGAATCTGTCTTAAGGACAGAGTGCCACGCACTCGACTTCATCGACATTTTGCTGTTTTGATTTTTGATACAAGAATAATTCTGCAAGTAATTTATTCTTGTTCTTTCAATTTTGTTTTTACATGGAAGATTATTCCAACAATCTTAAGACATATTTGAATTATTTTGTTTTTTTCAAAAATTTTCATTTGTTTCCTTTTCAAAATTATTTTTAGTTTTATTACAGAAATTATTTTCTTTGTGAAGTTTTTCAGAAATTAATTCTGAATTTTCAGAAATAATATTCTGGGTTTTCATTAATTAAAATTCTGATTTTCAATATTTTAATTTTTGAAGTTTACAGAAATAATATTTTGTGTGGAATTAATTTGATTAAATAAAAGTTTATTTTCAAAGTAATTTGGAATAAAAGTTATAATTTTGTTTCTTTTATTTTTTACAAAATTATATTATGTGTTTTATGGTTTAATTTTCTATGTAGTATAAAATTCTAATTATAATTCTATTTTATAATTTAGAATTCAATGGCTACTGAAACTACTTAAATCTCTAATCTGACTAGTGTTGTGAATGCCTCAATCCCTGTTGTTGTGATAGTGCTGGTGAATCATGAGGAAAAGCCAGAAAAGGTTTTAGGAACTGACCTAAAAGATGGCAGCATAAAATGTTGTTCTATCTTACTACTTTAAATCTGATGTGTTTCCTTCGTGAGGATGCTCCTGTTCTGAAAGAAGATGAAGCCGGCCGACAAGTGGTTGTTGCGGTCGATGCTTGGAAGCATGCGGATTTCCTTTACTGCAACTGTATCTTGAATGGGCTTGATAATACATTGTACAACGTTTATAGCCCTATCAAGATGACAAATGAATTATGGGAGTCGTTGGAAAAAAAATACAAAACAAAAGATGCTGGCTCGAAGAAATTTGTGGTGGGCAAATTCTTGAATTTTGTGATGGTTGATTCAAAGATTGTGATCAGCTAAGTTCAGGATCTCTAGCTTATTCTGCATGACATCTATGCACAAATCATGTCATTACACAAGTCCTTCCAAGTCATTGCCCTAATTGAAAAATTACCACAAGAATGGAAGGAATTCAAGAACTATCTCAAGCATAAACGCAAAGACATGACTTTAGAAGAATTAATTGTGCAACTGAGAATTGAGGAAGACAATCAGACTTCTAAGAAGAGGGTTGAAAAGCATCCTACGGAGTCAAAGGCTAATGTGGTAGAACATGCACCAAAAGCAAAGAAATGGAAATTTATCGGAGAAAGTTCCTCCAAAGGCTCTAAGGGAGAGGACACCAAGAAGTTCAAGTTTAATGGCAAATGCTACATTAGTGACAAAGAGGGACATCGGGCCAAAGATTGTTGTAGTAAGCGCAGAGGTAAAGGAAGTTCAAGTAAGAAACCTGCTCAAGCCAATGTCACCAAAGTGGATCAAATCTCCAATGGTATTGATGACATAAAGCTTTCAGCCGTTGTCTCCGAGGTCAATGTTGTCGGAAATCTCAAAGAATGGTAGGTGGACACTAGAGCCACTCGTCACATCTGTGCCAGCAAAAGGATGTTCTCATGCTATTTTGTGGTGGACAAAACTGTTCATGGGCAACTCCTGAACTTCTAAAGTCGAAGGACATGAAAATGTTATTCTAAAGATGACATCTGGAAAGAAACTCACCCTCAACAATGTGCTGCATGTACCAGACATTTGTAAGAATCTTGTTTTCAGATTTTTGTTGAGCAAGAATGGGTTTAGGTTAGTTTTTTAGAGTGACAAATTTGTACTTACCAAAAACGGGATGTATGTAAAAAAAAGGTTACATGACTGATAGCTTTTTCAAAATGAATAATGATTATTGTATCTTCTATGATTAATAAAAATACATCTTCTTCTTACTTGCTTGAGTCTTCAAATGTGTGGCATGGTAGATTAGGACATGTTAATTATGGATCTTTTGTATAAATTAATTAATATGCAATGTTTACCTAAATTTGAAATTGATCAAAATCATAAATGTGAAATTTGTGTTGAGGCAAAATTAATAAAACTCCTTTTCATTCAATTGAAAAAAGTACTGAACCACTTGAATTAATTTATAGAAACATTTGTGATTTTAAATCAATTCAAACTAGAGGTGGAAAAAAATATTTTATCACTTTCATAGATGACTATACTAGATATAGTTATGTTTATTTAATTTAAACTAGGGATGAAATTTTGGAAACTTTCATTCAATATAAGAATGAAGTTGAAAATCAACTTGGCAAGAAAATTAAAATTCTAAGAAGTGATAGAGGTGGTGAATATGAATCACCTTTTGGTGATTTTTGTAAAGAACATGAAATAATTCATCAAACCACCACTCCTCACTCACCTCTGCAAAATGGAATGGCTGGAAGGAAAAATAGAACTTTAAGAGAAATGATGAATGCCATGTTAATAAGTTCTGGATTACCTCAGAACTTTTGGGGGGAAGCAATACTTTTTGCTAATTATATTCTTAATAAAGTACCTCGAAAGAAAGTGAATCAAACACCATATGAAATGTGGCATGGAAGAGTACCATCCTACAAATACTTGAAAGCACAGGGGTGTTTGGCTAAAGTGGTTATTCCTAATCCTAAAGAAACTAAATAGGTTTGAAAACCGTTGATTGCATATTCATCAGTTATGCCAAGAATAGTAGTGCATATTGGTCTTTAATTTATAAGTTATAACACTCAGAAATGTATGTAAATACTATTATTGAATCTAGGAATGCATTATTCTTTGAACATGTGTTTCCTAATACAACTGGACAAGAGACCGGCACTAACAAAAAATCGTATGATGCTATTGCTAGTCATGATCAAGAACAAGAACAAGATCAAGTACAAGAACAAGAGATATATTAAAGTGAAGAAGAGGAATCTAGGCATAGTAAACGTGCTAAAACCTCAAAATCTTTTGATCCAGATTTTCTAACATTTTTCTTAGAAAATAAGCCTTTAACCTTTAAAGAAGCTATGTCCAGTGTTGAGGCTCCTTCGTGGAAAGAGCCTGTAAATATGTAAATAGCGAAGTTGAATCCATCTTGCAATATCACACATGGAAATTGGTGGATTTTCCGCCAGGTTGTAAACTTCTTGGATACAAGTGGATACAAGTGGATTTTTAAGAGGAAAATGAAAGCGGATGGATCAATTGACAAATACAAGGCAAGACTTGTGATCAAAGGATATAGACAAAAAGAAGGTCTTGATTATTTGACACATACTCGCCAATTACTAGAATAACATCTATTAAAATGCTAATTACTATTGCATCTTTGTCCAATATAGAAGTTCATCAAATGGATATGAAGTGAGTTTTCTTCAATGGTGAGTTAAATGAAAATATTTAAATAGAACAACTAGAAGGATTTTCTGTTCTAGGAAAAGAAAAGAAAATATGTAAATTGGTTTGTAACAAAAAAAATATGTAAATTGGTTAAATCGTTATATAGTTTAAAACAAGCGCCAAAGTAGTGACACGAGAAATTTAACAATGCAATGATGTCAAATGGATTTAAAATTAATGAATTTGAGAAATGTGTTTATGTTAAGAACACAAACAAAGGCTATGTTATAGTATGTCTTTATGTTGATGATATGCTCATTATAGGTAGTAATAACGACATGATTAAAACTATCAAGAAAATGTTGAAGAAACGTTTTGACATGAAGGACATGGGGATTGCTGATGTAATTGTTGGTATAAAAATTACCAAAATATCAAAAGGATATGCTTAGTCACAATCACATTATATTGAGAAAACACTTGACAAATTTAGCAAAGATGATAATCATCTTGCAAGAATACTTGTGGATGTTAATTTGTTTCTTTTTAAGAATGTAGTGGAAAATATTTCTCAATTAGAGTATGCCCAAATTATTAGAAGCTTAATGTACTTGATGAATTACATTCGCCCAGATATAGCATATGCAGTAAGTAAATTAAGTAGATATATGAGTAATCCAACAGTTAAACACTGGAAAGCTATTATAAGGGTTCTAAGATATCTTAGATTTACTCGTAACATTAGGCTATACTATACTAGATATACAGTGGTACTTGAAGGATACTATGATGCAAACTGGATAACGAATATTAGAGACTCAAAATCCACCAGTGGGTATATCTTTACTCTTGGTGGTGTGGCTATATCTTGGAAATCTTCGAAACAAACTTGCATTGCTAGGTCTATTATGGAATTAAAGTTTATAGCTTTTGATAAAGTTGGGGAAGAAGCAGAATGGCTTCGTCACTTCCCTAAAGATATTCCAATATGGTC
The DNA here is from genome assembly GCF_004153795.1 of Camellia sinensis. Taxonomy (NCBI): domain Eukaryota; kingdom Viridiplantae; phylum Streptophyta; class Magnoliopsida; order Ericales; family Theaceae; genus Camellia; species Camellia sinensis. The sequence continues at coordinate 813,736 of NW_021027094.1, read as the reverse complement.
GAAGCCTATGCCTGCTATATGCATACATTGTAATAGTCAATCGACAATAGGTAGAGTACAGAGTCATATGTATAACGGTAAGTCTCGAAACATTCGTCATCGACATAACACTATAATGGTTTCGGTCTAGACCTGACCCATTTCATGCTCTTAGATCCAGGATTTTGTATCATTAACTGTTGCTCGTGCCCTTTATCATCCTGTTGGTAGTTGAGTTGAGTTGTTGGTTATGTTTGAAATAGGTTGGGAGTTAGTTTTTCAAAAGAGTTGTTGTCCTGTTTTCTTCTTGTTCGCTCAAGCAGTGTATTGGTCACTCGAGCGGTCTTTGAGATCTCCTAGTATTTCTGCAAGTATGCAAAACTTTTGGGAGTGAGGTATATTCGCTTGAGCGGTCTTTCTTGCGCTTGAGCGGTCTCTGCTGTCTGCAAAACTTTTGAGAGGGGGTTGTTGTGCACTTAAGCAATGTTTTGGTCACTCGAGCAATCTCACTTATTGTGTCTGACGCTTGAGCGGTAACTTTGTCGGTTGAACGGTCTGTATGTATATCAGCTCAGGGAAATTGGGTTTTTGAATCATTTTTTCATTCCCCTCTCTCTCTAAAACACCCCTAACCCTAATTTCTTCACTTTCTCTCTCTACTTCTTGCTTAAAACTTCAAATACACCCTCACCCGTTGATTTCTCCACCACAGTTCCTTGGAAAAAAAGGTAGAGCTCGTCGAAGGCTTTGTTTTAATCAGAGAGGATCTTGTTTTTCGCTCCATCAAACTTATACTCTTGTTTTCTTCCTCTTCTAAACTTGAGGTAGGGATTTCTTCAACCTTTAGTATGATTGTTAACTTAGTTATTTGCTTTTTAAAAAGGTTCTGTGATTTGGTAGTTTTTGGTTAAACCTAGGGTTTGATTGTGAAAGCTAAAAGAGGGGTTTTTCAAATAAATTCTTGAGAAGGATAGTGGAAGAGTGTATGTTATTATGTAGTGTTGGGAATTTCTTATTTAAATGTGATTTTGAAAATAAATGAGGTTTTGTTTGAGAAATCATTGATGTTGGATTATGAAAGAAAATGAAAGGATGTTTAGGTTTTGAAAAGATATACAGAATGTATCTGTTGATGAGTGGAGTTGGATATTTATCACCGCACCCATTTTGAAATTTATGAGATTTATACTTGTTGAAAATTTATTTGTTGAATAGAGATATTTGTTTTGGGCTATCGGTGGAGGATAACCTTGATTGTTGTAGAAATTGCATGAGGATTAGGTTAATTGAAACTAATTACTCATACATTTTGCATTGAGCATTATTTCATACTTAAACATTAAAAATGTATTGTTTTTGAGAAAAAAAATGGTGTATACCTTGGTGAATCTGGTTAGGGGTGTGGTTGTGGTTGATATTGTTGGCCTGTGTGTTCTTGGTGGAAGTCCAAAACCCCACGCGGTTAGGTGCAGATCCTTCCGGTTAGTACCAAAAAAATGGCTTTAGTAGTGCTTGTATAGCCTATTAGCAGAAATGTACCTAGAGATTCCTAGTGTTTTGTATCCACTACCCCGTTTTCTTATAAAAAAGAGTATTTTCATGAATTGAAATATAAGAATGATGGCATTGTATTGTTTTGAGATGGAAAAGTATAATGTTTGGCAAATGACATGCATATGCATTCACCTTATGACTTTGTTAAGTTTCATACTTAGTTTCAAATTAGGTCTACTAGGTTTTAGCTCACCCTATGTAGAAAACAACTTTCAGGTACTGATGATATGCCTCCACCAAGGACTTAGCTTGAGAGGATCATGGAGCTAAAGGCTCGTTTTTGTTTTGTTATTGTAATTATATTTTGTACAAGCCTCAGACTTTTTAATTGTTTTGGATTGGATCCATTTTGTTGCAACCAAGCAATGTCTTGGGAAGATGTAGCCACTAGGGCATAAACTTATATGTGTTGCCTTTTATTTTAGTTCATTTATATATGGCATATGCTATAGATTCAGGATCTAGGATTGATGAATGTATACTCGCATAAGTCATCTTTTGTAAGGAAAATGAAATATATATGACAAATTAATATTTCGCATGTTTATGTTTTCTATTAGATATCATGGTATGGGTTGTCATTATTATTTTAGGGCATTACAACTTGATATCAAATCTACCAGGTTTGAATACTTTGGGATCGTGGGACATGGTTTTTACCACAATGCGTTTATCTCGCTCGATAATATCAAAAGTAGACTCGGTATGCTATGTGATAATATGTTTATATGACTAGATGAGTATGGGATTTGGTTTCTAAGATATTAATTGGATATGCGAGTTTTTAGAAGTCCTATTAGAAGAGCACTTGATCACTGCTTATACTAATTGGAATTCTAGCAATGTCAACGAACAATTAATTATCTGGAAAAGAAATTCGTTTGTGATTACATGATTTGATGCTTATGTGGAATGAATTAATTGTTGTCTATTGTATTAGAATGTGAGTGAGTTAGCTTCGGCACATTTGTAAATGTGCTAAACTATTGTGTTACCTTTATTAGAATGTTAGGACGAGGACGTGATGGTGGAAGGCGTGGTAGGCCTAGGCAGTAGAAAGTGCCAATATCGGATGGAATTCTGGCACAAGAGGAGGGAGTTGGTCAGGCCAATGTAGTTGAGCCAACCAGTTAGCAAGCCATGGGCGCTTTAGCCCCGCGAAATGACAGGAGCGTTACGGGAATCTATGGACATTCTTAGGGCTGAGAATCAAGCCCAGGTCCATGTTGCAGAAACATGGTCATCCTTTCTGAAGACGGAGTTCTTCTGGTCAAATCCGGACGAGTTTATAGGGGATCTAAAAGAGCCATTGAAGGCTGACGAGTGGCTTGAACAGATGGTGAAGACGTTCAAGATGCTTGGCATCGAGGACGACGGGTTGAGGGTGACCTTGGCGTCTTTCTAGCTGAAGGGAGATATGGGTCAGTGGTGGAAATATGCACGACGACATATTGGGTGACTTGGGAGGCCTTTGCCATCGCCTTCCAGGACAAGTTTTAGTCACCAACTGTTATAGAGAAGTTGAGAGACCGGTTTCTAAAGCTTAAGCAGCTAAGAATGTCGGTAGCTGAGTTTGAGGTGGCTGTCACTAGTTTATTAAGGTTTGCACTGGAACTTGTGGCGACGGAAGAACATCTTTGCATTGAGTTCGAGAAGAGATTAAGGACCGGCCTTCTTTTTAAGGTGGCTGGGTCAATGATTAGGGATTAAGGTTTTCTAGTGGAGTCGGCAGCCCACTTAGAGACCGTGATCTAAGTAGAGGAGGAGCGGATGAGGGGCTCCAGGCAGAGGTCCTAGGATGTTCAGGGGGACACTAGGGACAACAAACTGCAAAAGGGTTCCACCTTACAGCAGTCCCAGGCTACACAGTTTAGATCCACCTTTCTTATATTGAGTTCGGGTTTAGGGAGAAGTAATTAGGGTGGGTTCACTTGCTTCAAATGTGATCAGTTGAGCCATAAGTCTTCAATTTGCCCGTAGAGAGGAAAATGGCAACAGTCTACGCTATTTTCAGCTTGTCCTCGGAACCAGAGTCAGGAGAGAGGTTAGCTATAGCGTTTTTAGTTTGGACCCGACCCATTTGATGTTTTGGATCTGGGCTTTTTGTTATATATAGTTATCCATGTCTAGTTTCCCCTTATATCTCTTTGAGTTTGGCTTTTGAGATATGTTAAATGCCTTTGGAATAGGTTGGTAGCTTTTTTTTCAAACTTTCGTTTCCCAGATTTTTGTTCCTTCGCTCGAGCAAAGCTTCTTGCGCTCGAGCAGTCCCTGTGAACCTTTCGTACTTTTGCAGGTCTGTAAAATTACTAGGAATCTGTATTCTTCGCTCGAGCAAAGGTTCTTGCACTTGAGCAACGGTCTTCTGTCTGTAAAACTACTGGGAGTTTGTATTCTACGCTCGAGCGACACTTCTTGCACTCAACCAGAACAACTTATTGTGTCTGGTAGCTCGAGCGACACATCTTGTGCTCGAGCGAACTGTGCGTATATCAGTTCGTAAAATCACTTCTCTTAGTCACTTTTTCACCTCTCTCTCTCTAAACATTTCAAAACCTTATTTTCTCTCACTCTCTCTCTAAAACTCATCTATTTCCCTCAAATACACCGAGATCCGTAGATCTTTTTACCTATGTGCCTTCGTTAAAAAGATAGAGCTCAATTTGGGCTTCGTTTTAACCAGAGCAAAGTTGGTTTTTGGTTTCTTTGGATTTCCCTCTCTCTCTCTCTCTCTCTCTCTCTCTCTCGTGTTTTAGCTTGAGGTAGGGATACTTTCCACATTTTTTATGAGTTTTAACTTAGTTATTTGTTATTTCTAAGCCATGTTGAAATTTTTGAAAGATTTGGAACAATCTAGGGTTTTGGGTAAAAATCAAAAGAGGGGTTTTTCAAATAGATCATTGAGAATGATTTTTATATGGAAGATAATGTTAAGTAGGAAATAAATTGTTGATTTTGAATGATGGGATTGATTTCGGGAGAAAAATGGATTTTGCCCTAAATGCCTCAAATATTGATTTTTATAAATTTTGAAATTGATATTGGAATTGTGAAATTAGGATGATGTTGATGAGTATGGTGGAGTTAGATATGTATTATCACTCACCACTTGAAAATTTGGAAAGTTTATCTTTATTGATAATTGTTTGTCTGTTTAGAAATATCTGTTTTAGGCTATCGGTGGAAAATAGCTATGAGTCTTGTAGAAATTGCATGTGAATTAGGAGAATTGAAACTATTTTCTCATTCATTTCATTGAGCATTATTTACACACTTATACATTGGAAATGCTATTGTTTTAAGAAAATTGGTGAATCTAGGAAAGGAATTATTGTTACATCAATTAAGTTGACCTGTGTGTCCTGGGTAAAACTCCCAAAAACGGAGCGTATACGTGAATGTCGATCCCGCAGATGAAATTTCTGTGAAATGGCAATAGTAGTGCTTGTATAGCCTACGTTTACATGAGTGTTGGTTTACGATTTCCTTCGGACAAAATTTCTGGAAAATGTTGTATTGTTTTGAAATTCTCAGAGTGTGATTCACTACCTATTTTCTATTGAAATGGAAATGATTTATGGATCAAGGCATTAACTTGGCATTACATAGTTTTGGAAAAAGATATATAGATGTTTTGGCACAAGCATTGCATATGCATTCACCTTATAGCTTTGTTAAGATTCATATACTGTGTTGGATTATTTCTACTAGGCTTTGGCTCATCCTACTCGGGAAAAACATTTCTGGTGCTAATGATATGCCTCTGCCAAGGCAACAGCTTGGGAGGACTTGGAGTGACAACTTCTTTTTGTTTATTTATTGTATTTATTTTGTACAAGCCAAGGGCTTATACTATATTGGACTTAAGTCCACTTTTGTTGTAACCAAGAACTATCTTGGAAAGTTGTAAACCTTTAGGGCATTTATTTATTTGTTTTACTTTCATATCTTATCTCTTGTTGTACATATGCTATAGATTCAGGGTTAGACATATGAATTTATATCTGCATATGTCACTCTCTTATACAAGGTATTGAGATAAATGAAAGATAATTATTTCATCACGTGTTGTTATGTAATTGATATTGTGGATGATTTATATCATTTATTTCGGGGCGTTACAACTTGGTATCAGAGCTTATCGGGTTTGAATACTTTAGGTACGTGGGGAGTGGTTATTACCACAATGGGTTTGTTTTGCTTGACAGAGATATTTGTATGTATGGTTTGCTTATGTGATAACATGCTTATATGATTATATGGGTATGTGATTTAGTTCTTAAGATTTTGATTGGGTTTATGAGTTTCTAGAAGTTCTATTAGAAGAGCACTTAATCACTACTGTTTCTAATTGGATCTCTGGCAATGCCGCAGGACGGTCATTATCTAGAAAGGAAGTATGTATGTGCTTATATGACTATGTGCCTATGTACAGTGAATTACTGTTGTCCCCCGCATTAGGACACGTGTGAGTTAACCTTGGCACATTTGTAAATGTGCTAATCTCTTTTGTTACCTTCATTAGGATGTCAAGACGTAGATGTGGTGGTGGTAGGTGTGGTAGGCCTAGAAGGCATGAGGTGCCTTTATCGAATGAGATTTGGCGTAAGAGGAAAGGGTTGGTCAGGCCAATGTAGCCGAACTAGTTGGTCAGCAGGCCATGGGCGCTTTGGCTCGTAAAATGTCCAGAGCATTACGGGAATTTATGGACACTCTCAGGGCTGAGAATCAAGTCTAAGCCCAAGTTATTGAGGCAGGGTCGTCATTCTTAAAGAGGGAGTTCTTCTAGTCCAATCTGGACGAGTTTTTGGGCGATCCTAAGGAGCCACTGCAGGCGGATGAGTGGTTAAAGCAGATGGTGAAGACGTTTGAGATACTTGGCGTCGAAGACGACGGATTAAGGGTGACCTTGGCATCCTTCCAACTGAAGGGAGATGCAGGTCAATGGTAGAAGTATGCATGTGGGCGCATTAGAGTGACTTGGGAGGCTTTTGTCAACACCTTCCAGGACAAGTTCTTGCCTTCCACTGCTAGGGAGAAGTTGAAAGGCCAGTTTCTGAAGCTCAATTAGCTTAGTTTGCCTGTAGCCGAGTTTGAGGCAGCTCTTACCAGCATCTCTCGATTTTCACTGGAACTCATGGCGATAGAGGAACGCCGTTGTATCGAGTTTGAGAAGAGATTGAGGACCGAGCTTCTTTTCATGGTAGCTAGGTTAATGATTAAGGACTACAGACGCCTTGTAGAGGCGGTGACTCATCTTGAGACTGTAGTTCAGGCAGAGGAGGAATGGACAAGGGGCTCCAGGAGGAGTCAGGAGGTTTAGGGGGAGAGTCGGGATAATAAGAGGCAGAGAGGTCCCACTCCATAGTAATCCTAGACTGCATAGTCTAGATCCACTTTCCCTGTGCCAAGTTTAGCTTTAAGGAGAGGTAATCTGGGAGGTTTCTCTTGTTACAAGTGTGACTAGTTGGGTCACAAGTTTCCAGCTTACTGGCAGAGAGTAGGAGGGCAACAATCTGCATCGACAGCGGCTTGTTCTCAGAGCTAGAGTCAGGAGAGAGGGCAACCGCCTTCTTGTTACTAGTGTGGGCAATTAGGGCATGTGAGGAGGTTTTGCCTTCAATTAGGTGGCACATTTGGTGCGTTTGGTTCGAGGAAAACACAGAGCTACCAGCCCGCACAGTCAGCACAGGCCTCGATAACCAATCAGGGAGCCTCTTTGGCTCAGTCAGTGCATTAGACTTATGCTCTGAGGGATGAGCAGGTGGAGCAGAGACCTACAGAGCATGTCTATGCTGTTACCACGCCAGACCTAGTGCCAGCGCCTTCAGTTGTGAGAGGTACTTTCTTGTTATGCAATTATATTGCCAATGTGTTAAATGATACGGGTGAATCCCATTCATTCATCTCGTCTGCATTTGCATCGGCATTGGCATTAGAATTGGCTCGGTTAGCATCTCTACTAGTGTAGAGTCACCTATTGGTGGTGAGATTGTTTTGGAACAGGGGTGTCGGGGTTATGAGATAGAGATTGCCGATCGCTGACTTCCTTTTGAATTTGTGTTGATTGATATGTTGAGTTTTGATGCTATATTGGGTATGGACTGGTTGTCATTGTATCGGGCTGTCATAGATTGTTACCATCAGAAGGTTACTGTATGTACCTTAAGCGGTGATTGTTTTTATTTCATAGGGGATAGAGTCGATAGAGTTTTATCACCAGTGTGTGATCCGCGAAGACGAAGTGAGCTTAGTTGTCTTATTGCAAACTTCTTGGGTAGTGAGTGTGATGACATCAGAATTGATTTGCCAAGTGTAGTTTGTGAATACCTAGACATTTTTCCTGAGGATCTCAGTAGTTTGCCACCCCATCATGAGATTGAGTTCTTTATTGACTTAGTGCCTGGCCCGACATCGATTTCTATGGCACCATATTGATTTGCACCTGCCGAGTTGAGTGAGTTGAAGATTCAACTCCAAGAATTACTAGATAAGGGTTTTATTCACCCTAGTACTTCGTGTTGGGGAGTGTAGATGTCCCCGAACGTCCCGGGAGGGAATCCCGTTTTGTTCATTGGGGCTTACTACAGTTCAGGACTCAATGTCACGGTCTTGTATCTAATCTCACAGAGTGCAATGCAAGACCGATGAATCATCAAAGAGTCCAAATTCGACAAATCGTTTTGGAAAACAGATTTTTAAGAAAGAAGTGCCAAACATGGACTGTTTTGCCAGATACAAAGTTACCACCTAAATATTTTATTTTGGGGGAATTTAGGAAACCCTGACTCGTGCCTAAGGCCACGCGTCCGTCATCACCAAAGTTGCCTCAGCTCGAGAACTTGGGTACGATTGGGGAAGGTCACTTCGTGAACACCCCCGCTCGCCCGATCAAAGATCGGCCTCTACTAACCATGATATCGAGTTTTGAAAATATTATGCGCTCTTATTCTGGTTATTAGCCTAGAATTACTATGTGATTCACACAGCAAACAAGTATAGACTAGATTGCCTAAGTTGGAACAAAGCATCGCATATCCGTTTGTTTTGAAATGGTTTGAAGTTTGCTACTCGCAAGTAGGCTAAAATACGGATTTGATGAATTGTTCCAATTCAAGTAATCCAACCTCCACCCACAAGCATTTAGGCAGTTATATCACATAAGCAATTAGCCTCATGGCAAGCATACTGTCATGTTAACACTTACACACATGCAAGATGCTAAAGCATAAACACTCACAGTGTACTCCGAGCCAAAACAAGAACATGTTAGTAATCAAATGTATGATCCAAGTCCATGCTAAAATGGCTAATGCATCGCAGGCAAAATGCAACTAGAATAGGCTCGGCTAATCTAAAGTGGCATATGAGATGTGACAATTCGATGTAGGTATTCAAGTTAGAATTGAAATACTATGCAGTTAGTATGATGCGCCGAGCTCGGTGCATGCAGTACAGATGAATGATGCAAACATGCATAGCATAAGGATGCTAATTGAAACGTGCCCTAGAACTAACCATCGTAAGCGGTTAAGTAAAAGGGAGAAAGACGTGGGGTTGGAAGACATTCACACACGCACGCGCGCTTATTACACAATTGCGCCCTCTCGAGGGAGTGACCGAATAAATTATACTAATAAACTAACTAATCAACTAACAAGCTAATTAATTAATTACACAACATTTAACCAATTTTAACAAATTAATTCAACTACTGAAAGCAGTGAAGAGGCCTCGGGAAGAGGGATGGATACGTGCATGCTCGGGTCCGCTTGGAAATCTATCACCATGTCATGTTGCCTTTGTTTACACGGCCCTGCACCTCTGAAAAAAAACTTTGCAAGTATCAAGGATGCTTCTGAATCACCTCTTGAGCATTGTGGGATGTCACCGGCTGAAATTCAAGGCCACTAGCCAAGAGGAACTGGTCACCGACCATTTGTGGGGACCTCGGCTAAAAATTAATGGCCGACTAGCATTGAAGATGGTCAACCGACCATCTATTCCTGCAGAATCCTGTTTTGCTGCAGTAGAGGACAGACAGAACATGGCGATGCATTTTCAAAGCAATGTTTGCACCACCACCCTCCTTATCATGTTTAAGACTCAAAGGAGTATGGCTCTCGGCCCTCGGGCCATCAATCACGTATTTCAATGCATGGTGGCCTAAGGTGCCAAGTATGCATTTTAATGTCAAATGAAATGCACACAAAACACATAAATGACCCTAACCTCTATCATGGTTTATCAAGAGGCAAGGGAATGCACACTCAATGCGATGCAACTTAAGCATGCCAGCAAGCACGCAAAGAAACCAAGCATGCAACAACATGTGAGGCAAGCATGCAACTAATATGCAATAGGCATACTTCCTAAACATGTAAACTAGTATGGCATGCAACAAAATGCAATGGGGTTAGCATGCAACAACATGTAATATACTAAGTATGCAACAAGCATGTTATGAGCCAAGTACACAACAAGGCACAATTGAACTAGCACTCTACAAAATGCGATTCATCAAGTATGCAACAAGTATATGACAACATATAAGGCAAGCATGCAACAACATGCGGGGATGGACTTAAACCAAAATGGATAGCTCTGGAATAGGTCCAAATTAGCGGCCAAAATACCAAAACTAAGGCATCAAAAGGGCAAGGCACACATGCACACATATTGGTCCGTAAGCTAGGTAATAATGCACAATCCTCAAACATGAGCAAGGCATGGCAAACATGAGAATGTAGCAATGTGATAAGCTCTGAAATCACATGAGAAATGATGCCAAATAAACTAAACAAGGCAAACATAGCATGTTAATGGACTTAAAGCTCAAAGCTAGCCAAGGGACTTACACCATGGCCATGTCAATCAAGCCTCAAAGGGCCAAGATGACCCAAAACAATCCCAAGGCAGATCAAAACAAGGCTAGAACATGCATGGAATGGGGCTAAAACATGTTATGAAGGCGAGCACGAAACAAGTACTATAAGCAATCATGGCATGAATTAAGCCAACAAAATTAGAGTTGTAATATGCCAAAATAAGCCCCAAAACCCAATGAAAAGGCCTCCCAAAGACCTAATCATGAAGGCACATACAATGGAGCACAGAACAATAACTCTTCAAAGCATTGAAAGGATGGTAAATGCAAGCATACAAGCATGGAATGTGGACTGAAATATGATGACAAGTGATGCCAAATCACTGAAATAACCCAAATAAAGCATGCTAGAGGATTCAACACTCAAAGCCTAGAAGCTAGATTGCATGGTAGCTATACAAAACAAGTCATGGATGACCAAGACAACCAAAATTAGACCTCAAGCATACCAAAACATGGATAAAAGCTTCTTGAAGTCGGGCCAAAATCATGCTAGAAAGACATGTTACAACATGATGCATGTTAAGGGCAAATCACGGGATTACATGACAAGTGTATGAAGCATATATGGCATGTCTAAACCAACTCAAAAAAGAGGTGTATCATGGCAAAACAAAGCCTAATACATGCTGAAATGGAGCTAAAACAAACTAAACACACATGCTACCACATAAGCCATTTATGCAAGCATCAAAGACAACAAGGAGAGGGGATGACCCTCTCCTTTTTAGGACCTCAAAACCACCTCTCCACCACTAAAAATTCTCTGGATTTCAGTGGTAGAGAGGTCATGCAAAGACTAAAACAATGGCCAAAAGGTATGGCCTAAAACAAGGCCTAACAAGGCCTTGGAGGGGGGAGACGACCCCAAACCTCAAAGAAACCTTAAACAAAGTTCTAAAACACACAAAATCAGAACTTTATCAGTTATAATCGAAGCTTAAAACAATAAGAAAGATAGGCTAAAAGCTTGTGCAAAAATGGGGAATAAAGAAGGTAGGTTCTCACCTTTGAAGAACCTCTTCAAGAACACCACTCTAGCACCTTCCTTGGATCAAAACCAGCCCAAGAACCCTAACAACAACTCCTTAGAGCCTTAACAACCCAAGGATGGTGTAACACTAGGTGTTCTAGTGCAAAAATAAGACAAACTCACTTTTGGGCACAAAAAAGGATCAAACAAGGGAGTATAGATACAAAACTATATCTCACTCCCTAACCCTAATTTTTCTGAACCCTGGAGGAGAGAGGAGGGGCTCCCTCTTTATAGAGGCTCAAATCCTCAAGCTTCCAAGAGAAGCTAAGCAAGAGGCAAATGTATGGAGGGGAATAATTGGGTGTGCCAGCTGGCACTAAATATCTGTACAAAGCAGATGAACAGGGGTCGACCAGCAGAAATGGCCGGTTGACCAACAAAAAAGGCCGGCCGACCAAAAACATTGCCGACCGACCGAACAAATTGGCCGGTAGCAATAAAACAAGGCCGGTGAGGTGTGGGGATGGCCAACAAGCCATTCCCTTTCCTCAGAAGCAAAAACACAAGTGTTTGGTGTATAACCAAACACAAAACAAACAAGTCGAGAGGTCTTGAGGCAAGGCGCGCGACCGAAACCTCCAAGAACTCAAGACGAACACGAATATGGATGATCACCGAGTGTTCAAACGGTGACGTCCAAGTCTTGAGGACGGTCAAAAATGGGGTGTCTACAGTTGCCCCTCTTTGACAGAACTTGAAAGTCATAACAATGACGGGAGTTAGTGTCAAAGCCTAGAGATGACCCATTTTTAACAAGGCCGAAGACTTAGACAAAGCATACAAGCTAGCATGATATGTGCCCGTAGGTAGGGGCAAGATGCAAAGAACATGCATGATGCCGAACATAACTTATGATCATGCAAAGAGAGCTACAACGAAGCAAATACATACAATAAATGCAACAGTTTAAGGAGGCGGATACAAATCTAACTACATTACATGTAGAAAGGATGTAAGAGAATTATTCAATTCTCGCTACATCTCACGCGGAGAATACAATACCTGTGCGGTTCGTTTGGTCGTGCCAGCATCAAATGAACCATACATACAATATCGTGCCTGTGCGGTTCGTCTGGTCGCGCCAGCTTCACCGTACATACAATATCGTGCCTGAAAAAGAAAGAAAACTTAATAGGTACAATATTGTTAAAAACATGCATAACAATGCAAGTGAGAAGTGCGTAACAATGCAAGTGAAGTGTGCATAACAATGCAATGCACTAGCAAGCGTAGGTAGGGTGTGCGCAAAATAGCGTGATTGAAACGCATGCAAAATGCAATGAGGTGCACAAAACAGTGCGATGCGCAAAATAGCGCGATTGAAATGGATGCAAAATGCAATGAGGTGCACAAAACAGTGCGATGCGCAAAATAGTGCGATTGAAATGCATGTAAAATGCAAGTAATGTGCACAAAACAGTGCGATGAGGTGCGCAAGATAGCGCGATAAAATGCATGCAAAATGCAAGTAATGTGCACAAAACAGTGCGATGACGTGCGCAAGATAGCGCGATAAAATGCATGCAAAATTCAAGGAGGTGCACAAAACAGTGCTATACACAAAATAGTGTGATTGAAATGCATGCAAAATGCAAGTAATGGTCACAGCACAAAATAGCGCGATGCACAAAATAGCGCGATAAAATGCATACAAAATGCAAGTAATGTGCACAAAACAGTGCGATGAAGGGAGAAAGGGGGTTAGTAAGGGTTAGTTACGTCCACACACGGCACGCGAATGGAGAAAAAGTTAGATACGTCCACATGCGGCACGCGAGTGGAGAAAAGTTAGAGACGTCCACACGCGGCACGCGAGTGGAGAAAAGTTAGAGACGTCCACACGCGGCACGCGAGTGGAGAAAAGTTAGGTACGTCCACACGCGGCACGCGAGTGGAGAAAAGTTAGATACGTCCACACGCAGTACGTTCACACGCGGCACGCGAGTGGAGAAAAGTTAGATACGTCCACACGCGGCACGTGAGTGGAGAAAAGCTAGAGTCGTCCACACACGGCACGTGAGTGGAGAAAAGTTAGGTACGTCCACACACGGCACGCGAGTGGAGAGAAGTTAGATACGTCCACACGCGGCACGCGAGTGGAGAAAAGTTAGATACGTCCACACGTGGCACGCGAGTAGAGAAAAGTTAGATATGTCCACACGCGACACGCAAGTGGAGAAAAGTTAGAGTTGTCCACACGCGGCATGCGAGTAGAGAAAAGTTAGGTACGTCCACACGCGGCATGCGAGTGGAGAAAAATTAGAGTATCAGAACATGTTCCGAATGCTCTTAACCAAAGAAAGGGAAACATAGGGACATATCCCGGTGTTCCAAAAATAAGAAGGGGGGGAACATAGGGACGTATCCCGGTGTTTCGGAGAAGGAACGTGCAAAACAATGCAAGTTAGAGGGGTGCAAGACAATGCACATGGAATATGCAACAATGCGAGAGATTGACATACATTATAAAGCAAATGGAAGGCGCATCACAATGCGAGTTGTTCGAAATGCATGACAATGCAAACAAGAGATGCATGACAATGCACGTTATTTGAAATGCATAACAATGCATATACTGAATTGCATGATAATACAGAAGAGACATGCATGACAATGCATGATAAGACAATGCATGATAATGCAAGAGAGATATGCATGACAATGCATGATAAGGAAATGCATGACAATGCATGAGAGATATGCATGGCAATGCATGATAAGGAAACACATGACAATGCATGGATGAGAATGTATGACAATGCATGAACTGAAATGTAGATAAAAGATGCATGACAATGCGTGTGATTGGAATGCATGACACTGCATGATTTATTGAAATGCATGACAATGCATACTATTGGGATGCATGACAATGCAAATGAACTCGAATGCGTGACCACGCAGGTTTCTTGAAATGCATGACAATGCAAATGAACTCAAATGCGTGACAACGCACGTTTGTTTTTTGAAATGCATGACAATGCAAATGAACTCAAATCTGCGACAACGCACGTTTGTTTTTTTTTTTTTTTTGAAATGCATGACAATGCGAATGGACAGTGCATAACAATACAAGTTGTGCGTGTTACAACGCATGTAGACGTGCATAATGATGCAACCTATGTATATTTATCATAAACAAGGCAAGACATTGTAATGCAACGCATGTAAAGCAACTTTTGAATCTCTCAAGAGACAAAAGGATACAAAAAAAAAGATACCTCTCGTACGTATCAAGTGCCACGCAAAGAAGATACGGCTCGAGGTCAACACGGAGACCGGTTAAGCTTTGAAAATGCACTATCTTGCACTGTTTTTGAGTAATGAAGGTCTATAACCACATAAATGACCCAAACAAGGGTATAGGAGATGCACTGGCCAACGGGGAAGACCACCGGCCATCCATTGGCCATGAAATAAGGTCACCGGCCAAATATTTGGCCGACCGGCCAAAAATTGCTGTATTGAGGCAGTTTTGTCCTTTGGCCACGGGTCTTTAAATATGGGGTTCCAAACCCCATATTTTCACTTCTCACAAGCTCGAAAACCCTTCCCCCTTCTCTCTAGGTGATTTTCCCGCCTTCGATCCGTGTTTTTTCCTTGTTTTAGAGCCCTTTTCGTCGTTTGATTCGCGAACACCTCCCCGTTTCGCACGTTTTGAACCGAACAAAACTTAGTTTTGGGGTACTTTTCTCGATTTCCACCACTTGGGGTTTGTTTCCCCTGAGTTTACCTCGATCTTTGTGCCTTTTTCACACCCCGACCTTTCTGCCTATTTTTCACCCTCTCGGGGCTGACTTTTGGGTTGACTTTTTACATTCTTGCCCGGTTTTCACACTTTCGGCCATTTTTGTACTCTCTTTGAGATGGCAGATGACATACCACAGGGTGGGGCTCCCCCGGAGATGGATGTGGGTCCTGAGGTCGAGCTGTTACCTCTTCATATCCGGCCGTTCGATCCGACGGCCTACAGGCCGGCGATACACGTGCTTTCTCCTGACAGCCTTCGCCACTTCCGGAGCCATGCACGAGGCGTGCCACCGGAGCTTTTATTGTGCGAGCCAGAGTCTCACCTGTCCTTCGGTGCTTTTGAGGTACACTCTTCTTTGTTTCATTTTCTGCAATGTGGAACGCATAATTGCAATAGTCGATTCTGTTCTTTAACTGCTTAACTTATGCACACTAGTACATTACATGCTATATTTGATTGCGAGCACACCCGCACCCGATATCTGTTTGAATCTGAACACGTGTACACACGCTGTATTTTCCACTGAACCACTGAAACACACTAACACATCACATGCTGTAGTTCACTGCGAGTACACCCGTGCCCGATATCTGTTTGAATCTGAACACGTGTACACACGCTGTATTCTCAACTGAACCACTCAAGCACACTGATACATCACATGCTGTAGTTCACTGCGAGCACACCCACACCCGACATCTGTTTGAATCTGAACACGTGTACACACGCTGTATTCTCATCAATTCTGAGTGCACTCAACACTGTATTTGTAGCACTACTTCGCAACTGTTTATTTTGAGCACAGAGGGATTCCCATGCCTTCCGGGGGTATGGGAACACTGCCGCCAGAGGTTGGTACATGGAGCTACATGACGCGGTTCATCACATCGTTGACCGAGCTGGCTTTGAGACTTTTTGCATGGGACTCTCGCGCTTTACTGCGAGTAGGCCCCTCCTTACTGCTCTGGTGGAGAGGTGGTGGGACACCACCGACTCCTTCCACTTTTCTGCCACCGGGGAGATAACGATGACTCCCTTCGACTTCTTCATGCTCACAGGCATCGGAGTGGGGGGTGATCCGATCCCTTTTGATACAAACATGGACGAATGGGACGCCGCTCAGCTATACCTGCTCGGCACTCAGCCACCTCTCGCTCGGGCAGGGTTCGTGCGATATTCATGGTTCGAGGATCATTTTCGGATCCAGGTGCCTACTACCCGGGAGGAGGAGGAGCAGTATGCTCGTGGTTTTATTATGTTCTTGCTGGGGACCACGCTCTTCGCCGACCGGGTGAACATCATCGCCCTCTATTTGCTGAGCATGCTTGTGGGTGTGACACAGATCCGCCGCTACGATTGGGGTGGCGTGGGCTTGGCCACTCTCTACGGGTACATGAGCTCATCTTCCCGCCTCAGCAGGCAGTTACTTGGAGGCTATTGGCGAGCCTGGGAGGTACACATTCTTTTCCTGTCTTTTCAATTCTGCCTTTCATTATCTGTACACCATACACACTGCGCACACGCAATCTGTTCTACACTGGTTGTACATTGCACACACTGCATAACACACCGCACACATTGCACAATACACTGCACATTGTTCTCTGATTTTCGCTTTTATCTGTATGCTGCTCTGTCTGATAAACATACTCATGTCTGTTCTGTTACATTCTGTAGTTGTGGGTGTATGCCTACTTCCCTAGGCTTGTCCTGGTACCAGATGAGGAGATGTCCCTCGGCGTCCCATTTTCTCACCGTTTCGACGTGAGGTGCGAGCGGAGACCACGGGAGTCTCTCATGTTCTTCCGCCGCTACTTTGATACCATCACCGCAGCTGAGGTATGTCAAAAATTACAGTTCATTTAAGCTTCGCTTTACATTGTTCTTTCAATATCAGTAGGTAACAAACTGTGTTCTATTTGCAGATCACCTGGCAGCCTTGGGCTCCGTTGCCTGACGCAGTTCGGGACCGGTATGCCGGTGCTCAGGAGACTACCCGATTTAGAGTTCTGCTAGAGGGCCCAGTTTGCCGCGCTTGGTACTTGGCTGAGCACTTCTTGCGGTAGACCCTTGGCTTACCGGAGCATGTAGTTCTAACACCTCCTCCTACGACTATGAGGCAGACTGAGAGGTACACCCCGCAGGAGATGGCTGATTATACGATTGGTTGGGACTCGGAGGGCTTTAGAGACGAGGACCTCTACACCAAGTTTATCCAGGCCTATCT
Organism: Camellia sinensis; assembly: GCF_004153795.1. Taxonomy (NCBI): domain Eukaryota; kingdom Viridiplantae; phylum Streptophyta; class Magnoliopsida; order Ericales; family Theaceae; genus Camellia; species Camellia sinensis. Next base: position 796,302 of record NW_021027094.1, on the reverse strand, counting down.
GATGCCGCCGCTGAGTAGTGCTCGTCGACCCGAGAGGGAGAGGCCTGAGGTGCCAGCGGCTGGAGTAGGAGCACCGAGGGCACCTAGGGCAGCGAGGGTACCTCCAGCTCGAGGTAGGAGTGGGCCCTGGAGAGGGCAGGGAGTTGGGTGGCTCGAGCTGCCTACCATGATGACGTGCCGAGGGTAGGGTGGGGAGACTTACCAGATCCCCATCACTCCCCCTTCGCCTAATCACGAGCTAGTCGGATTCTACGGCTTGCCTCCGGTATGTATTACTTCATTTTGCATCCTGTACAGTCATTTCGTTTTATTTCTCTTGATGTTTCGCAGAATACTGATGTTTCTAACACTCTTGCAGACTTTCGCCGAGTACACTCGCCATTCTTTAGTGTTGACTACCTCCGTGATGGGGATGCTACAGTGGAGCCTCGACCTGCTGGCTATTTACAGTATCCCGGTAAGCTTTTTCAACCACAGCGTCAAACTGTGCATAATCTGTTTCATACATAATCTGATGCATCGCACTATCAACATGGCACTTGATACACAGTCCTCACGACATATGATACACTGTAACCCACAGACTGCTCAAAGCATTGATCACGACATTCATACACTGCACCCAGTCACTGCATTCTGTACTGACACACTGCTCATAGCATTCAAACCCTGTACTCCTACACTGCATTCTGTTCTGATACACTGCTCACAACATTCATACACTGTACTCATACACTGCATTCTGTTCTGATACACTGTTCACAACATTCATACACCGTACTCGTACATTGCATTTTGTTCTGATACACTGTTCATAGCATTCATACACCATACTCGTATACTACATTCTGTATTCATACTCTGCTTTGCTGATGCATTTAGCATTTGTCCTTTTCAGCCCCCATTCCAGATACCGGCTGCGGGGGGTGCTCCAGCAGGACCATCTGTGTCAGCCCAAGGAGGAGGGAGAGAAGGACGAGGGACCACAGCACCCCCCGTACTAAAGCGGGGCGTACTCATGTTGGGAGCAGCTCACGGGCACCGATTCCAGACGATGATGAGTCTGAGATGGAGGCAGAGGTAGAGTCGTCCGAGGATGAGACTGGAGATGACTCGGGCTCAGGCTCAGATGGTAGAGCCGGCGACGATGCTCCTGGACCTTCATCCAGGAAGAGGACGAGGACGGAGTCTCATGCCTGAAACCAGTTGACGTTGATCTAGACTTTTGCTGCTTTTCTTTCTTCTTGTTTTATTTTCCTTTTAGCTAGTAGTTTGAGCACTTTGTACAGCCTCAGGCAGCTTTTATTTTCCTCAAAACTATGTACTTGAAAAGATGATGGAATGAAACAAGCTTTTTGTTTGAAAAAGGGGTATATTTGCACATTTCATTCATCGCATCGCATTACTTTACACAACAATGCAAATGAGATTGAACTTTCGTCTGAAAATTAAACACTTGTATTGTAATAACTGGGTGGTGAACCGACTAACAACAAAGCAACTCATACAACATACTGCTCATTCTGAACACACAGCTCATAACACAGCGCTGAGTTCCTTCGGTACACAGCTCATACACACAGCTCATACAACGCACTGCTCATTCTGAACATACAGCCCATAACACATCGCTTGGTTTATTCGGCATACAGCTCATACACACAGCTCATATAACGCACTGCTCATTCTGAACATACAGTCCATAACACAGCGCTTGGTTTATTTGGCACATAGTCAATTCTGAACAAACAGTTCAATCTGAACAGACGGGATGTAAAGATGGGATTGGCAGAAGTTGAAAACATACTCAGATACCCCAAATGTGGAAAAACAAATGTGGGGAATGGCACAACACTCTGAGCATAAGAAGATTCATTTTGAAAATCGAGAAATGAATTCTCAATCGGGTATTGAGCCTAAGACTGAACACAGCAAAAAAAAAAGGACTCAACAACGGAAAACAAAAGGTATACAACCTAAAGACAAACACAGACACTTGAAACAACTCAAGACCAGAATCGAGACAAACAAAAACAAAAGACATGACACTCGGACGTGTTACAAAGGCGAGAGGCCTCTCAATTCGCGAGGAGCCAGTTTCTCCAGGTATTGTTTCCCACCCTTTCTCATTTGTGATTCTCACATCACTCGGCCCTTAGGCTCTTTTTTTTTTCTCTGAAAATGCCATTTTCCTCACTTTTTCTCTCAGCGCACATCTCTCTATTCTTCAATCTCTCATTTTTTATCCCTCCCCTGGGTGGTTGATGGATAAACAAGAAGTTGCGGGTTAATGCCCAACGTTATCAGCCTGTGGCTGTTTCCTTCGGTGACATTTAGTTGATGCCCCAGATGAAGGAGTGGAGTATCTTGATCCATTCCAATTTGTGCTTCGCACTCAGCTTGACACTTCGCTGCTCGGAGGATACGAGAGCTTTTGGCTCTTTTCTGTTAGCTTCCACTGTGCCCTTCTCTGGCAGGTAGAGTGCCCTTTCTGGCAAATAGAGTGCCCTTTCTGGCGAGTATGTTGACAACGGGGGAAAAACAGAACACCTGACTCAACTGTGCCCCTTGTTCATCATTCTGACCATTTTTTGTTTTGGTTTTCTATTAAAACAATTTTGACCAATATGAAAGTTAGATTAACATGCTTGTTCAATTTTCTAATTTAAAATCATGCAAGTTAGATTGTGAGCACTGAAAATTTTCCTTTTTGGGTCAAAGAAAATGGTCCGGTTTTGGAACAATGGAATAATTTTCGAGAGAATTAGTCAGCCTTAGTGAAAATTCTCAAAAACTATTTTTGCAAACAGCCACAGCTCAACGAGCACGAAACCTACTCTCAAGATGCGCAACCTCGAATCGAAAGCAATGGAAAATTGCCCCTTGTCTGAAGGACATTGCACGACAACGGAAAGTTGCCCCTTGTTTGAATAGTACTGCAGCACACTGTATGGCAACGAAAAGTTGCCCCTTGTTTGGATAGCACCGCAGCACTTTGTAATCAGCCTTCAAAGTGACGATCACAACCAAACTCTCGGATATAGAGAAAACAAAGATGATCAAAACCATCGGATGGACACAATCGATTTGGAAGTGTTTGTGGCTGGACTTCAGAATGAAGTTGCCTACGTATCCCAAACATGGAAATCAAGCCTTATGTAGTTCCGGTTAAGGGACACTCGGGTATTAACCTCTCCTTTTGTGCTCTAACTTTTGCCAAGGCCGCCCTTTCTAGGTTTTCAACCTTGTGAGCTTTGTTCTTCTTTTCTTTTCAATTCTTTTCATTTATTTTCTTCTTTTTCATCTTTTTTATCTTTTCTTTTCTTCTTCTTTTTTCTTTTTTCTTTTTCTTGCTTTAACTTTTGCCTGGGTCGCCCTTCCGAGTTTTCGGCCCAGCGAGCCTCTCAAGGGTAAAAGTGTAGCTTTGTCCATGTCAAATGGTTTTGAGATCTCGAAGCCATCTGAATCCAGGAGAGTGGCTGTCATTTGCTGATGATGTCGGAGTCCATCCAATGGGGGCTTTGCCCCTAGTGTTGTGGATAAGAACTCGATTGTCCTCTGGTAGTACTTTCTTCTTTTTTCCCTTCTGGGATTTGTCATTCTTGCCGATCTTCGTCTTTGACTCTTCGAGCGCATTATCTGACATCTTTTGCTCCTAGTTTGAGGGGTGCTTCTCTTCCAGCTTTGCAAACTTTCTTTTGATCATATCTGACCTTCTTCCCCCTAGTCCAAGGGTTACTTCTGATCTGGCCATGCAAGCCTCACATTGTGGTTGACCGTTGAACATTTTGAATCCAAGTTCAAGGTGTGAAAATGGTTGAGTCTTAAGACTGAGAGCGATCCTAAGCTGCACAATCTCAAGAGCGATTCCACATAGGTCTTCGTAGGATGACGCAAAACATTTTTTGAAATCTTTTAAGAAAGTGACTAGTCGCTCGCGCTGAAGACAATGTAGAACCAATCTGGATCAAGCCAGGATCCTTCTCAGTACTCACATTAACAAGCATGATCTCAATCATTAAGGGCTTAGCATGGCTCTTTTTCTCTCAATTGATCAAATTTTTACAAATCCCGAGGAATTCCTTGCTCTTCGTTTTCGTCACAATGTTTAAAAAGTTTTGAAAAACTTAGGTCAATGCAATGATTTAAAGGTGCAGAAGAGCAGGTGGGATGCTCCGCCATTTCATTCTAGACTTGTTGGCACAACAAGCTCAAAGTAACAGTAGGCGCAAAAACATGATAGTCACAGCTATTTCGTTCAAATTTCTTAATTGCAACTGGCTCCACAGCAGAGATAGACTCAGAAGAAAGCAAAAGACAAACACAAAACAAGCAAATGATGTCCGAGGTAACATCCCTAGAATCACCTGACTTCTATATAACAGAACTGACTCGATACAACAAGACAGACCCGAAGAAACATAGTACAAAAAGACTGACTATATACAAGACAACAAAACTGACTGAATACCCAAGTCAGAAAACATAGAACTAGCATTCGCAAATGTTCAAAAATAGTGCATGCCATACGCCACATCTGAAATAAGCCGGAAGTCACCCGCAGGTGGACCTACCCCTGATCACATACTCGTATTATCTTCGAAATCCATCAATCCAGTGCTGATAGACTTTGCTGAGCTCGGCGGGAGGATGACTTCATTGTCAATCAAATCTTGCACTTCATGGCGAAGGCGGAAGCAATTGTCGGTGCTGTGACCGGTTTGCTAGTGGTACGCGCAGTACTGAGTAGCATCATGTGAGAGAGGAAGGTTACTTGGGAGAGGTCGAGGCTCGAGGGGTTTAAGATGCCCCTTTTCAGCCAGGATTTGAAGTGCTTTAGACAAAGGCATGTAGAGGGCATGGAAGACTCTGCGAGCTCGGGGCAAATACTTCAAAGTTCGCAGACTTTTGCTGGACGCACTAGCAAAGGGGTCAGCAGGTGTTGCCTTGGCTCTCTGATCTTTTCCGGGCATAGTGTTAGGATTGGCAGGAACAGTTCCGGTGCGACGGTCCTTATCCCGATTTTCCCTCTGGCTTGAACTACTCTCGGTCTGAGTGGGGAAGATGTCATCCACAGTCTTAGCCAAAACCACGAGTACTTGTTGCTTATTCAACCCCTCGGCTTTTAGAGCTTCAACAGCTTGCTGAAGTTGTGCGTAGGGATCAGCGTCCACCTTCATCTTGTTCTTTTTACTAGCCTTAGCTTGGTGGGAGGTTTGGGTTGTTGCTTCAGTGCGAAGCCCCGTTGTCATTGATACGTCATTGCCGGAGTTTGAGACAGCTTCAGGTTGGCTGAGCTCAATTACAATTTGCCCCAGTAGCGGGGTCTCCTGCGGCATCAAGTTCCCGGCATACGATGTGGTTGGTGGCGAAACCGACATTCCATAGGCGAGGTTAGCCACAGACCTTTGGAGGTCGCCAATCATTCCCATCAACTCAAACGTGGTGGGCTCACAAGTTTGAAACAACTGGGGCGTCCAGATCGGGTGCGCGACAGGCGACCTAGGCGGATGTAGTATTTCAACATTGGTCTCATCCTACAAGATGATTCCTTGGTCCAATGCGGCTGCCATAACCACAATTTCTCTGAATTTTGTGTCATCATAAGTCTGCTAAACTGAACAGAGATGATGTAACCGGTGACTGATGGAGCAGGTGAACCGGTAAGCCTTGACGGTCTTGCCTCAACGAAGGAGAACGCTCGTTGCTCCAAATTGAATCTCTGAACTAAAAGAGAAAGTAGGCAACATCTCAGCCCAATTTTACCAGAACAGACATAAGTATAGCTAAATAACTGTATTCAACCACTGATCACTGTTTCCCAAAAATACTGCCCTAAATCTGAATCTGATACCCGCAGATACAACTGATTCTCAAAATACTGATACTGGTGCCCTCAGTCCTGATACCCAAACTTGCAAACTGATATGTGTATTCCCTGTAGAGGTCAACTCTAAAGCACATAACAAATAAGTGAGAGTAAAAACACCCCTATGGAGGGCAAGGGTTTCCCTGTCCTATTTTGTCAGGAGCTAGGGTTTCACTACGCACGCAGCGGTTTCAAACAACCTATAATCGGGTAAGCAACCTGTCCTAGCTTGGAATGGTCACTATGGGTTCCGAATATGCACTAGGTCGAATGGTCAAAAAAAAGGGTGCCCTGGTAAAAATCTGGGTTTGTGTTCCCATCGTGGCAAAGCCCGTAACTGGTCAGCCATATGGCACGTTTCTCAAAGCGAGCCTTCGGCAAACTGTTCAGGAATAGCAGATGGAAAACACGGTGTCCTAGGCGCACCAATGCACATGCCATGCAAAGAAACACATAAGTGTAATTAAAACAAGATATCATGAGTTCGAGTCAAGTTCTCTAAGTCCCCAGCAGAGTCGCCAAAAAATTGTAGACGTCCCCGACTGTCCTGGGAGGGAATCCCGTTTTGTTCATTGAGGCTTACTACAGTTCAGGACTCAATGTCACGGTCTTGTATCTAATCTCGCAGAGTGCAATGCAAGACCAATGAATCATCAAAGAGTCCAAATCCGGCAAATCGTTTTGAAAAATAGATTTTTAAGAAAGAAGTGCCAAACATGGACTGCTTTGCCAGATACAGAGTCGCCACCTAAATATTTTATTTTGGGGGAATTTAGGAAACCCTGACTCGTGTCTAAGGCCACGTGTCCATCATCACCGAAGTTGCCTCGACTCGAGAACTTGGGTACGATTGGGAAAGGTCACTTCGTGAGCACCCTCACTCGCCCAATCAAAGATCGGCCTCTACTAACTATGATATCGAGTTTTGAAAACATTATGCTCTCTTATTCCGGTTATTAGCCTAGAATTACTATGTGATGCACACAGCATACAAGTATAGACTAGATTGCTTAAGTTGGAACAAAGCATCGCATATCCGTTTGTTTTGAAATGGTTTGAAGTTTACTACTCGCAAGTAGGCTAAAATGCGGATTTGATGAATTATTCCAATTCAAGTAATCCAACCTCCACCCACAGGCATTCAGGCAGTTATATCACATAAGCAATTAGCCTCATGGCAAGCATACTGTCACGTTAACACTTACACACATGCAAGATGCTAAAGCACAAACACTCATAGTGTACTCTGAGCCAAAACAAGAACATGTTAGTAATCAAATGTATGATCGAAGTCCATGTTAAAATGGCTAATGCATCGCAGGCAAAATGCAACTAGAATAGGCTCGGCTAATCTAAAGTGGCATACGAGATGTGACAATTCGATACATGTATTCAAGTTGGAATTGAAATACTATGCAGTTAGTATGATGCACTGAGCCCGGTGCATGCAGTACAGATGAATGATGCAAACATGCATAGCATAAGGATGCTAATTGAAACGTGCCCTAGAACTAACTATCGTAAGCGGTTAAGTAAAAGGGAGAAAGACGTGGGGTTGGAAGACATTCACATACGCATGCACGCTTATTACACAATTGCGCCCTCTCGAGGGAGGGACCGAATAAATTATACAAATAAACTAACTAATCAACTAACAAGCTAACTAATTAATTACACAACATTTAACCAATTTTAACAAATTAATTCAACTACTGAAAGCGGTGAAGAGGCCTCAGGAAGAGGGATAGATGCGTGCATGCTCGGCTCCGCTCGGAAATCCATCGCCATATCATGTTGCCTCTGTTTAGACGGCCCTGCACCTCTGAAAAAAAACTTTTCAAGTATCAAGGATGCTTCTGAATCACCTCTTGAGCATTGTGGGATGTCACCGGCTGAAATTCAAGGCCATCGGCCAAGAGGAACTGGTCACCGACCAATTGTGGGGACCTCGGCTAAAAATTAATGGCCGACTGGCATTGAAGATGGTCGACCGACCATCTATTCCTGCAGAATCCTGTTTTGCTGTAGCAGAGGACAGACAGAACATGGCGATGCATTTTCAAAGCAATGTTTGCACCACCACCCTCCTTATCATGTTTGAGACTCAAAGGAGTATAGTTCTCGACCCTCGAGCCATCAATAACGTATTTCAATGCATGGTGGCCCAAGGTGCCAAGTGTGCATTTTAATGTCAAATGAAATGCACACAAAACACATAAATGACCCTAACCTCTATCATGGTTTATCAAGAGGCAAGGGAATGCACACTCAATGCGATGCAACTTAAGCATGCAAGCAAGCACACAAAGAAACCAAGCATGCAACAACATGTGAGGCAAGCATGCAACTAATATGCAATAAGCATACAACCTAAACATGTAAACTAGTATGGAATGCAACAAAATGCAATGGGGTTAGCATGCAACAACATGTAATATACTAAGTATGTAACAAGCATGTTATGAGCCAAGTACACAACAAGGGACAATTGAACTAGCACTCTACAAAATGCGATTCAGCAAGTATGAAACAAGTATGTGACAACATACAAGGCACGCATGCAACAACATGCGGGGATGGACTTAAACCAAAATGGACAGCTCTCAAATAGGTCCAAATCAGCGGCCGAAATACTAAAACTAAGGCATCAAAAGGGCAAGGAGCACATGTACACATATTGGTCTGCAAGCTAGGCAAATTCGGACGAGTTTATAGGGGATCTAAAAGAGCCATGGAAGGCTGACGAGTGGCTTGAACAGATGGTGAAAACGTTCATGATGGCATCGAGGACGGCAGGTTGAGGGTGACCTTGGTGTCTTTCTAGCTGAAGGGAGATATGGGTAAGTGGTGGAAATATGCACGATGGCATATTGGGGTGACTTGGGAGGCCTTTGCCATCGCCTTCCAGGACAAATTCTAGTCACCCACTGTTATAGAGAAGTTGAGAGACCGGTTTCTAAAGCTTAAGCAGCTAAGCATGCCGGTAGCTGAGTTTGAGGTGGCTGTCACTAGTTTATTAAGGTTTGCACTAGAACTTGTGGCGACGGAAGAACATCTTTGCATTGAGTTCGAGAAGAGATTAAGGACCAGCCTCCTTTTTAAGGTGGCTGGGTTAATGATTAGGGATTAAGGTTTTCTAGTGGAGTCGGCAGGCCACTTAGAGACCGTGATCTAAGTAGAGGAGGAGCGGATGAGGGGCTCCAGGCAGAGGTCCTAGGATGTTCAGGGGGACACTAGGGACAACAAACATCAAAAGGGTTCCACCTTACAGCAGTCCCAGGCTACATAGTTTAGATCCACCTTTCGTATATTGAGTTCGGGTTCAGGGAGAAGTAATTAGGGTGGGTTCACTTGCTTCAAATGTGATCAATTGGGCCACAAGTCTTCAGCTTTCCCGCTGAGAGGAAGAGGACAACATTCTACACCATATTTGTCTCATTCTCAAAACTAGAGTCAGTGGAGGGGTCAGCCACCTATTTGTTATCAGTATGGGCAATCGGGGCACTTGAGGAGGTTTTTCCCTCAGTCTAGTGGCACATCTGGTTCATCTGGTTCGAGGTAGACACAGAGCCCTTAGCCAACACAAGCCTCAAGGGCCAATCAGAGAGCCACGTCGGCTTAATCTGTGTATCAGGACTATGCTCCGAGGGGTGAACAAGTAGAGTAGAGGTCTTCAAGGCGTATGTATACTGTTACTACATTGGATTAGTTGTCCGCACCTTCTATAGTGAGAGGTTATATTTTGTTGTTCAACTCTATTGCCAATGTGTTAATTGATACTAGTGCATCTCATTCTTTTCATATCGATTTCTTTTGCATCCACTTTGGGTTTGGAGTTTGAAGTGTTAGAGTCTCTTCTACTGGTTGAGATACCTGTTGGGGGTAGAGTGACATTGGGTCAAGTATGTCGCTCTTGTGAGATTGAGGTCGCAGATTGTCCGCTTTTTTTTTTCGATTTTATTATTCTCGATATGCATGCTTTTAATGTAATTCTAGGTATAGATTGGTTGAGTCATTACTGGGCTTTGATAGATTGCTATCGTAGGAGGGTATCGGTGTGTATGCCATCAGAAAAATGCTTCTACTTCATGTGTGACTAGGGAGATAGTCTATCCCTCGGTTCTATGACCTTAAGAGTTGAGGAGAGTTGAGTTTTCTTTTTGCCATCACGATAGCTAATGAGGTGGTATAATTCAAGATCAGTTACCGAGAGTAGTTCGAGAATATCTGGATGTTTTTTCGGAGGATCTAACAGAGTACCCCATATTTCAGCAGAGAATTCCAGGAACACAGCAAGACAGGTGTCGACACCACCCAAATTGGTATCGACCCCAGAGGCCAAAAATCAGGACAAGTGTCGACGCCACCAAGACTGGTGTCAACCTTATTTTTCAATAGCTCCACCAGGAACACAGCAACAAGAAGGTGTTAACACCACCAAGGTGGGTGTCAACCCTGGAAGCAGAACAAAACAAGGAAAAAGAAGTAGTGTCGACACCACCATGATTGGTGTCGACCCCTGAAGCCAAAACTAAGCAAGAAAAAAGAATGAACAATAGTTACGAACATGGTTTCCCAGATTCAAAAGCATTAAATGGGTCGGGTCTAAGCCCAGATTGCTATACACACGGCCGATGAGGCCTCAGATTGAAATCAATGTCCCGAAATTAAGAAATTAAACAAAATTAAAAAAAGAATAAAATGAGTGATATACCCAAGACATCACATTTGACACCCCTATACTTTTAATAGCGATTCCGGTTTGGACCTGACTTATTTGATCTTTTGGATCCGAGTTTCACTGTCTTATATAGTTATCCATGTCTTGTTTTCCCTTATCTCTATTTGAGTTTGGCTTTTGGGACGTGTTAGTTATGTTTAGAACATGTTAGTAACTTGTTTTTCAAAACTGTTGTTGCCCAAAATTTGGTTTTTACACTCGAGCGTAGCGGTCTTTGTGAACTCTCAATACTTTGCAGGCCTGCAAAATTACTAGGAGTGTGCATTCTTCGCTCGAGCAGCGTTTCCTGTGTTTGAGCGGTTCTTCTTGAGCTCAAGCGGTGGTCCTTTATCTGCAAAATTATTGGGAGTTTGTATTTTACGCTTGAGTGACAACTTCTTGTACTCGAGCGGTTACATCTTTTGTGTCTAGATGCTTGAGCGACATTTCTTACGCTCTTGCGCTCGAGCAGTCTGTGCGTATATCAGTCTATAAAAGTCACTTTTTCATCTCTCTCTCTCTATATATATTTCAAAATCTTAAGTTGAGACTCTCTCTCTAAAACTCACATTATCTCTACAAATATACCTAGATCCATCGATTTTTTCACCCGTGTCCTTTTGTTAAAAAGGTAGAGCTCGGTGATGGCTTCGTTCTAATCGGAACAAAGTTAATTTTTGGCGTCTTTGAGTTTCTTACACTCTCTCACTCGTCTTCTAAGCTTGAGGTAGTGATATCTCCACACTTTTTATGAGTTTTAACTTAGTTATTTGTTATTTCCAAATAATATTGAGATTTTGGAAGATTTGAAACAAATCTAGGATTTTTGGGGAAAAAAAATCAAAAGAGAATTTTTTCAAATGGATCCTTGAAAATGATTTTGACGTGGAAAATGATGTTGAGTTGGAAATAAATTGTTGATTTTGATATTGGGGATTGATTTTGGAAAAAAAAAATGTGTTTTGTCCTAAATGTCTCAAATGTTGATTTTATATAAATAATGAGATTGATATTGAAATTATGAAATTGAAATCATGTTGATGTGGATGGTGGAGTTGGATATGTATTATTACTCATCTCTTGAAAATTTAGAGAATTTATCTTTACTGATAATTATTTATCTGTTTAGAAATACCTGTTTTGGGCTATCGGTGGAGGATAATTATGATTATTGTAGAAATTACATGTGAATTAGGGGGATTAAAACTATTTTATTATTCATTTTCATTGGGCATTAACTTACACTTGTATATGGGAAATATTTGTCTTTTAAGAAAAAATGGTGAATCTGGAAAACATGTTTTGCCTCGTTGAAATAAGTTGGCCTGAGTGTCCATAGTGAAAGTCCTAAAAATTGTGCGTATACATGGGTGCCGATCTCGCAGATGAAATATCCATAAAATAACAATAATAGTACTTGTATAGCCTGCATTTACATGGGTGCCAGTTTATGATTTCCCGCTGACGAAATTTCTGTGAAATGTTGTATTATTTCTAAGATTCTTGAAATATGATTTTACAAGCCTCTCTAGATTTGCACTGGTAGCCGAATTTGAGGTAGCTTTCACAAGCCTCTCTAAATGTGCACTAGAACTCGTAGCAACTGAGGAACGCCGTTGTATTGAGTTTGAGAAGAGATTGATGACCGAGCTTCTTTTCAAAGTAGCAGGGTCGATGATTAGGGACTATAGACGCCTTATGGAAGCGGTGACTCATCTTGAGACCGTGGTGCAGGCGGAGAAATAATGGATGAGGGGGGGCTTCAGGGGGGATCAGGAGGTTCAGGAAAAGAGTCAGGACAGTAAGAGGCAGAGGGGTCCCGTTCCACAACAGTCCCAGGCAACACAGTCTAGATCCACCTTTCCTGTGCCGAGTTTGTGTTCAGGGAAAGGTAATCAGGGAGGCTTCTCTTGTTTCAAGTGTGGCCAGTTGGGTCACAAGTCTCCAGTTTGCACTCAGAGAGGAGGAGGGCAATAGTCTGCACCGCCTACGACTCATTCTCAAAGCCAGAGTCAGGGGAGAGGGTAGTCGCCTACTTGTTATCAGTGTGGGTAGTCAGGGCATGTGAGGAGGTTTTGCCTTCAATTAGGTGGCACATTTGGTGCGTTTGGTTCGAGGAAAACACAGAGCTACCAGCCCGCACAGTCAACACAGGCCTCGATAACCAATCAGGGAGCCTCTTCAGCTCAGTCAGTGCATTAGACTTATGCTCCGAGGGATAAGCAGGTGGAGCAGAGACCTACAGAACATGTGTATGCTGTTACCACGCTAGACCTAGTGTCAACGCCTTCAGTTGTGAGAGGTACTTTCTTGTTATGCAATTATATTGCCAATGTGTTAAATGATACGGGTGAATTCCATTCATTCATCTCGTCTGCATTTGCATCGGCATTGGCATTAGAATTGGCTCTGTTAGCATCTTTACTAGTGTAGAGTCACCTATTGGTGGTGAGATTGTTTGGGAACAGGGGTGTCGGGGTTATGAGATAGAGATTGCTGATCGCCGACTTCCTTTTGAATTTGTGTTGATTGACATGTTGAGTTTTGATGCTATATTGGGTATGGACTAGTTGTCATTGTATCGAGCTGTCATAGATTGTTACCATCAGAGGGTTACTGTATGTACCTTAAGCGGTGATTGTTTTTATTTCATAGGGGACAGAGTCGATAGAGTTTTATCACCAGTGTGTGATCCGCGAAGGCGAAGTGAGCTTAGTTGTCTTATTGCAAACTTCTTGGGTAGTGAGTGTGATGACATCTGAATTGATTTGCCAAGTGTGGTTTGTGAATACCTAGACATTTTTCCTGAGGATCTCACTAGTTTGCCACCCCATCATGAGATTGAGTTCTTTATTAACTTAGTGCCTGGCCCGACATCGATTTCTATGGCACCATATTGATTTGCACTTGCCGAGTTAAGTGAGTTGAAGATTCAACTCCAAGAATTACTAGATAAGGGTTTTATTCACCCTAGTACTTCGTGTTGGGGAGTGTAGATGTCCCCGAATGTCCCGGGAGGGAATCCCGTTTTGTTCATTGGGGCTTAGTACAGTTCAAGACTCAATGTCACGGTCCTGTATCTAATCTCGCAGAGTGCAATGCAAGACCGATGAATCATAGAGTCCAAATCCGACAAATCGTTTTGGAAAACAGATTTTTAAGAAAGAAGTGCCAAACATGGACTGCTTTGCAAGATACAGAGTCGCTACCTAAATATTTTATTTTGGGGGAATTTAGGAAACCCTAACTCGTGCCTCAGGCCACGTGTCTGTCATCACCAAAGTTGCCTCGGCTTGGGAACTTGGGTACGATTGGGGAAGGTCACTTCGTGAGTACCACTGCTCGTCCCATCAAAGATCGGCCTCTACTAACCATGATATCGAGTTTTGAAAACATTATGTGCTCTTATTCCGGTTATTAGCCTGGAATTACTGTGTGATGCACACAGCATACAAGTATAGACTAGATTGCCTAAGTTGGAACAAAGCATCGCATATCCGTTTGTTTTGAAATGGTTTGAAGTTTGCTACTCGCAAGTAGGCTAAAATGCGGATTTGATGAATTTTTCCAATTCAAGTAATCCAACCTCCACCCACAGGTATTCAGGCAGTTATATCACATAAGCAATTAACCTCATGGCAAGCATACTGTCATGTTAACACTTACACACATGCAAGATGCTAAAGCATAAACACTCACAGTGTACTCCGAGCCAAAACAAGAACATGTTAGTAATCAAATGTATGATCCAAGTCCATGCTAAAATGGCTAATGCATCGCAGGCAAAATGCAACTAGAATAGGCTCAGCTAGTCTAAAGTGGCATATGAGATGTGACAATTCGATACAGGTACTCAAGTTGGAATTGAAATACTATGCAGTTAGTATGATGCGCTGAACCCGGTGCATGCAGTACAGATGAATGATGCAACATGCATAGCATAAGGATGCTAATTGAAACGTGCCCTAGAACTAACCATCGTAAGCGGTTAAATAAAAGGGAGAAAGACGTGGGGTTAGAAGACATTCACACACGCACACACGCTTATTACACAATTGCGCCCTCTCGAGGGAGGGGCCGAATAAATAATACAAATTACCTAACTAATCAACTAACAAGCTAATTAATTAATTACACAATATTTAACCAATTTTAACAAATTAGTTCAACTGCTGAAAGCGGTGAAGAGGCCTCGGGAAGAGGGATGGATGCGTGCATGCTCGGCTCCACTTGGAAATCCATCGCCATGCCATGTTGCCTCTGTTTACACTGCCCTGCACCTCTGGAAAAAAACTTTGCAAGTATCAAGGATGCTTCTGAATCACCTCTTGAGCATTGTGGGATGTCACCGGCTGAATTCAAGGCCACCGGCCAAGAGGAACTGGTCACCGACCATTTGTGGGGACCTCGGCTAAAAATTAATGGCCGGCCAGCATTGAAGATGGTCGACCGACCATCTATTCCTGTAGAATCCTGTTTTGCTGCAGCAGAGGACAGACAGAACATGGCGATGCATTTTCAAAGCAATGCTTGCACCACCACCCTCCTTATCATGTCTGATACTCAAAGGAGTATGGTTCTCGACCCTCGAGTCATCAATCATGCATTTCAATGCATGGTGGCCTAAGGTGCCAAGTGTGCTTTTTACTGTCAAATGAAATGCACACAAAACACATAAAGGACCCTAACCTCTATCATGGTTTATCAAGAGGCAAGGGAATGCACACTCAATGCGATGCAACTTAAGCATGCAAGCAAGCACGCAAAGAAACTAAGCATGCAGCAACATGTGAGGCAAGCATGCAACTAATATGCAATAGGCATACAACCTAAACATGTAAACTAGTATGGCATGCAACAAAATGCAATGGGGTTAGCATGCAACAACATGTAATATACTAAGTATGCAACAAGCATGTTATGAGCCAAGTACACAACAAGGCATAATTGAACTAGCACTCTACAAAATGCGATTCATCGAGTATGCAACAAGTATGTGACAATATACAAGGCAAGCATGCAATAACATGCGGGGATGGACTTAAACCAAAATGGACAGCTCTCGAATAGGTCCAAATCAGCGGCCAAAATACCAAAACTAAGGCATCAAAAGGCAAGGCACACATGCACACATATTGGTCCGCAAGCTAGGCAATAATGTAGAATCCTCAAACATGAGCAAGGCATGACAAACATGAGAATATAGCAATGTGATAAGCTCTGAAATCACATGAGAAATGATGCCAAATCAACTAAACAAGGCAAACATAGCATGTTAATGGACTTAAAGCTCAAAGCTAGCCAAGGGACTTACACCATGGCCATGTCAATCAAGCCTCAAAGGGCCAAGATGACCCAAAACAGTCCCAAGGTAGATCAAAACAAGGCTAGAACACGCATGGGATGGGGACAAAACATGTTATAAAGGCGAGCACGAAACAAGACGCATACAAGGCCCAAAAGGGCAAATGCACTACACCTACTACAAGCAATCATGGCATGAATTAAGCCAACAAAATCAAAGTTGTAATATGCCAAAATAAGCCCGAAAACCCAATGAGAAGGCTTCCCAAAGACCTAATCATGGAGGCACATACAATGGAGCATAAAACAACAACTTTTCAAAGCATTGAAAGGATGGTAAATGCAAGCATACAAGCATGGAATGTGGACTGAAATATGATGACAAGTGATGCCAAATCACTGAAATAACCCAAATAAAGCTTGCTAGAGGATTCAACACTCAAAGCCTACAAGCTAGATTGCATGGTAGCTATACAAAACAAGTCATGGATGACCAAGACAACCAAAATCAGACCTCAAGCATACCAAAACATGGATAAAAGCTTCTTGAAGTCGGGCCAAAATCATGCTAGAAAGACATGTTACAACATGATGCATGTTAAGGGCAAATCACGGGATTACAAGACAAATGTATGAAGCATACATGGCATGTCTAAATCGACTCAAAACAGAGGTGTATCATGGCAAAAAAAGCCTAATACATGCTGAAATGGAGCTAAAACAAACTAAACACACATGCTACCACATAAGCCATTTATGCAAGCATTAATGACAATAAGGAGAGGGGATGACCTTCTCCTTTTTAGGACCTCAAAACCACCTCTCCACCACTAAAAATTCTCTGGATTTCAGTGGTAGAGAGGTCATGCAAAGACTAAAACAATGGCCAAAAGGTATGGCCTAAAACAAGGCCTAACAAGGCCTTGGAGGGGGGAGACGACCCCAAACCTCAAAGAAACCTTAAACAAAGTTCTAAAACACACAAAATCAGAACTTTATCAGTTATAATCGAAGCTTAAAACAATAAGAAAGATAGGCTAAAAGCTTGTGCAAAAATGGAGAATAAAGAAGGTAGGTTCTCACCTTTGAAGAACCTCTTCAAGAACACCACTCCAGCACCTTCCTTGGATCAAAACCAGCCCAAGAACCCTAACAAAAACTCCTTAGAGCCTTAACAACCCAAGGATGGTGTAACACTAGGTGTTCTAGTGCAAAAATAAGACAAAAACTCACTTTTGGGCACAAAATAGGATCAAACAAGGGAGTATAGATACAAAACTATATCTCACTCTCTTAGCCTAATTTTTTTGAACCCTGGAGGAGGGAGGAGAGGCTTCCTCTTTATAGAGGCTCAAATCCTCAAGCTTCCAAGAGAAGCTAAGCAAGAGGCAAATCCCTCCATACACGTGTATGGAGGGGAATAAAGCAGATGAATAGGGGTCGTCCAGCAGAAATGGCCGGTTGACCAACAAAAATGGCCGGCCGACCAAAAACATTGCCGACCGACCAAACAAATTGGTTGGTAGCAATAAAATAGGGCCAGTGGCCTCAAGCCAAGGCCGGTGAGGTGTGGCGATGGCCAACAAGCCATTCCCTTCCCTCAGAAGTAAAGACACAAGTGTTTGGTGTACAACCAAGCACAAAACAAACAAGTCGAGAGGTCTTGAGGCAAGGCGCGCGACCGAAACCTCCGAGAACTCAAGACGAACACGAACATGGATGATCACCGAGTGTTCAAACGGTGACGTCCAAGTCTTGAGGACGGTCAAGAATGATGGTGCATTATGACTTTGTATTTGATTATTGGAAGTTAAACTGGGTAACTGTTAAGAACAAGTACCCAATGCCACACATAATTGAGTTGTTTGACCAGTTGAAAGGGTCTTGTTGTTTTTCTAAGATATACTTGAGATCAGGTTATCACCAATTGAGGGTAAGGGAGGAAGATATCTGGAAGACGACATTCTGTACGTGGTATGGCCATTATGAGTTCCCAGTGATGCCTTTTGGGCTAACCAATGCACCATCCATGTTTATGGATCTAATGAATCGAATATTGTATGAGTTTTTAGATAGTTTCGTAGTTGTCTTCGTTGATGACATTCTGATTTACTCACCCTCCGAGGAGAAACACGAGGAACACTTGCGAGTTGTGCTTGGGTTGCTTAGAGCCCACAAATTGTATGCTAAGTTCACGAAGTGTGAATTCTGGTTGAAAGAAGTTAAGTTCTTAGGCCACGTCATATCCGTAGAATGAGTGACCATAGACCCTTCGAAGATAGAAGCGGTGCAAATTTGGGAACAACCCAAGAATCCCTTTGAGATCCGTAGTTTCTTGGGGTTAGCTGGGTATTATCGTCGGTTTGTGAAGGACTTCTCTAAGTTAGCCTCATCTTTGACTAGATTAACGAGAAAGGGAATCAAGTTTACATGGAATGAGACTTGTGAAAAGTCTTTTCAAGAGCTTAAGGCTAGACTTACCATTGCTCTAGTGTTGATTATTCCAAAGATGGGTTTGGGTTATTCTGTGTATTGTGATGCTTCGCGGGAAGGTTTGGGTTGTGTTTTGATGCAAAAGGGAAAGGTAGTACCTTATGACTCACGTCAGTTGAAAGCACATGAGAGGAATTACCTTACCCATGATTTAGAATTAGCAGTTGTGATCTTCGCTTTGAAGATTTCGAGGCATTACCTTTATGGTGAGAAGTTTGAGGTGTTTTCTGATCGTAAGAGTTTGAAATATCTATTCTCATAGAAAGACCTAAATTTGAGGCGGAGGAGGTGGATGGAGTTTATGGAAGGCTATAACTTTAAGTTACACTATTATTTGGGGAAAGCCAATGCAGTGGCTGATGCCTTGAGTAGAAAGTCCATTAGTAGTGTGGTGAGTTTGCCATATGGGAATTGGAGATGTTGGGTGCAATTGGCAAATTTGACTTACATCTTGGGGAGTTCGTTGAGTCAGCAACCTTGTTTTCGGTAGTTGCACAACCTACACTTATGAGCCAAATTATAGAAGTACAGAGGGGTGACCTTGAGGTAGAAACCCTTCGAGAGAAGATCTCCAGTGGGAAGGTAGAAAGAGGCTTGAACGTGTACTTTGTCTCGAGTGTTAGATACCTTGACCGTCTTTTCGTGCCAGAGTCTTGTCGAAAGGAGGTACTCCGAGAGTATCACCATTCACGCCTTGCAGTGCATCCGAGCGACACAAAGATGTATCACGACCTTAGTCGTTAGTTTTGGTGGAAGGGGATGAAGAAGGACGTAGCTGTAATTGTGTCGAAGTGCTTTACTTGTCAAACAGTGAAGGCTGAGCATCAGCGGCCAGTAAGTCTGTTGCAACCCTTGCCTATAACCGACTGAAAGTGGGAACATGTCATGATGAATTTTGTTGTGGGTCTTCCAAGGACTCAACGACGTAATGACACCATTTGGGTGGTAGTTAACTAATTGACCAAGTCAGTGCACTTTGTACCTATGTGCACGTGTGACTCGATAAATTTTCTAACTGACCTTTGCATTAGGTATATTGTTTGACTTCATGGGGTCCTTGTGACTATTGTCTCGGATAGAGATTCGTATTTTACGACTCGGTTGTGGTAGAGCCTGTAGAATGCCTTGGGCACTAGATTGACTTTTAGTACCGCCTATCATTTTCAGAATGACGGGTGTAGACACCCCATTTTTGACCATCCTCAAGACTTAGACGCCATCGTTTGTTTACTCGATGATTGTGCTTGTTTGTGTTCGTTTTGAGCGCCCGAAGTCCTTGGCAGAACGCTTGGTCTTTGAGCCTCTAAACCTTGTTTGTTTTGTGCATGTTTTTGGACCATGAGCTTGTTGCCTCTTGTCTAGAGGAGTGCATGACCTATTGGCCAGCCCCCTAGATTGTTAGCCATGTGTGCCTGTCGTCGACCAGTGGTGGCCGATGGCCATTGGTCCCCTTTTTCAGATATTTGTTTGCCAACTGTGCTAGCTGTTGCTCACTAAGCTGCATCTTCATACATGTGTATGGTAGGATGTATACAAGCTCAAACCTTGATTTTCTATATATAGGGGTGTGCCTCCCCCATTTTGAAAGGTTAGACATTTTAGACCAAAAATTTCTCTCTCTAGCTTTCTCTCTCTCACTTGATGTTTTGTGCTTTGTAGTTAGTTTTCTCTACACTTTTGCACACCAACCCTTAACGAAACTTGACCACCATTGAGCTGAGGTCCCTTGGAGTTGTGTTTGAGCTTTGGAAGAGGGTTTGAGCTTGAATTTGTGGCTGAATTGTGCTTGGCTTCAAAGGTATAGAACTTACCTCATTTAAGCTTATTGTGCATACTTGCTTTGCCGTTTTTTCTACTATTTTAAGGCTGTTTTTGAAGTGTAAAAAAACTCTGTTTTTAAGGCATAAAAGTGGTGGTTTGAGCCTTTGTGAGTTAGGGGGTTGTCCCCCATTTTTGCTCCTTAGCTTGTGAAGCTTTTTGTGCTATTTTTCATCACATTCAAATCAAACTTTTTGGGCCTTTTAACCACTTAAATTCAGAGGTTTTTCAGTGACAAAAACCTTCTTTTGAAGTTCAAAATTAGAGGGGTTAGCCTCCCCTCCTTGTGTCTTGCTTGCATGCCTAGTTAGCTTCACATGTTAGCATGTTTTTCTAGCCTAACTTAGCTTTGGTCCAGTATGTTTTTGCTACTGTTTTGACTTGTTTTAGCTCTGTTTTGGGCTGGTTGGGTCATTTGAGTCTTGTTTTGCATGGTTGTAGTGTAAAGGGCTTCACTAGTTTGGTGTTTTAGGCCTTTAAGCATCATTTCCTTGAGTTGATTGCATGTTTTGGTATTATTTTACATGTAATTTCAGCACCTTAATCTCTGCAACCTCCCTCCATTCTTCACTCTTTTGTTTGCTTTGAAAGTGGTTTCAAACCACTTGTTTGCCTAGGTGTGGAATTGAGGTGTTGCACCTAATGGTTTAATCCCTTAGGGGGTTCATTACCAATAGTGTAATGCCTCTTTCATGCCCAAAGTAACTTGTGGTTTGAGCCGTCTTTCCATTAGAGGACACTCACTTTTGGACTTAATCGATTAAAGAATGGATCGGTAACTAAAATGAGTAAATAAAACATGGCAAGTAAAAGAGGCAAGATAAGCATCTTTTGTGTTGCATTGCATGTGTTCAAATCAGACGTTAATTCGAACACAAGGAAAATGGGACATTTCATACTCAAAAGTGATGAAATGTACCACTTTCCTTGGTCACCATCACCCTTGGTCATGCATGATAGGGTGGTGGTCTTGTTGAGTTTTGTTTTGCACTCATTAAGCTTGTACGAGCTTGGTTCCTTAGCCATCATGCATGGAAAATGCTTGGTTGATGGTTTGAGGTCCAAGGATTACACTCCTTTGAACTTGTGTAATGATAAGGAGGGTAATAGTACAGACAACCTTTGAGAATACATTGCTTTGCCTCTGTTTGCTCTCTATTGCAGCAAAAAAAGAAGTTCAGGGCAGGGGTAACCAACCGGCCACTAGCAGTGGCCGATGGCCACCATTGGTAGCCGACCGGCCATCAATGAAAATTTTGCACAAGTGTGTTCCTGAGTTAAAGCAGAGGAATTCTGGGAGTTGGTAACATATTTGGTGTTGAAAAATGTGCAAACAGAGGCATTCAATGGCAAGGCGGTGGCTTTTCGGAAGGAGAAACCGAGCATGAATGCATCCCTCGCTTCCTGAGGCCATTTTAATTGCTTTGTTTAGTTAATTAGTGATAGCTAATTCACTTGCTTTGTAATTAGTTAGTTAAAGTGTTTAGCTGATTAATTCATTTTCTAATATTTAATTAGCTTGGAATAAGTTAGTTAAGTAGTTTCATTTTGTAATAGTTAGCTTAGCTTAGCATAGCTAGTTAGCTTATTCATCGGACCCTCCTTCACGAGGACGTAATGTTGTAATAAGTGTGCGTGCATGTGTGTATGTCTCCCAACCCCACGTCTTTCTCCCTTTTATTTAATCGCTTTTGATGGTTAGATTAAGGATATTTTCAATTAGCATACCTTATGCTTGCATGTTTGCATCCATTCATTTTGTCTTGCATGCACCGAGGCTTGGCGCATCATTCAAACTGCATCGTCATTTTAATATCTTATTTGAATACGCGTTTAATCACATGCTGTTCAAATCGATTCATATGCCATATTAGTAGCCGAGCCTATTAATTACATATTGCATGTGCTGCATTAGACATCTTGTATAGTTAGGATCATGCATTTTTCTAACTAGTTTCTATTTTGGCTTGGCGTACTCGGTGAGTTTTATGCTTTAGCATACTTGCATGAGTGTGATTGCCATATTGCCATGATTCGCATGCTTGCCATAAGGCTATATGCTTAGATGGTAAATTGCACGAATGCCTGTGGATGAAGGCTTGTTGCTTGAATTGGAACAACTCAATGAATGTGAGATTTAAGCCCACTTTGTTGTGGCAAATCATGTTTTAAGCCCACTTGAGGTGGCAAAACCGTATTTTTAAGCCCACTTGAGAGTAGCATAATTCAAACCATTTTTGAAAACAAACACGAGTTGAATTGTTCCAAGTCTTGCGACTAGTCTATACTTGCTTGTGTGCTTCACATAGTAAAGTTAGTTTAATAACCAGAATAAGAACGCATAAGGTTTATAAAAAGACATATCATGGTTAGTAAGGCCGATCTTTGATTGGCTGAGCAGGGGTGCTCATTTCAGTTCATTCCCTTCTCGTACCTAAGTTCCCGAGCCGAGGCAACTTTGGTGATGACGGACACGTGGCCTTTGGCACGAGTCAGGGTTTCTTAAATTTTTCCAAAATAAAATATTTAGGTGGCGACTCTGTATCTGGAAAAGCAGTCCAATTTTGGCATTATTTGATTTAAAATCAATTTTCCAAAAAGGTTTGTTGGATTTGGACTCTTTGGTGATTATCAGTTTCACATTGCACTTTGTGAGACTAGATTCAGAACCACGAGAGTTCGAACTGTAAGGCCTTTCTTTTCAAACTCTTTATGAAAGGCGGGGGCGCGAAAAAAGGCGACTCCACAACGGGCAGTCCAAGTGTACTATTCAGATCCTCGAGGATATGCTTCGAGGTCGTGTCCTTGACTTTAGGGTTTCGTGGGAGAGGCACTTTCCCTTAGTGGAGTTTACCTATAATAACAGCTTCCAGTCGAGTATTGGTATGGCACTGTTTGAGGCCTTGTATGGCTGACCGTGTAGGTCTCTTGTGTGTTTGGCCGATGTGGGTAATGCACCTATGTTGGGTCCAGAGTTAGGCCAGGAAACAATGGAGAAAGTTTCACTTATCCGTAAGAGGTTGGTCACGACTCAGAGTCATCAGAAGAGCTGTGCCGACCGTAGGAGGAGACTGTTGTCCTTTGAGGTGGGAGATCTCCTCTTCGTGAAGATATCACCTAGATGGGATTTGATGAGGTTTGGAAAAAGTGAGAAGTTGTCTCTCGGGCTTATTGGGCCTTTTGAGATCCTAGAGCGAATTGGGGAGGTAACTTATCGTTTGGTCTTGCCACTATAACTTTTTGGGGTTCATGACATGTTTCATATCTGTATGTTGCGAAAGTATGAGTCGGATCCTTCACATGTGTTGGATTGGACTGAGTTAGAGGTTGACAATGATGCCTCTTATGAGGAGAGACCGATTAGAGTTTTAGATAGTCGAGACCAAGTCTTGCGAGGCAAAACAATTCATTTGATAAAAGTGTTGTGGCGACACCACGGGGTTAAGGAGGCCACTTGGGAGCGTGAGAAATATCCGAACTTGTTTATTGATGTTTGAACATGTATTGAAGGTTTGTTATGTTAATGTACTATAAAATTGTATATGTTTTGAAAATATGAATTGTATATTCAGTAATAAGCAGATATTTATCTTGTTGATGAGAATGGATGACCGGCGGATGAGTCATGGTGATGATTTGGAATTACTATCAATGTTGTAATTGGTCAAAACATGGTTTTAAATGTTTGGTTTAAATTTCGAGGACAAAATTCCTTAAAGGGAGAGGTTATAGCGTTTCTAGTTTGGGCCCGACCCATTTGATGTTTTGCATCTAGGCTTTTTGTCATATATAGTTATGCATGTCTTGTTTTCCCTTATATCTCTTTGAGTTTGGCTTTTGGGATGTGTTGATTGCGTTTGGAACAGGTGGGTAGCTTGTTTTTCAAACTTATGTTGCCCAGATTTTTGTTCCTTTGCTCGAGCGGTCTTTGTGAACCTCCAATACTTTTGCAGGTTTGTAAAACTATTGGGAGTCTGTATTCTTCACTCTAGCGAAGCTTCTTGTGCTTGCATGACGGTCTTCTGTCTGTAAAACTACTGGGAGTTTGTATTTTGTGCTCGAGCGACACTTCTTGTGCTCGAGTGGAATAATTTATTGTGTCTGGTCGCTTGAGTGACACATCTTATGCTTGAACGAACTGTGCATATATCAGTTCGTAAAATACTTTTCCAAGTCACTTTTTCACCTCTTGCTCTCTCTAAAAATTTCAAAACGCCATTTCTCTCACACTCTCTCTAAAACTCACATATTTCCCTCAAATACACCTATATCCGTCGATCTTTTCACCCGTGTGCCTTTGTTAAAAAGATAGAGCTCGACGTAGGCTTCGTTCTAACTGGAGCAAAGTTGGTTTTTGGCATCTTTGGATTTCCCTCACTCTCTCTCTCGTGTTCTAGCTTAAGGTAGGGATACTTTCCACACTTGTTATGAGTTTTAACTTAGTTATTTGTTATTTCTAAGCCAAGTTGAGATTTTTGGAAAATTTAGAACAATCAAGGGTTTTGGCTAGAAATCAAAAGAGGGGTATTTCAAATGGATCCTTAAGAATGATTTTTATATAGAAGATAATGTTGAGTTGGGAATAAATTGTTGATTTTGAATGATGGGATTGATTTCGGGAGAAAAAGGGATTTTGCCTTAAATGCCTCAAACATTGATTTTGTATAAATTTTGAAATTAATATTAGAATTGTGAAATTGGGATGATTGTAGATGGTTTCTTGTGCTCCTCGGAGGGGTTTAGTCTCCTCGAATACGATAGCCCTACAATTCGGACTCTCGTGGTTCTGAATCTGGTTTCACAAGTGTAATGTGAAATAGAAAAACACAAATGAGAGTCCAAGTCTGGCAAATCTTAGAAAATCCATTTATCATCAGAGATGCCAAAGATGGACTGCATTGTCAGATTTTAGAGTCACCACCTAAATATTTTTGAAAAATTTAGAAAACCCGTGACTCGTACCAAAGGCCACTTGTCCATCATAACCAAAATGTATTGGCTCGGGAACTTAGATATGAGAGGGGAAGGTAATGAATTGAGCACTCCACTCACCCGATCAAAGATCGACCTCTACTAATCATGATGTGATTTTTATGTACAGTATATGCTCATGTTCTGGTTATTATGCTAACATTACTATGTGAGGCATACAAGTACAGATTAAGTCACCCACTTTGGAATGCTTTGATTTTATGTTTAGTTGAAACGAGTTTTGAATATGTGCCACTTAAAAAAGCGAGCTCATATGTACATTAACCAAAGTCATCCCAACTCAAGTGAAATAGACTTCATCCACAGGCATTCAAAGAGGTATATCAAATACGCACTCAGCCTCATGGTAATGTGCTTGATATGGCAACACAAATACACATGCAATATGCTAAAGCAAGAAATGCTCACATAGTACTCAACCGAGGCAAGCCAAAGATAAGAAAATAATTAGAAAAATGTATGCTTTAATATGCAAGTGACTAATGCAACACATACAAAATGCAACTACTAGGTTCGGTTTATTTTAACATGTCATATGGATCAACTCAAAGCATGTGGCAACATACGTATTCAAGTAAGTAGGAAATGACGACGACGTTAAAATGATGAACCGAACCCGACACATGCAAAAATGGATATTAAGCATGACAATGATATGAAATGAAAAATATGATGCCACCACGATAAGCACATAATTAAAAGGGAGAAAGAAATGAGCTTTGGAAGACATATACAATATTACAAGTGTTACAAATTTTCCCTCGCACAAGAAGGTCTGAATGAATGTCCTAATTAAACTAATTATGACAAACTCAAATGAATAAGCTAGACTAATTAATTATCTATTACAAGTTCAAATAAAAGTAAAGCAAGTAATTAATTACAACATACTAATATTAAAGCACTAATTTAATGGACTTGAACGGGAGGCGAGGAGCCACATGTGCACAACCGAGAACATCCTTTCAGAAACCTCTCTATTTGTTGCCAGAATCTGCTATGTTTGCTACCAGAAAATTATTTTGTTTTGGCCTCAGATTATGCTCTACTCTGTTGTAAAAATGCCATTGCCTGTACAAAATAGGTGGCCAGCTAGCCTTGAAAAGTGGTCGGCAGCGTAGAATGATGGCCGGTTGGCCACTGCTTCTAGAGGATACCGTAATGCCATAGAGTTGAAACAAGGAAAAAACAGAGTGTTTCCAAGAGATGTTTATCCTTTCTGCCCTTCCCTATCATGAAGATGACTAAGGAAGGAGTAGATTCGTTTCTCAAATCATCAATTGTCGCAAATCTGTTGGTGATGATCTTAGAAACAATAAGACAACAGCTCAATAAATTAAACAAAAGATAGGTAATACCTCCTTCCTATCATGGAGTTACCTTAAAAGAAGGAGTAGACATTACGTCATGAATCATTCAACATCACGAAAAAGTATGCAATGATTCAAGACGCAATAGGTTCAATATAACGTCTGATTGAATCTCACCCAATTTTATTACCTTTTTTTTTACCTCTTTTTATTAGTCGTTTTTTACATTTCCTTTTCATTTCTTATCTTTTCTTCATTTTTGTTGAAAGACGATGATTAAATCCACTAAATGCAAAGCAATAGAGAATAGCAAGCACGACTTAACTAGAGAAATGAGCTTTTCAAGCCCTTTTGTATAAGGGAAATTACAAAGAAAGAATCAAACCCATTTACAAGCGATAATGAATTCTAAGTCAAACCCAAAGTGAGCGATAATGACTAGTCAAGCTCGAAAAGAGCGATAATGACTAATCAAACTCAAAATGAGCGATCATGACTCCAAATCCAAACTTGATAATAAGCTATTATGACACTTTCCATTGTGATATCCAAAGGTTTAGCTAGAAAGTTAGTCCCTTAGAAGTAATGCACCAGCGAGAAAGAGAAGTATCAAACAACATATCACGCTTAGCATAAAAGAGATGTAATGCCCTGGTAATAAACCTCCGAAGAGATTAAACCATTCAGCATAAAGGGTCTCTTTCTTATTCCTTGAGTGGTAATCTTTTGTTTTATTCAACACTTTAATAAATAAAAAAAAAACAAAGAATGGAGGGAGGTTGCAGAGATAGAAGAATGATTACAATGGTGTGAATATGTATATGAAAGCCATAAAAATGAAAGAAAAGACTATCAACTCAAATGGATTGGAAGCTATGGCTTATATACAAATCATGAGGACTTACAACAACATAAGGATAATATTCAAAGCATAAAGTAAATAAACACTTAAAATAATCCCTAAATGGCAAAAATAGTGCTGAAAATCATTTTGAAAAGGGTAAAAAACTTGAACAAAAATGGGAGGAAACAAGCCTAGTAAGCAAGCCAAAGAAGGATGGCTAGCCCCTCCACCTTTGGAACTTTAAATCACATATTTTCAACCTTTGAAAATAGCCCAAAATAGTGTATAAACAGAGTAAAAAAAGGAAAAAAAAAAAGGAAAGAGCAGTATGAACAAAGGAGAAGATGGCCAAAGCTTATACCTTTTGAAGAGAGGATGCTCTTGGTTAAGCAAACTTGATTCAAAGCACTCTTAAGTCTCTGAAAGTAGGCTCAAAATCTTAGTAGGAAGCTTCAAGTTTGAGCTCCAAAGGTGTATCTATCTTGTATCTATAATTGAGAGGGTAGAGAAGTTAGCTTAGATTTCACTAAGCTCTTGAATGAATTTTTTAAACCCCCAAACCTAAGGGCAAGCCTTCTATTTATAGAAAGCCTTCTCACGTCGGAAATAGTTGTATAGGGACAGCTGGTGCAAAGCATGGGCATGGGGACAGCTGGCAGCTATAAAATATCTGCTGTCTCTAAACATGGTTGGCCGACCATGAGGAGGGATGACCGACCAATCAAATTTGGCTTGCCGACCATCTATTGGCCTGCAGTTGTTTGGGTGGCCAAGCTAAATGAAAAGTGATTTCGATCAAAAAAGGGTGTAAGGTTTAGGCTTGAAGGGTTTTTGAAGTTCAAAAGTGAATTCTTCTTACTGAAGATTCGAATGATTGCTCAGTGTAACGTTTCATCGTCGAGTACTCAAAACAAAGTGCCCAAGTCTTAAGGGCGTTCAAAATGGGTTGTCTACAATTGCCCATCTTTGACAGAGCTCGATGTCATGAAATGACATGAGTGAAGGTCAAAGTCCGAAGACAACCCATTTGACATGGCCGTAAGACTTAGGCAAGTAATCAAAATGTAAATGCAATTGGTTGAACTCGAAAGTTGCCAACGTATCCCTTTACAAGGAATCAAACTAGCGTAGTTCAAGAGCAAGATGCAAATGACATGCTCAAGACTACACTTGAAAGCTGGACTTACACGCTTCGTGAAGCCGACTATTGTGAAAATCCACGATCCAACAAGACAATGTAATAAGCAATAACAAGATGACAACATATGAATAAAAAGCTTAAATCAACAAATCTAACCGTGTCTCACAAGAAAAGGAGTAAGCAAACAACAATTCTAAACACGTTTCACGTGAAAAGAGGAAAAATGGTGCAACCAACAAGTGTAACTAACCGTATTTCATAGGAAGAGAGGGAAGGTTGTAACAAGGTAAATCAACATTCCAACGCGTTTCACGCGAAGGGAGGGAAGGGTGGTGTAACCAACAGGCATATCTTACCATATTTCATATAGAGAGAGAGAATGTTGCAACCAGGTGAAAACAACGTCCTATCGCATTTCACGCAAAAGATGAAAGGGTGGTGTAACCAACAGGCGTATCTCAACGTATTTCATATGAAGAGAGGGAAGGTTGTAACTCGGTCAAAACAATGTCCTAACGCTTTTTCACGTGAAAATATGAAAGGGTGGTGTAACCAACAGGCGTATCTCACCGTATTTCATATGGAGAGAGGGAAGGTTTTAACTGAGTGAAAACAATGTCATAACGCATTTCACGTGATAGGACGGAAGGGTGGTGTAACCAACAAGAGTATCTCACCGTATTTCATATGGAGAGAGGGAAGGTTGTGACCAGGTAAATGAACATCCCAACGTGTTTCACACGAAGGGAGGGAAGGGTAGTGTAATCAACATGCATATCTTAGCGTATTTCACACGAAGAGAGGACAGGTTTTAACCGGGTGTCCTAACACGTTTCACACAAAAGGATGAAATGGTGATTTAACCAATAAGTGTATCTCACCATATTTCATACGGAGAGAGCGAAGGTTTTAACCAAGTGAAAACAATGTCCTAATGTGTTTCACGTGAAAGAACGGAAGGGTGGTATAACCAACAGGTGTATCTCACCATATTTCATATGGAGAGAGGGAAGGTTTTAACCTAGTGAAAACAATGTCTTGATGCATTTTACGCAAAAGGACAGAAGGGTGGTGTAACCAATAGGTGTATCTCACCGTATTTCATACGGAGAGTGGAAAGGTTTTAACCGGGGAAAAGAATGTGAGCCAATCTACGTTTCATGTAGAGAGGAGGTAAGACAAAAGGTACAAGCCAAACTACGCTTCGCGGAGAAAGCAGAAGGTGTGCAAGCTAAATGACGCTCGTGTGAAAAGGGTGAACACAATAAATGAAAAGTATGATGCTCATGAATGCAACATAATTGCTGTAATTGATGCGAAACATGATGTGATGCATGCTCCATGCAACATAACATATAGCATAATGAACAAAAAGCGGTGGTTTTGAAAACACCTTATAAAGATCTTCGACTTACAGTTCAGAGGTCCTCAAATGCTCAATAAAGGATACAACTTGCTCAAGCTTGAGATCGGGGCACTTTCCATCTTCAAAGAAATGACTAGGCTCGGGACGATGCATTCAGAATGCAATTTTGGAATTTTTTGAAGCTGAAGCAAACCCGAATTCTTCAACTCTCCTTGTTAGGATGAGCATAAGACCCTCCATGCACAGAATAAGAAAGATCTCTACAAAAACACATCAGGAACACTTGAGGAGTCACCTTGTCAAAACAAAGGGTCGGCCGTACACACAATTGGTCGACTGGCCAACCTGGTTGATTTCGGCGGTAAAAACGGGTTTTCACACCCGTGGCCCTTTAAAACATAACAAAGCCTCACTTTTCACATACCTTACATTCTGAAAACCTCATATCTCTCTCTCTAGGTGCTCTCTTGCTCTAGATTTTCACTTTATTCGCATTATCCAACGACCCACGCAAGCTTTATTCGTAAAACCCTCTTGTCCCTCTATGTTTTGAATCGATTGGGTTTTGTTTTGGTCGAGTTTTTGGGTTTCTCATTGTTTTTGGATCATTCTCATGGGTTTTTCTTGGTCTTTGGTACTTTCTCCCAAGTTTTGACTTTTTCCTTTATTATTCTCTATCCTAGGGTTTAATTTTGGGATTTTCATCTATTTTCATCTATTTCCCTCATTTTTCTCATTTTTCTCTCTCTACCCACTATATTTCTCATCGCTGATGATATTCCACATGATGGTGCCCCTCCTGAGGTGCCAGTGCTTCCACCTACTGCGGATATAGAGGAGCTGATGATAGAAGGGGCTTGCAGGGTGGCAGAGGAGATTATTGCCGATATTGCTGTGAAGGAGATCTACCCTCTAGAGCTTGAGCCGAAGCTACTGCCATTGAGGGTGAGGCCTTTTGATCTTGCCACCTATCACCTCCGCACACATGTGATGGCTCCTAGAGGCATCTTGTGGTTCGAGGACTTTGCCTAGGGCGTGCCTGAGGACTTTCTCTTACCAGAGCGCATTTTACACCTTTCTCACGATGCTTCTGAGGTAAGAACTTTGCTTTCATGCTCTTTGCTTGTTTTGCCACTTCATTACAATCTTTCATCTTATTATGCATCTGACACATTCGGCTTTCATCACAGGGTGACGCTTATGCTTAGAGGGCTATGAAGCAGTGACTGCTAGAGACTGGTACTAGAAGCTTCCTGCTCGAGTCAGAGAGCTGGTCAATGAGGCAGGCTTTTGCCTATTCTGCTCGGGGCTTGCTCGATTATAGGCTAGTCAAGCCTTACTTGGTGCATTGGTGGAGAGGTGGTGGGACACCACTAACTCCTTTCGCTTCTCCTCCATCGGGGAGATGACGATGACCCCTTATCATTTATCCATGCTCACGAGGTTGAGAGTAGGTGTAGCTTGCTTTTCATGCTCCTTTCGGATACGACTAGCCCTACAGTTCGGATTCCTATGGTTCTGAATCTGATTTCACAGGTGCGATGTGAAACAGTGAAAACATAAAAAGAGTCCAAGTCTGGCAATTCTTTTGGAAAATCAATGTTTGAATCAAATGTCAAAAATGGACTGCTTTGCCAGATTTCAGAGTCTCCACCTAAATATTTTTGAGAAATTTAGGAAACTTGAGACTTGTGCCAAAGGCCACTTATCCGTCATCACCAAAGTGTCTCAGCTCGGGAACTTAGGTATGAGAGGGGGAGGTTATGAATTGAGCACCCAACTCACCCGTTCAAAGATTGGCCTCTACTAATCATGTTGTGATTATTATTTACATTATATGCTCTTGTTTCAATTTATTAGCTATTTTATGCATGCAAGTATAGACTAATTAGCAAAAGTTGGAACTCTTTGATTTCATGTTTGTTTGAAAAATTGTTTTCGATATGCGTCACTTAAAAAAGTGAGTTTGTATACACATTAATCAATTTATCCCAATTCAAGCAATTAGCTTTCATCCATCGGCATTCAAACATATATATCACTTAAGCAATTAGCCTCATGGAAAGCATGCTTGACATGGAAACAATCACATGCAATGCAAGAAGCTAAAGCAATAAACGCTCACCTAGTACTCCAAGGCAAGCCAAACAAAGCAAAATAATTAGAAAATTTGCATGTTCCTAAATAATGCAATGTGACTAATGCAACGCACACATTTATACAATTTTTATAGGCTTGGCTATGAGCATGGTATATGATCCGATTCAAAACATGTGATAAATCACGTATTCATGAAATGAAATTGAATTTTGACATTGATTAGTATGATGAGCTGAACCCAAATGCATGTGATACGAGTGTATGCAAACATGAGAATGCTAAGTAAACATGATTCTCTATACTACCATCATAAGTGGAGAAATAAAAGGAGAAAGAAATGGGAGTTGGAAGACACACACACTTATTACATATTTGTCCTCGTGCAAGAGGGTCCAAATGAGTGTCTAAATGTCTGGATTAATAGCTAACTATTACAAATTCAAATGAATACTAGTTACCTAAATTAATTAACTACTTATCATGAATTCAAGGAACACTAAGCTACCTATCTAATTTATTACAACAAGGATATTTGAATGAGCAATAAACTAGCAATCTACGTTAATAAACAATAAACATTCATAATTATATTTAATTAGAAATGAGAGCATTAATTTATAACATTTGATAAAACCAAGAAACACAAGGATGGCATGCACGTGACGGTTTTCAAAAGCGACTCTGTCTGCTTTCCTTGGAATTTGCCCTGTTTCACCTTCAGCCACTGTTCTCTGTTTCTGCAAAACACTCTGTTTACCAAACATTGGAGGTCGGCCGGCCCCCAATGAAGCCCGACCGGGCCCAAATAGGGCTGGTCGTGCCCTAATTTTGTGCAAAACTCTATTTTTGTGCTTTGAGGTGAAAACAGTGCAGACAGAGTTTTTCTGAGCCTTGTTTGTCCCTTTTACCCTTTTCTATCACGGAACTCAAGAGAAGAGTGAATTTGAGTTTGAAACCGTCAATAGGCAAAAGTTAATGGCTTGACGATTTCGAACACAATTTGGACAAAAAAATTAATAAATACAATGAAGACGACCACCCCTCCCTCTCATCATGGAGGCTCAAAGAGGGAGATAGACACACCTCAAGTTTCGTCAAAATATCATGGACTAATAAGTGACAATTCTTGAAGCGATAGGTCCGGCATAACGTTCGGCTGAATCCAACCAATTTTAAACATTTTCTTTAGGTTGGTTTCATTGATTTTAAGCCAATTTTATTAATCCCTTTTGACTTACCTTTCCATTACTTAATCATTTTGTCCAAAGTGATATTTAAGTCCACTAAATGAGAAGAAATGTTAAATGAGAAGTGATCTATAGCATGAAAGAGAGACTACGTGTTAACGATGGACCTCTATAGAGATGAAGCCATTGAACATAGGTCTCTTTCTCATGCCTTAAATAACAATCAATCACTTGAAATGACTCCCAAACAAAGAAAAACTAAGAAAGAACGGCGAGTGTAGAAATGATTATGTGAGATTGATTATTTAAAATGAAACTCTTCGCATGAAAACTAAGTAAATAAAGCTATCAACTCAAATGACTCGGTGTCTAAGGCCTAAACAACCGAAGCCATGAGGACTTACAACACAACAAGTATGATTTTCAAAGCATAAACTATTTAAATGAATTAAACAGCCCATAACAGCCCCTAAAATGTAAAAAAAAAAAAGTAGCTAAAAGCAAGAGAAAGTAAGTAAAAAGAGTAGAGAAAAAGCTATGGAACAAAGCCTAAGGAGGGGTGGCTAACCCCTCCACTTTTTGCAATTCTAAATCACATATTTTAGCCCCAAAACAGTCCAAGAACAGTCCCAAAATAGCCCAAAAATAGTGGCTAAAGTGTGTTTAAAGAGCACAAAAAGATAGACAAAAGCAAGAGATATAAAGCTAATAAGAAAAATCAAGGAGAGGTGGCTAACCCCTCCACTTTTGAGACTTTTAAACCATGTTTTCAGCCTTTTTAAACTCTGAAAATCAGTGTAAAAAACAAAGAAAAGAGTGCAAGAACAAAGGGTATGAGCTATGAAATAAGGTGTAAGAAAGGATGTTAAACCTTTCTACCTTTGGTAGCTATTCAACCCCAAATTCCAACACTTAGAATGGATCCAAAATAGTAGGGAAACACAAGAAAAAGATAGACAAAGATTGAAATCAAAGCAAGGAAAAAGGTGACAAGCTTATATCTCTTGAAGAGAGCAAGCTTTGGTTATTGATCAAACTTGATTCCAAAAACCTTCAAGTTTATGAAATATGGTTTGAAACTTCAACAAAAAGCATCAAGAACATGTATTGTGTACGTATTGTTCAAGGATGTTTGACGATCAAAGGAAGCAAGGCTGATGGTTTTAGCTCTCAATCTCCCTCAAAGCCCTTAGGAAAATCTTCTAACCTCAAAATCTGAATGCAAGGGATCTATTTATAGAATTTGAGCCAATTTGGTTGAAAATATCTTCAAAAAAGCTGTCCTGTTTTTTGACAGTGAGACCTGGCTAGGCCCCAAAGCACACGGCCGGGCCTAAAAGAAACACTGGAAAATTTTTCATCGAGACCTGGTCGGGTCTAAATGAGGCATGACCAGTTCTAAATGGACCCAGTCGGGTCCAAAAATCTGCATTTAGGCCCGACTTCAAACTGGCATATCTCCTTCATCCGGACTCGATTTTAGGTGATTTTTAAGTCTAAATTGAAGCCCCAGACGTCTACCTTCCAATAATGGTGGCCTCACATCTAAATTACAAGTGGTCAGAGAGATATGCCTAATTTAGTGAAGGCTGCTCATTCTTTCTCAACGGTTTGATGCTCAACTTCTTCCTAGACTAGTTTTCTTCCCTCCCCTATTATTTCCTTCAACTCCAAACCTATAAATAAGTTGTTTTTAAAGATTTTTCAAAGAGTTCACCTTCCTTCCATTTACTTCTAATTTGTCCTTACTCGGATTATCAATAGTGCAATGTTTTAAACGAAATGCGAGCCTCGGAATATCGTAGAAGCATTTAAAAAAATATTTTGAAAGGAGGGTTGTAAGGTATAAAATAGTTTGGCCAAGATGGGGTGTAAGGTCTGGGATTAGAGCTTGAATCCAAATTTCTTCGCTAAGAATTTAAAAGATTGCACAGTGTAACTTTCATCATCGGGTGTTTGGAATAAAGCGCCCAAGTCTTAAGGGTGGGCAAAAATGGGGTGTCTACAGTAGGGGCTGATCCGATCCCTTTTAACATCGACATGGGCTAGTGGGAGGTAGCTTGGATCGGTCTGGTTGGGGTACGTCCCCCCTTGGACAGGCTGACCATGGTTAGATATAGCTAGTTCTACGACCACTTCCACAAGAGTCAGCTAGAGACTCAAGAGTAGGTCGAGTAGTACACCTGGGGCTTCCTGATCTATCTCCTCGGTGCCACCTTATTTGCGAATAGGTGGAATACCGTAGGTTTATATCTGCTTGGTGCTTTGGTGGTATTGCCCTGGTTACGGTTCTATGATTGGGGTGATGCTGGCCTCACCACTCTGTATGGCTATATGAGCTTCGATTCCTGCAAGAAGGGGAACAAGGTCGGAGGCTACTAGAGAGCTTGGGAGGTACGCACTGCACTTCCTGTTCATTTCTGTTTGCCCATTATGCTTTCTGTTTTTTATTTTTTGTCTTTATTTCTGTTTCTGCCTGTTGACACACAAACTGATCTTTTCATGCAGCTCTGGTATATGCCTACTTTTCTACCCTCGCCCCAATTCTACGAGATGAGGTAGAGGCAGCTGTGCCTTACTCCAGACAATACGATGGCAGGTGCCACCATTAGCACTGTAGTGTTACCATCTTCTCTTATTTCTGTCGTTTCTTCGATACGGTGATAGCGCGAGTGGTAATCTGAAACTCATGCCCATTCCATTTCATTTTTACTGCTTTGACCCATTCTATTCTCTGACAACTGACGGCAACTAACAGCTGTGAACTCTCTGTTCGCACGTGACGTGGTAGCCCTGGGTAGCCATGTCGGTCGGGACGATAGACGAGTACGCCCGATCCTGGGATGCCTCCCGAATGCAGATCTTGCTGGAGGGTCCTTTCTAC
The DNA here is from genome assembly GCF_004153795.1 of Camellia sinensis. NCBI lineage: Eukaryota > Viridiplantae > Streptophyta > Magnoliopsida > Ericales > Theaceae > Camellia > Camellia sinensis. The sequence goes on along the minus strand of NW_021027094.1, from coordinate 760,274 downwards.
AGGACCTAGTACTTAGGGGAGAGGTTCGTGCACCATACCCTGGGGCTACTAGACTCCATTGTTCCTGCTTCTCCTCTGCATCCATGAGGATTGCTGATACACTCTCAGTCGAGGGTATTGTATAGTTCATGGCGGGACAGGATGTCGATCTATTTCGCAGGGTTGGGGATTATGCTGAGTTCATCTGGACCCACCTCATGCCTCCCTTGATCGAAGATCATGCATGAGGTGTTGCAGATGTTCCTGTTGCTAGAGGTGCTGCTCGTGTGATCGAGCCTGATATTGGAGGGGCTGCCCTCGCTGTATATGTTGCAAGTCTTTATGCAATCTCGATTGCGATCACATATTGGTGGTCGAGTGAGACGGCTTACTAGATTCTGATTGAGCACCTGGAGGAGGAGCATGAGTACGTTAGGGACCCCGACGTACAACAGGTATGATTTTTTATCTCGCAGTTTATGTTTCATATTCCTTTTTCTGCATACAGATGTTCAAGCTCATTTGTAGGTGCCAATGGTTTGCATGGATGGCATGCTTCAGTTGGTCAGCTCTTTGATCCACATGGTGTAGAGGAAGGAGGCATTACTTACTCTCTATGGTCATCAAGTATCTTTTTTTTCTCATCTGACATGCATTGATTCTATTCTTGCCATATTCATACCGTTTTTACGCTGATACTGTACTGATGCTCTGTTTCTTGTTTTCAGCCTCCACCTGCACCTGTGGCACAGGTGGCATAGGCGGCACCCCCTCCGGCTACGGGGAGGAGAGATAGATAGACTCCTGTACGTGGCAGGGACAAGGGTAAAGGTCGGGGCAGAGGTAGAGGTGCTCAGAGTTAGAGTGGAGAGTCTCAGGAAGATAAGAGTTCCTCATCTTCAGAGCTGATTTTTAGTGGAGATGGTGCCAAGACCAGCAGTACTAAGGAGATGATGAGCGGGCACTCTAGGTCTGGGAACAGGGAGGATGAGGATGGTTCTAGGTCAGAGAGCAGAGAGGATAATGTTGGCTCTGAGTCCCACTCCTCTGATGATAGCGGTGCTGATGGTGACAGCGATCCTGAGTCCCCTCCTCAAAAGAAGATGAAGAGGGCCTCTTGACGCACTTGATGTGACTGACACCAATTTTTGCACTCTTTTTGCTCTTTTCTTTTGTTTTGGTAGTTCAAAACTTTATATAACTTCAGATAGGTCTTTACTTTTTGTTTTTGAAAACTTGTATTTTCTTTTTTGTAAAAACTATGATCGAGGTCAAACCCTACAGTTTTATAAAAGAAGGAACTTTTGCTCTACACAGCATCTTGAGAGCAACACAACACTTGCATATAATTGGTTGTATTTGAATTTGAAATTTTGAGAATGATCACATTTGAACAAGTTCGTAACTGGATATTGAGCCTACAACCGACCAAAATGAAAAATACAACTCAATAAAAGAAAAACAAAGTAAAAACAACTTCAGCACAACTATCCACACCTGCTAAAAAAAAAAGAGACTCAAGCAAAAAGGGCCAACATAATACTCTTGTCGAGCTGCCTTGCCAGCAATCTTGGTCGGCCAGCCAATAGAATGAACAGCCGATTAGTGAAGTGGCCGGTCGACCAAGACTTGCGGCTGGACAGCTGGCAATAGCTGTCAGCCATTCACCCAACCTTATCTTCTATAAAGGTCTTCTCTTGCCCCTTCTTCAACAGAATACCATCTTTCTGCTAATTTTCTCTAGAAATGGAGATTTTTCTTGTTGAGAGGCTCAAGGATTGAATGGCATGGAAAAGGTAAATTTCTGTGGTTTTGGCATAAACGCTCTTTTTCGGTTGAGCCACACTCCACTTTATTTTCAATTTCTTTACACCGTTGCCCGATGTTGGGATCTACTCACTCATGTGTTCCGCTTTGAAACATAGGAGATATCTCCAACTCTTGAAGAGTTTCAAGCATTAATGGAGTCTTTTCGTAATGAGGAGATTATGCTTCAACCCCGTTTTGGCCATGCACGGGCTCTAGAACAGATGTGTGGGCTTACTTTATAAGAGGCTCGGTCCTTGGCTCATGATGGGGAGTTAGATATACCCGGCTTGATTTATCGATTTTCTAACATCAGAGATAGAAGTGACCTTCTCTGGCAAGGTTATCGTCAACACGCCCTCTGCTTATGTTTACTCGCACACTTCTTATTTGCCGCTAGTTGCAGCGGACCTAGCATTAGGTTGATCGAAGTGGCTCAATGTCTCAAGGAGGGCCGGAGTTGCATAGGTTTGGCATTGGCCAAAACTTTGATGGGCTTGGATGCTTTCCGTCGGCGGGAGAATTATTGGTTTGCAGGGAGTCCACACCCTCACATTGTTATGGCACTCATTCTCTATTTTCTCTGGAAGTCCTTTCCTTACTGTTCTCTCAACGCACATCTCTCTATTCTTTAATCTCTTTTATTTTTTTTATCCCTTCCCAAGTGTGGTTGATGGATAAGCTGAAGGTCATGGACCCTTGCCCCGAGTATTTGGCTAGATCCTACTTCTTTCGTCCACGGCTAGTGAACTTTCCCATAGAGGGACTGTGGTGTAATTGGATATGCAGCAGATCTGCGACTAACATCGCTTGGCATTGCCCCTGGCTTAACCTGATTGAGATGAGCTACAATATGTCTCGCCAGCCAGGTATACAATTGATCGGCCTCACACACTGTGTTTTCTACTTCCCTTTTGGGTTCAAATGCCAGTTCGGACGTGATCAAACCCGTCTAGATGAGGGGGTGGAATACCCTGCTCCATTTCCAATTAGTGCTTCACACTTAGCCTAATAGCTTGCTTCTTGGAGGACAAGAGAGCTTCTGGCCCCTGTTGCTAGCTTCAGTGACGCCCTTTCTGGCGAGTGCTTGGCTTGGTTTGAACACGAGACACAGGTTAGGCCATCCTTTGCTGTAGAGACTTCTGAGAGCATAAACAAGAGGCAAAGGACGATCACCTAAGTGATCCATGTCCCTAGTTTATTGCTTTGACTTTTGTTTTCAAGCTTTTATAATGTAAAAGAAACTTTGATTTAACCCGAGAGTTGGAGGATGTACTTGTGTTGAAATCATGTAATTAAAGTTGTGAGTACTGAAAATTTATCCTTTATGGTCCAAATAATGGTCCATGTTGTAAAATGTAAAATTTTGAGAAAATTAGCTTCATTAAAACTTTTCCAAACAATTTTCGCAAACAGTCATTACCTGAGACATACGGAATCAATCCTCAAGACGTACAATCTGCCCACAACTACATTCACTACTACTCTATCTTGCAACTGGCCCTTCTTCCAAATGGAGGTAACACAACCAAGCTACCAGATGACGAAAAAGATGAACTGATCAAACAAATGAACAGGAGAGCTGAGTAAAAAATGATTATGGCCGAGCTTCGGGATGAAGTTGCTTACGTATCCCAAAGATGGGAATAAGGCCTTACGTAGTTCGGTTAGGGTTCCCTCGAGTATTTACTCTCTCCTTTTGCGCTCTAACTTTTGCCAAAGCCACTCTTTTGGGTTTTTAACCTTGCGAGCTCTATTTTTCTTTATTTCCAATTTTTTATGCTCTAACTTTTGCCTAGGTCACCCTTCTAGGTTTTCGGCCTAGTGAGTCTCTCAAGGGTAGTATTTCTTCAACTTGTCCATGTTGATCGGTTGTGAGAATTCCAAACCATCCAAATCTATGAGGATGATGGCTCCTCCTGACCAGATGGATTTAATGATGTAAGGACCAGTCTAATTAGGCCTAAACTTGCCCCTAGGGTCATAGATGGGGGCTCGATTGTCTTTAAGCACCTTATCTCCTTCTTTGAGGTTTCTGGATTTGACTTTCTTGTTGCAGGCCCTGGCAATTCTGCGCTAATATCCTTGGATGTGATACAACGCCTTCAACCTTCTTTCATCAAACAACATCAATTCTTCGAATTTGTTCTGCTACAAATTTGCCTTTGTTATTTGACACTCGGCCATGATTCTTAGTGTCGGTACTGCAATCTTGATTTGCAAAATAGCTTCCATCCCATATACTAGAGAGTAAGGGGTTGCCCCTGTAGATGTTCGAATTGACATTCTATAACCCCAGAGTACAAATGAAAGCTTATCTGGCCAGTCTTTGTAAGTTTCCACCATCTTTCGCAAGATGTTCTTGATATTCTTGTTGGCGGCTTCAACGGCTCCATTGGTCTGTGGTCTATATGTTGATGACTTCTAAAAAGCCACGGTTTATTTTTCAAGCAAATCTACCACCACTTTCTTGAAGTGTGAGCCATTGTTTGACATGATCTCATTCGACACTCCATAGTTGGAGATGATGTTATTCTTGACGAACTTGGCCACATGTAACGCTTTCAACACAGAACAAGACTGAGCTTCCACCCATGGTAAAATAGTCGATCGCCATTAAAATAAACTCATGTCCATTTGAACCCTTTGGCGAGATTGCCCCAATGACGTCAATTCCCCAGACAGAGAAAGGCCATGGTGAAATCATGTTGTAGAGCTTTGATGGCGATATATTCATGCAATTGGCATGAATTTGACATTTGTGACATCGCCGAGCAAAGTTGATACAATCTTCCTAGCCAGCATCACACCATTCATGTACGCTCCACACTCTCCTTCGTGGATGGCCTCCATAAGACGTTTCGAATCTTCTTCTTTGACACAAAGCTTGTGCATTCCCAGATGCCCTCTCTTGTACAACTTATTTTCGCAGATAATGAACTGGATGGCTAGACACCGTATCTCCCGTTTATCCTTGGCATTTGCCCCCGGTGGATATGCATCCTTCTCTAAAAAGTTCCAAATGTCATGATACTAGGGCTCCTTGTCTTGAACTTCGTATATTGCGGCTATTGTCTCGTAAGTATGCGCATACTTCTATTCAATGATAATCAAACGCATCTTCACCCTGAGCGATATGTCTACCCTGGAGGATAGAGTTTCCAGCGCATCAGCAAACCGATTGTTCTCTCTTAGTAGATGTGTAAATGTTAGTTTTTCAAACCTCAGAATCAGAATGTCCAGGGTCTAATGAAAAACTTTCATTTTCTCTTCTTTGACTTTCCAATCTTCATTGGCTTGAGAAACAACTAGGTTTGAGTCTCCGATGACGTCCAATCTTATTGCCCCTAGTTCTAGAGAAGCTTCCAATCCAATGATACACGCCTCGTACTCTGCTTCATTGTTGAAGACTTTGAACCGAAGTTTGAAAGCTAGAAGTATATGGGAATCATCGGGTGCTATAAGCGACATGCCTATCCTATATGGAAATCATTGGCTTAGGCTGTCTTCCCTGACCACATTAATGTCCACTAAGGTTGTCAGTACTACTTCAGGCCTGGTTTGAGTAACAAAAACAATGTAGCGGCTCGAGTCATAGTCCTCTTCTGATAATTCCTCAAGAATTCCCAGTGACAGACTGGCATAACCTTCTTTTCTTCGGGCATTATCACCACAGATTTGTAAGGCTTGGGTTGTGGGTTGGATGTTTTCATCACGCACAAGTCTGTGCTCTCAGGGATGAACAACACCGGCTTTGGTAGGTGGGAGGGGGTGATATAGACGCTCGGGTTGAAAGTGGGCGGTAGTGTATGGATGGGGTGGATATTTCTAGGTGGGGGACTTAGTTGTGGATAGGGAGTGGGTTAGTGGTTACATTTGGTTTTGATGGTGGAGTTATGACTTTGTTGTCGATGAGATCTTGAATCTCATGACGTAAGCGGAAGCATTTGTCTGTTTTGTGGTCGTGCTGTTGATGGAAAGCACAGTATTTGGTGGGATCGTGCTTGGGTGGAAGAGGGTTTGGAAGTGGTCGAGATTCCAGGGGTTTTAGATGCCCCTTTTTTATTAACACCTGCATGGCTCGAGATAGAGTCATGTAAAGTTGGTTCAAAGTCCTACCCGGAGGTTGGGTAGGGTTGGAAGTTTGTGGGCTCATATTGGCAAAGGGGCCAGCAGTTTTGGTGGTAGTGAAAACACTCACCTCTGACGGCCTCATAGCTATGCTAACCCCAACTGCATTGTAACTGCGAACAAAAGTCCTCTTGGCCGGCTTCTTGTCATTTGTGATGATGCCCTGTTTCATTGTGTCTTCAATCTGAACTCCCATTTCATGAAGTTCTTTGAATGTGAATAACTGGAGAATGATCATCTTTTGTAGTAACTTGTCATGAAGATTCCGTACAACCATCCAGGTTTGGTCTTTCTCTGAGGGTCGGGTGGTCATCATCGATGCCTTAGCCTTTCATCTAGTTACAAACTCGGAGAAGCCCTCATTCAGTTCCTGACACGTCATTTCTAGATCACGAGTTGTGACCTCAATCTGCCAGTTGCAGGAGAACTGAGCAATGAAAGACTCGGCCAATTCCTCCCAGCTCTGTTTCACAGAGTCCTCCAACTTAGCATACCAGAAGGCAGCAATACCCAACATGGTTTGGCTGAAGAGCGACAACTTCTGAAGTCTAGTCAAACCCATTAGTTGTAGGTTATCATAAAATAGACGTAGATGTATCATTGGGTCTCCAGCGCTGTCGAAGTGGTCAATATGCGACATTTTGAACTACACCAGCAAAGTAATGGCAGATTCGGTATACCCATCCTCTATATTCAGAATGGAGTTAACCCCCGGTGCTTTCTTGAACAGTTTTTCAAGTTTGTTGACTTTAAACATGGTAGGGTGAACCTCGAATTCAAAAGTTGCCTCAGCCTGGTGAATTGGGGCTATAAATGTCTGTATTGGGATTTGGTCTGCATGGATGGGAAAAATTGGAACACTCTCGGCTTGTGGATCCTGAGTGGTAGCAGCATTAGCAATGGTACCGGGTATAGGGATAGTCACATTAGGTTTATGCAAAGCAGAAGTTACAGCTAGCTGTTGTTGTTGTTGTTGCAACCTAGTCATGATCTCAGTTTGGCGGGCCATGTCGTGCTAGAGTGAGTCAACCAACTGTTGCAGGCAGATTAGTAATTCCTCCAAATTTGATGAGGGATACTAAGCCATTCTAGGAGTAGGTGGTTGTGCTTGAGGTGGACTGAGTATAGGTGAGCAGAGGGTTGATTGTTGAAATAGCTGAACTGGTGAACTTTGTCTGACCCTTCTCTTCCTTGCAACTGGTGACAGTAAGGCAAACATTGGCTGTCCCTAAACAAGATCTTCGACCTTACAAAGTCTTCTGACACGGCTCCAGAGTACTTGGGGGATATCAAAACTTTCTGAAGCTATGGTTTTAGACTACCTAGCAAAAGAAATAATGAAAAAGCAACAATTATAAATCGGACAGCACCTCAGCTAAGATTTCATCAGAACAGATATGATCAAAGCTGTAGGACTGTACTCCCCACTGAATTTTCCCCACAAACTAATACCAACTGTACCACTGATGTGAAGCATCCCTATTCAGTTACACTGTAAAGCATATACCAGGTAAAGAGAGCTAAAACACCTCTATGAGGGGGTAGGGTTACCTTGTCCTAGCTTTGGCATGGTCTAGGGTTTCACTACTTCAAGCAAATAGTTTCACAAAATCCTACATACGGGTGAGCATCTTGTCCTTTGTTGGAATAGCCACTATAGCTTTACTATATGCAGTCGGCCAATTGGTCAAAGGGGTACCTCAACAAGATTACCTGATATACCTCTCACACCTAACACCGAGAAGTGAAAGAAGGATCAAACGGCACAGTGATAATCCAGATCCGAGGGTTGTGTTTCCAACATGGCAGAGCCCACAACCAGCCAACCTTTTGGTAAGCTTTTTAGGAAAGCCTCCGACATGCCGTCCAAGAATAGCAGATGGAAAACGCAGTGACTTAAGAGCACCACTGCAAATGCAAAGCAATGAACATATATCTGTAAATAAAATGTCTCATCATGAAGTCTAAGTCAAGTTCTCTAATTTCCCCAGCAGAGTTGCCAGAAACTGTAGCTGGTTTCTCATGCTACTTAGAGGGGTTTAGTCTCCTTGAATATGATAGCCTAACAGTTCAGACTCCAATGGTTCTAAATTTGGTTTCACAAGTGTAATGTGAAATAGAAAAACACAAATCTGAGTCCAAGTCCGGCAAATCATAGAAAATATATTTATCATCAGAGATGCCAAAAATGGACTGCATTGCTAGATGTCAAAGTTGCCACCTAAATATTTTTGGGAAATTCAAAAAACTTGTGACTCGTACCAAACGCCACTTGACCCGTAAGAATACCAAATTTGAGTGGACGGAGAATTGTGAAAAGAGTTTTCAAGAATTAAAGAAGCGATTAACTTCTGCCCCAGTGCTTACTATTCCATTAAGTGGTGAAGGATTTATTGTTTATAGTGATGCCTCTCATCAAGGGCTCGGTTGTGTGTTGATGCAACATGGAAAGGTAGTGGCCTATGCATCTAGACAATTGAAGAACCATGAACGCAATTATCCCACCCATGATTTAGAGCTCGCACCAGTTGTTTTTGCTTTAAAGTTGTGGAGACATTATTTATATGGGGAAAAATGTGAGATATATACCGATCATAAGAGTTTGAAATATTTATTCACACAAAGGGATTTAAATTTGAGACAAAGGAGATGGGTTGAACTGATTAAGGACTATGACTGCACCATTAATTATCATCCAGGAAAAGCTAATTTGGTGGCCAATGCTCTTAGTCAGAAATTTAAAGGGAGATTAACTCACATTCAGGGCATTCAATTTAGTCTCTTGCATGAAATAAAATCTATTGGAGTTGATCTAGCAGTTGGGAAGTCAGGATCCTTGTTAGCTACAATTAAAGTGAGACCTTTGTTGGTGGATCGCATTCGAGAAGCCCAAGGGAAAGACTCAATTTTGGAGAAGACCCGAGCTCGAGTGAAAGATGGTACTCTGTTAGACTTTATTATTAAAGAAGATGGTGTGTTGATGTTTAAAAATCGGTTATGTGTTCCAAATGAGCCCGAGATAAAAAGGGAGATATTAGATGAGGCCCATAATTCACCTTATGCAATGCATCCGGGGAGTACAAAGATGTATCGAAATTTAAGAGAAAGTTATTGGTGGCCAAATATGAAGAGAGAAATAGCAGAATTCGTGTCAAGGTGTTTGGTATGTCAGCAGATTAAAACAGAGCATCAACGCCCAGCTGGTTTACTTCAACCTCTTCCTATACCTGAATGGAAATGGGAGCATATCACCATGGATTTTGTTTCGGGCCTACCTCGCACACAGAAGGGGCATGACTCTATTTGGGTTGTTGTGGATAGGTTGACCAAATCTGCACACTTTTTGGCTACTAAGAAAAACTTTTCACTTGATCGATTAGCAAAAATTTATGTGGATGAAATTGTGAGATTGCATGGTGTGCCGGTAACTATTGTTTCAGACAGAGACTCGCGCTTCACATCCCACTTTTGGCCTAGTCTTCAAAATGCCTTGGGTACTAAACTGAGATTCAGTACAGCTTTTCACCCCCAAACCGACGGGCAATCCGAGAGGACAATTCAAACTTTAGAAGACATGTTGAGAGCTTGTGTCCTAGATTTTCGAGGTAGTTGGGATGAACACTTGACCTTAATAGAATTTGCATATAATAATAGTTATCAATCAAGTATTGGGATGGCTCCCTATGAAGCTTTATATGGGCGAAGATGTAGAACTCCAGTATGTTGGGATGAGGTTGGAGAGAGAAAATTGTTAGGGCCAGAGATTGTTCAAATTACTACCAATAAAGTGAATATTATTCGAGAAAGGTTAAAAGGCAGCTCAAAGTAGACAAAAGAGCTATGCAGATAATCGAAGGAGAGATTTGGAATTTCAAGTGGGAGATCATGTATTTTTACGAATCTCGCCATGGAAGGGAGTGATGCGATTTGGTAAGAAAGGCAAACTAAGTCCAAGGTATATTGGGCCATTTGAGATATTAGAGCGCATTGGCAAGACTGCTTATCGTTTGGCCTTACCACCTAGTCTATCTCGCATTCACAATGTGTTTCATGTATCCACATTGAAGAAGTACATGCCTGACCCATCACACGTGTTAGATTTCCAACCAATCCAACTCAAGGATGATTTGTCTTATGAAGAGGAAGCCATAGAGATTGTGGACATGAAGGATCAAGTACTACGTTCCAAGACCATACCACTAGTAAAGGTATTGTGGAAAAATCATGCTTTGGAGGAAGCTACTTGGGAGCGGGAGGATAATATGAAAATTCGATATCCACATCTTTTTCAAGGTATGAACTAGACTAAACAAACGAATAAATTTCGTGGACGAAATTTTCCTTTAGGGGGGTAGAATTATAATATTCCCAACTTTTCATCTAGAGCCAAACACACTCCTATGTTAAACTCCATTTAGGATATCTAAACCCAACTCCAAACTTGATGGTAGGTGTAACCAAACCCCCCATTTCAACACAAAAAAAAAAAAATTAGAAGTGCAGATTTTTTTTCTTCATTCTTCATTCTCTAACTTCTCTCTACTTTCTCTCTCATTTTCCTTTACTTTCTTGGAGGCCAAACACCACACCTTTGCTCCACCCTTACACCACCACCTTGACCCACCATCTCCACCACCTCCGGCCACCTTATCTCGCCGGAAAATGGGTCCGGTCGGCACTCCTTGAATCCATCCGAAAATAACACAATAGAAGCACAAACTCTAGATTTTTCTTAATCTTTTGAAGAATCAAAGCATGGGATTTATTTTCTTGATGGATTAGAGGCTTGTACTTGGTAAGAATCTTTCTCTAAAAGTTTAGTTGAAGGTTTTACATATTTTGAGTTAGAGATGATGAAATTTTTGTGTTTTAGATCTATTATGATTTGGGGTTTGCTTGTTGAATTTTATACTCTCAATTAGTTTCCATGAATGTTTTACATGTTTAAAAAAAAAAAATGGTCAATTTGATGGTTGATTTGGAGATTTAGATTTTTGGGTTAATCTAGGGTTTGAATGTGATGTAAAAAATTGGGGATTTTGGTGTTAGGGAATTTATATGTTGAAATTGAGTTGATAAATGATGGATTGGGTATCTCTATGTTCTATGGAGGAATTTTATAAGTGATTGAAGAGATTTTACTTAAGTTGTTGAGTTTATACAAAAATGTTGATTTTTGACTTTTGTAGTAAATTGATGGTGGTATTGTGCATATAAATTGATTGGATATTTAAAAAGTTACTAACTCAAAGATGTTCAAAGGATGGGTGTTATGGAGATTGGATAAGTTATTTGTTTGGGTGATTTAAAGTTGGAGGAGTTCTTTAGCTTGCCATTCCTTAGCATAATTTTATTTAGGATCATTTTTGTAGATGTTGTAATTTTCATTGAAAGCTTTTCCTAATTTGAGATCCTATTTACTAATTGTTAGGATTGGAGGAAGGCATCTCTCCACCTCTTGGAAATTAATTTGTAGAGTTTCAAATCTACACTTTTGCTATTTTTGGAGGTGAGTATACTTACCATGGAAATTACCTTACCTCTATCTTTATTACAAAGTTTGAAAATAATTTTTGAATTAAAGGAAGTGAATGATACATTTCATCATGATATATGTATAAAAAGAAAATCTATAAATTTATTGAGGCCAAGGGTTGAGTTTTAATAAAGATACGATTTCATTTGTATAATGAAGCATTAATTTTTTTATGAGAATTTATTTAAGTTGAGTCTTTCAAATTTTATGATGATGATGATTGAATGACAGTGAAATGTTATGTGAGGGTATTTATTTTATTGATCATATAACCGAATATAGCCTTTGGGGCCACAAGGGCCAAAATGCTTTGGGGTCCTGGGGACCGAAATGTTTTAAGGACCATAAGGGTCGTTGTATGTATAAGGGGTCCTGGGGACCGAAACATTGAAACAAGAATTGAAGTGCTACGATGACATGAGCTATGCTCCTATGGTTATGTTCTGGGTAACGGTACCGTCACCACCTAAGTCGCGAGGTAACGCGACCCTAAGGCTATGTAGTGGATTGTATGATGGACAGGAAATCTTAATGTATTGAAAAGTTATATTTTTGTTTACTTTCATTATCCAAATGTATGTTTTTTTTTCTGCCTTATGAGATTCCTTGGAAAAATCCTGATAACGTTTTATGAAAATTGTACTGCATCATTTTTATTTTTATTTTGTATAAATTGAAGTCCAATTAAGCTCTTATGTTTAGTATCTTTATTTTGAACCCTATTGGTAGGAGCAAGTTTTATAACTCCATGGTATTGGTATACTCATTGGGCTTTAGCTCATTCTTTTAAATAATTTTTTTTCAGATTCATAGACTTTTGTGTGGCTCGCCTCAACTTGGAAGACTAGAATTTTTTGAAGGATCACAGGTGGGCATCTTGTGGTTGAGGTTTTGCTTAGGGTCATTCTAGGATGTAAGCTTACCCTTTTTTTTATGAAGGAGGTTGATTGTAAAAATTGCTTATGAAGTTGGATGTATTGATGGATTCGTGATTAGTATGTATTATATTTTTTTTGGGAGGAAATGCTTGGGAACTATCTTGTAGCATGATAATATTTTTTTGTCTTTGAATAGATCATCTCATATATGTTAGGCAATTGAAAGGTGCTATAGCGTTTGAGGTGCACCCTCTTGGCAGGGTTTTGCCTTGCCAAGATTGGGTCGTTACATTTTTGGTATCAGAGCATTTGGTTATGAATCTGTAGACTAGTTATTTTAGAATTAAAGTTGATAGGGTATTGTAGTTAGTAATTCGATTAGTGATGATGTTTAATAGCGATCTAGTATTCTAAGTTTTAATTGTCTTGTTATACAGGCGCGTATGGCAAGGCGAAGAGTTCATAAGAGTCGCCCCCTTATGGAAGTACTTGAGGCTGAGCGAGAGCCACATCTTAGTGTTGGAAATGAAGTTCCACCTCGGGTTCAGGAAGAAGAGATTGAACATGAATCGCATAATGAGCAAACTCAAGAGTCAAGTGCCAATCCAGAAGTGGGACATTCAGATAGAGTCGTACCACCAAGGGTTGACACAGCTCCAGCATTTTTAGACCCTAGTGTGCAGCGCCTTTTAGAGTCAATGGCTAGCCTAGCGGAGAGGCAGACTCACATCCTTGAACAACAGAATGCAGCACAGTCAAGGCCATTTGTGCAACCTACAGAGAACCGCCTCACCGCAATTGAGAGGTTCAAGAAGTTGGGGGCTCCATCATTTTCTGGATCGCCCAATCCTATGGAGGCAGAGGCCTGGTTAAGGAGGGTAGAGAAGATATTTTCTGTGATAGAAGTATCAGACGAGCAGCGAGTTGCACTTGCTAGTTTTATGCTGGTGGAGGAGGCTGAATATTGGTGGGAGGCCACGCAACGCCTACTTACGGCAAGTGGCACCGGAGGATTGACCTGGAACCAATTCACTAAGGTTTTCAATGACAAGTACTTTCCAGCTACCTATCGGTATGAAAAAGAAAGAGAGTTCCTTCGGCTAGAGCAAGGGGATTTGACTGTAGCTCAATATGAAGCTAAGTTCATTTCTTTATCTCGTTTTGCCCCTTCGTTTGTGGATGATGAGGAGGTCAAATGTCGTCGTTTTACAGATGGGTTGGATTTGGACATCAAATCTCGTATCCGAGTATTGGGAATAACTAACTATTCAACCTTGGTTGATAAAGCCTTAACAGTTGAGGAAGATGTCATAGAAATGAAGTTAGCGGAACAACAGAAGAAGCGCCACCTTAGTTCATCCCATCATGAGAACACATTTAATAGACCGTCAAAAAGAGGTGGTCATGGTTATGGTTCAGTCAAGAGCTCTAGTGCATATCAAAAAAATAGAGAGCATCCCACCCCAACCCAAAGCATTTCTAATCAGCGTCATGGACAGTCTAGTGGGACATCATCTCAGTTTACTCGAAGTGTTTGCAAGCAATGTGGGCGGGCACATACAGGTGTTTGTCATGCTGGTACCGACTTGTGTTTTCGTTGTGGCCAGAAGGGTCATTTGGTGAAAGATTGCACAGTTCCTAAAATGACTAATTTGGGAGATACACGAGCTTGCTTCAATTGCGGACAACCCGGACATTTGGCTAGAGATTGCACACGAACTGCTTTATCTGCTAGTACTGGAGTTGGTAGTAATAAAATTTCAGGTGCCGGCCGAGGGGGAAGCCGAGGAGGAGGTCAGGTTGGGACTAGGTTTGGCAAGCAGAATAAAGGAGGTGTTCAATCCGATAGACAAACCTCGCAGGGGAGAGTTTTTGCTTTGACTCAGCGGGATGCTCAGGCTAATCCGGAGGTGGTAACAGGTATTATTTATGTGTTCAGTAGGGAGGCACATGTACTTATTGATCCGGGTTCTACACATTCTTTTGTATCTCTATCATTTTCTTAAGTTGAGTCTTTCAAATTTTATGATGATGATTGAATGACAGTGAAATGTTATGTGAGGGTATTTATTTTATTGATCATATAACCGAATATAGCCTTTGGGGCCACAAGGGCCAAAATGCTTTGGGGTCCTGGGGACCGAAATGTTTTAAGGACCATAAGGGTCGTTGTATGTATAAGGGGTCC
>NW_021027094.1:698226-726259 GCF_004153795.1 Camellia sinensis | reverse complement strand
TAATAGTCATATGTGGTACATCCAATAGCAAAACAGTACAGTAGGTCTTAACAGACCGAACAGTCAGTTGATGGCCATCATAACAGTAAACAGTAGTAGTTCCAACATTAGAACTGACAGAGATCTTTGTAACAGTAGCAGTAACAGTAACAGTAACAGTACAGTAACAGTAGTTGTTATGGATGCCATAAGTACAGCTCAGAACATAGGACAAACATTCATTCTGTAAACAGCATCATTTTAGGAAACATTACAGTCGATCATTTAGAAAATAACTATAATTGAACGTATTTTTACAACAATATTACTCACAGCAGGCGTCCCGATACAGGTACTATTGGTTCGGTGTCCGACCTAGACAAAGAAATTCAAGCACAACGATACAATCACATTCAATCCTTGGGCAATACCATTGATTCGATTGTTTACTTATTCATTTACCATTCGTCTTTATTTGTTCGGTTCTAATATTTCATTTATTCATTCTAATGCACTCATGAGATGCAAATGATTATGAAAACATTTTTAAACCATGCAATCGGAGGCCTGGGAGGTGAAAAAGAGAAGCAAAAAACAAGCCGGGTCTTACCAAATAGGGTCGTATGTGCGGGGCTCCAAGCCACACGTGCGGGGCTGTTGCAGAAACTATTGGAAAAAATGCTCTGTTTGAGCAGTCTGTGTCCTCGCCAAAACAAGTTTATCTTCATGCAATTCATTCCCAAAAACTCATAGAAACATGTTGGACTTGAACCTTGTCCATGAAACACAAGGTAAAAATTAGAAACAATAACCAAACTGCTAGGAAAGAAATCAAATCCTCACTTGGGTATATAGTTACATAAAACATGTAAGTGTAGACTTTTAAACTCAAACTTCCATGGGATGTCCTCATAAATAAAGAACCATGCAAGAATTCAAATGAATGAAACCAATTATCCATGAATCATGACATGCATGCAACCATATGAAGTTAATTTGATGAATTCTTTCATACGAAAACATGCATGACTCAAACTCTCCATATCATGAACAAATGTTTTACTTGGACTTCAATTCACCCTTAATTAAGCTTTAATCTTGAAAGATGATGGATTACAAGTCTCTATATCCAGAATTTAAAGAGAAAAATGCTTACCTTGTTGATTTATGAGAATCTAAGGCAATTTCTTTTTAGCTTCTTTCTTTGCTTCCTTTCTTTCAATCTCGTTGAATTCTCACAGTCTCTCCCTCTTCTCTCTCTATGTGTTTGCACTTAAGCTCACCAAAGTCCACTTTTCATATTTCTTACCTCTTGGTCAATTGGTGAATCACACTTTAATTCTTTGATCACACACACAAAGTTTATACTAAATTATATAAACTAATTTAAATTCAATTCACTCAAATGAAATTAATTCTCATCGTACTATGATATTAATTATACTAAGTTAAATCACACTATTTGAACATTCTATTATTTAATTTTAACTTATTAAAATTAGCGAATTAGACAGGTTTAATTTTCATTCTAACCTATCTGTTCGAACAATACAATTTAATAAATCTCATAACAATCAATAATACTTAATCACACAATTAACATGTAGGAACATAATTAATAGTTCCAATTAAGGCTCAATTCAAACACAGACAATTTCAGTAAACTGAATAAATTTTCAACTAAATCTCCCAAATGGCTCTAAAAATTTTCGTAAGCCCATCCATGTACTCAATTTCACTTTGTACACCCAATATAATTGTCAATTTCAGTTTCAAAGTTGTAACCTTAACATGTAATTTTTCAATTTGGACAGATATGCACAAATTAAATTACTAGGCACTTAGTTCAATTAGAATTCTAGGTCGTCATAGTATTAATGAATTTTTTGATAGGTATGTTCACTCTAAAACTACACTAAAGCAATCCGCCGAATAATATGACAATGCTCTTAAAAGTTTGAGAAAGAAAGAAATGCATATTTTACTTCTTTTAATACTGTCATTCCATGTATCACTGGTCTTTCTATTGAGAAATAATTGTAGAGAATTTACACAAATGATATTTTTAAGCAATTCCAAGATGAGTTAAGAGGATTGATCTTTTAAAGTACTTCCATTTCTCATACACAAGAATCAATTTCCACATTTGAAGTTATAGAAAGTGTGCTAGGAAAAGATGGAACTCTTTTCAAGGAGATAAATTATGAGGTTCTCTATAATGAGACAAAGTGTGAAGTGCAATGCTTATGTCATTTGTTTAAGTTCGGGGGGATTTTATGTAGGCATGCAATCTCAATGTTGATTAGGAAAAAGGTAAACGAAGTTCCATCTTGTTATATTTTAGAGCGATGGCGAAAAGAGATCAAACACTGGTACTATAGCGATCCTGATTTGGACCCGACCCATTTATTGTTTTTGAATCTGGGAAACCATATCTGAGACGGTTGTTCTTCCTCTTCATATTTGGTTTTCACTTTAGGGGTCGATACCATCCTTGTTGGTGTCGATATCGCCTTCTTATCTTGGTCTTGTTCTGCTCCAAGGGTCGACACCAACCTTGGAAGGGTCGACACCTTTTGTGCTGTTATGTCCTGGATAGCTATTGAAATTTAGGGTCAACACCAACCTTTGGTGGTGTCGACACTTGCCATTTTTTGTTGGTCTTTGGGGTCAACACCAGTCTAGGAGGTGTCGACCCATGTTTGCTGCTGAAACTGGTATTGGCTACTGAAATTTGGTGTCGACACCTTTGGTCTGAGGGTCGACACCCTGTCTACTGCGAACATTGGTGTTTTGTCATTTCATGAGGGTCGACGCCATTAGTTTGAGGGTCAACCCCTTTGTTCTTTTTCCCAGATTTCAGTCTGATTTTGGGCCCTACTTTTTGGGGATTTTGACTTATTCTTTTGGATTGACTTTGGGACTTTATTTCACTTTAACCTAGTATTATAAATAGGGTCCTCACTTACCATTTTCTTCACTTTAGCTTCTCCCTTCTCCTCTAAAATTGTGAATCTCTCTCTCTCTCTCTCTCTCTCTCTCTCTCTCTAAAACTCACTTTTTTCACAAAGATCTTCAAATCTACTCATGCAGAAGTATCGCTTTACCTTGCTCCTTTGAGATTAAGTGTATAGCTTGCTGAGGGCTTCGTTTTGAATAGAGCAAATCGTTGTTTCGTCTCCATCGACTTTTGGGGTTTTCTTCATTCTTCCTCTTCCAAGCTTGAGGTAGGGATTCTTCGCACCTTCTTATGAGTTTTAACTGAGTTATATGTTATTTCTAAAACAATATTGTGATTTGGGGATTTTTAACAAAATTCTAGGGTTTCAATTTTGAAATCAAAAGAGGGGTTTTGTTAAATGAAATCATGGGAAAAGTTATGGAGATGTGATGATGATTGTTATGCGAGGAAAATAGTGGACTTCTTCACTCGAAAGTGATTTTGAAAGAAAATGAGATTTTGTTCCAAAACTATGAGTTTTGACTTGTGTTGGAAAACGTTGAAAAATGATATTGGTTTTTTGTAAAATTTTGAGAAAGAATGTGGATATTAATGGGGATGGAGACTTTGGATGTCTTATCACTCATATTTTGAAATTGGAAAGTCTATCTTATGGAATTTATTTATCTATTTAGAGATATCTGTTTGGACTATCGGTGGAGAATAGCTATAATTGTTGTAGATAGTGCACAAGAACTAAGAGAATTGAAACTGTTTTCTCTTTCATTTGCATTGGGCATTGTTGCATATTGTCACATTGAAAATGTATATTGTTTTGAGAAAAAGATGAATACTTGGTGAATCTGGTTAGGGTGTGTGGTTACAAATGTGGACAGATATGCACAAATTAAATTACTAGGCACTTAGTTCAATTAGAATTCTGGGTCGTCATAGTATTAATGATTTTTTTGATAGGTATGTTCACTCTAAAACTACACTAAAGCAATCCGCCGAATAATATGACAATGCTCTTAAAAGTTTGAGAAAGAAAGAAATGCATATTTTACTTCTTTTAATACTGTCATTCCATGTATCACTGGTCTTTCTATTGAGAAATAATTGTAGAGAATTTACACAAATGATATTTTTAAGCAATTCCAAGATGAGTTAAGAGGATTGATCTTTTAAAGTACTTCCATTTCTCATACACAAGAATCAATTTCCACATTTGAAGTTATAGAAAGTGTGCTAGGAAAAGATGGAACTCTTTTCAAGTTCAATCGTTCACTTCAATCAATCATATTCGTAGAGGTCATACGTAGTACATCCAATAGCAGCAATACAATAGGTCTTAAAGACCGAACAATCAATTGATGGCCATCAAACAATAACAATAGTTCCAAGATTCGAAACTGAAAGAGATCGCTGTAACAATAGCGATATCAATAACAATAACAATAACAATACGCTATGGATGCCACGAATACAATTCAAAAGAGGATCATCATTCAATCGATAAAAAGTAATCATTTAGAAACGATATAATTTTATCATTCAGAAAATAAATACAAGTTGAACGTTTTTTTACAACAATATTACTCACAGCAGGCGTCCCGATACAGGTACTATTGGTTCGGTGTCCGACCTAGACAAAGAAATTCAAGCACAACGATACAATCACATTCAATCCTTGGGCAATACCATTGATTCGATTGTTTACTTATTCATTTACCATTCGTCTTTATTTGTTCGGTTCTAATATTTCATTTATTCATTCTAATGCACTCATGAGATGCAAATGATAATGAAAACATTTTTAAACCATGCAATCGGAGGCCTGGGAGGTGAAAAAGAGAAGCAAAAAACAAGCCGGGTCTTACCAAATAGGGTCGTATGTGCGGGGCTCCAAGCCACACGTGCGGGGCTGTTGCAGAAACTATTGGAAAAAATGCTCTGTTTGAGCAGTCTGTGTCCTCGCCAAAACAAGTTTATCTTCATGCAATTCATTCCCAAAAACTCATAGAAACATGTTGGACTTGAACCTTGTCCATGAAACACAAGGTAAAAATTAGAAACAATAACCAAACTGCTAGGAAAGAAATCAAATCCTCACTTGGGTATATAGTTACATAAAACATGTAAGTGTAGACTTTTAAACTCAAACTTCCATGGGATGTCCTCATAAATAAAGAACCATGCAAGAATTCAAATGAATGAAACCAATTATCCATGAATCATGACATGCATGCAACCATATGAAGTTAATTTGATGAATTCTTTCATACGAAAACATGCATGACTCAAACTCTCCATATCATGAACAAATGTTTTACTTGGACTTCAATTCACCCTTAATTAAGCTTTAATCTTGAAAGATGATGGATTACAAGTCTCTATATCCAGAATTTAAAGAGAAAAATGCTTACCTTGTTGATTTATGAGAATCTAAGGCAATTTCTTTTTAGCTTCTTTCTTTGCTTCCTTTCTTTCAATCTCGTTGAATTCTCAAAGTCTCTCCCTCTTCTCTCTCTACGTGTTTGCACTTGAGCTCACCAAAGTCCACATTTCATATTTCTTACCTCTTGGTCAATTGGTGAATCACACTTTAATTCTTTGATCACACACACAAAGTTTATACTAAATTATATAAACTAATTTAAATTCAATTCACTCAAATGAAATTAATTCTCATCGTACTATGATATTAATTATACTAAGTTAAATCACACTATTATGAACATTCTATTATTTAATTTTAACTTATTAAAATTAGCGAATTAGACAGGTTTAATTTTCATTCTAACCTATCTGTTCGAACAATACAATTTAATAAATCTCATAACAATCAATAATACTTAATCACACAATTAACATGTAGGAACATAATTAATAGTTCCAATTAAGGCTCAATTCAAACACAGACAATTTCAGTAAACTGAATAAATTTTCAACTAAATCTCCCAAATGGCTCTAAAAATTTTCGTAAGCCCATCCATGTACTCAATTTCACTTTGTACACCCAATATAATTGTCAATTTCAGTTTCAAAGTTGTAACCTTAACATGTAATTTTTCAATTTGGACAGATATGCACAAATTAAATTACTAGGCACTTAGTTCAATTAGAATTCTAGGTCGTCATAGTATTAATGAATTTTTTGATAGGTATGTTCACTCTAAAACTACACTAAAGCAATCCGCCGAATAATATGACAATGCTCTTAAAAGTTTGAGAAAGAAAGAAATGCATATTTTACTTCTTTTAATACTGTCATTCCATGTATCACTGGTCTTTCTATTGAGAAATAATTGTAGAGAATTTACACAAATGATATTTTTAAGCAATTCCAAGATGAGTTAAGAGGATTGATCTTTTAAAGTACTTCCATTTCTCATACACAAGAATCAATTTCCACATTTGAAGTTATAGAAAGTGTGCTAGGAAAAGATGGAACTCTTTTCAAGGAGATAAATTATGAGGTTCTCTATAATGAGACAAAGTGTGAAGTGCAATGCTTATGTCATTTGTTTAAGTTCGGGGGGATTTTATGTAGGCATGCAATCTCAATGTTGATTAGGAAAAAGGTAAACGAAGTTCCATCTTGTTATATTTTAGAGCGATGGCGAAAAGAGATCAAACACTGGTACTATAGCGATCCTGATTTGGACCCGACCCATTTATTGTTTTTGAATCTGGGAAACCATATCTGAGACGGTTGTTCTTCCTCTTCATATTTGGTTTTCACTTTAGGGGTCGATACCATCCTTGTTGGTGTCGATATCGCCTTCTTATCTTGGTCTTGTTCTGCTCCAAGGGTCGACACCAACCTTGGAAGGGTCGACACCTTTTGTGCTGTTATGTCCTGGATAGCTATTGAAATTTAGGGTCAACACCAACCTTTGGTGGTGTCGACACTTGCCATTTTTTGTTGGTCTTTGGGGTCAACACCAGTCTAGGAGGTGTCGACCCATGTTTGCTGCTGAAACTGGTATTAGCTACTGAAATTTGGTGTCGACACCTTTGGTCTGAGGGTCGACACCCTGTCTACTGCGAACATTGGTGTTTCGTCATTTCATGAGGGTCGACGCCATTAGTTTGAGGGTCAACCCCTTTGTTCTTTTTCCCAGATTTCAGTCTGATTTTGGGCCCTACTTTTTGGGGATTTTGACTTATTCTTTTGGATTGACTTTGGGACTTTATTTCACTTTAACCTAGTATTATAAATAGGGTCCTCACTTACCATTTTCTTCACTTTAGCTTCTCCCTTCTCCTCTAAAATTGTGAATCTCTCTCTCTCTCTCTCTCTCTCTCTCTCTCTCTAAAACTCACTTTTTTCACAAAGATCTTCAAATCTACTCATGCAGAAGTATCGCTTTACCTTGCTCCTTTGAGATTAAGTGTATAGCTTGCTGAGGGCTTCGTTTTGAATAGAGCAAATCGTTGTTTCGTCTCCATCGACTTTTGGGGTTTTCTTCCTTCTTCCTCTTCCAAGCTTGAGGTAGGGATTCTTCGCACCTTCTTATGAGTTTTAACTGAGTTATATGTTATTTCTAAAACAATATTGTGATTTGGGGATTTTTAACAAAATTCTAGGGTTTCAATTTTGAAATCAAAAGAGGGGTTTTGTTAAATGAAATCATGGGAAAAGTTATGGAGATGTGATGATGATTGTTATGCGAGGAAAATAGTGGACTTCTTCACTCGAAAGTGATTTTGAAAGAAAATGAGATTTTGTTCCAAAACTATGAGTTTTGACTTGTGTTGGAAAACGTTGAAAAATGATATTGGTTTTTTGTAAAATTTTGAGAAAGAATGTGGATATTAATGGGGATGGTGGAGTTGGATGTCTTATCACTCATATTTTGAAATTGGAAAGTCTATCTTATGGAATTTATTTATCTATTTAGAGATATCTGTTTGGACTATCGGTGGAGAATAGCTATAATTGTTGTAGATAGTGCACAAGAACTAAGAGAATTGAAACTGTTTTCTCTTTCATTTGCATTGGGCATTGTTGCATATTGTCACATTGAAAATGTATATTGTTTTGAGAAAAAGATGAATACTTGGTGAATCTGGTTAGGGTGTGTGGTTACAAATGTTAAGTTCGACTATGTGTCCTTAGTGAAAGACTAGAAAACCGTGCAGATAGGTGTTGAGTTTTCCGGCTAATACTGGTAAAAATAACAAGAGTAGTGCTTGTATAGCCTGCTAGTAGATACGTACCTAGAGATTCATAGTGTTGTATTCATAGTATTGTTTATAATGAAAAGAGAAATCATGTTATGAATGGTTTTATAACTTGACATTACATAGTTTTGAAAGATAAACGTTTTGGCACGAGCATGGCATATACATTCGTCCTATAACTTTGTTGAGATTCATATATTGTGTCGAATTATTTCTACTGGATTTTGGCTCATCCTACTTGGGAAAAACATTTCAGGTGCTGATGATATGCCTTCGCCAAGGCAATAGCTTGGGAAGACTTGGAGTAAGAGCTTCTTTTGTGTACTTACTATATTTATTTTTGTACAAGCCAAGGGCTTTAACTGTATCAGACTTAAGTACACTTTTGTTATAACCAAGCACTATCTTGGAAAGTTGTAAGCCTTTAGGGCATTCATTTATCTGTTTTACCTCTATATCTTACCTCTTGTTGTGACATATACTATAGATTTAGGGTTAGACTTGTGAATTTATATCTGCATATGTCACCCTCTTATACAAGTAATTGGGATAAATGAAAGATAATTATTTCATCATGTGTTGTTATGTAATTAACATTGTGGATGGTTAATAGTAATTATTTCGGGGCGTGACAACTTAGTATCAGAACATACCAGGTTTGAATACTTTGGGTATGTGAGAAGTGATTTTTACCATAATGGGTTTTTAGGTGATCCAAAGGATCCACTAAAGGCGAATGACTGGTTGGAGTAGATGGTAAAGACGATTGAGTTGCTTGGCATCGAAGACGATGTGTTGAGAGTGATCTTAGCATCTTTCGAGCTGAAGGGAGATGGGGGTCAATGGTGGAAGTATGCTCACAGGTGCATTGGGGTGTCTTTGGAGGCCTTTGTTAGCGCTTTCTAGGACAAGTTCTTGCCTCCCATTACAAAGGAGAAGTTGGGGGATCAATTTTTGCAGCTCAAGCAGCTTAACTTACCTATAGGCGAGTTTGAGGCAGCTTTCACTAGCCTATCTAGATATGCATCGGAGCTTATGGTGACGGAGGAACGCCACTGTATCGAGTTTGAGAAAAGGTTGAGGACCAAACTCCTTTTTAAAGTAGTTGGGTCAATGATTAGGGACTACAAACGCCTTGTAGAGGTAACGACTCATTTGGAGACCGTGGTTCAGGCAGAGGAGGGGCAGATAAGGGGCTCTAGGAGGAGTTAGGAGGTTCAAGGAGAGAATCGAGACAGTAAGAGACAGAGGGGTTCCAACCCACATCAATCCCACGGAGGTCACTCTAGGTCCACTTTTTCTGTACCGAGCTCTAGGTCAAGGAAAGGTGGACAGGGAGGGATTACCTATTTTAAGTATGGCCAGTTGGGTCACAAGTCTATAGTTTGCCCAAAGAAGGGAGGAACCCAACAGTCTGCACCATCGGTGGTTCGTACTCAGACCCAGAGCCAGAAGAGAGGACAATTACCTACCTGTTATCAGTGTGGGCAGTCGGGGCATGTGTGAAGGTTTTGTCCTCAATTGGGTGGCACATCTGGTGCTTCTGGCCAGAAGCAGGCACAAAGCCATCAACTTGCATAGTCAGCTCAGGCCTCGAAGGCCAATTAAGAAGCCTCTTTGGCTCAGTCCATACATCAGACTTATGCTCTGAGGGGTGAGCAAGTAGAACAAAGACCTACAAGGCGTGTGTATGCTGTTACCACACCAGATTTAGTGCTAGTGCCTTCGGTAGTGAGAGATAATTTCTTGTTGTATAATTTTATTGCCAATGTGTTGATTCATATGGGTGCATCTCATTCTTTTATTTCATCTGCATTTGCATCGACATTGGGATTAGAATTGGCTTGGTTGGCATCTCCACTCAGTGTAGATTCACCTATTAGGGGTGAGATTGTGTTGGAACAGGGTTGTCGGGGTTATGAGATAAAGGTTGCCGGTCGTCGACATCCTTCTGTATTTGTATTGATTGATACGTCAAGTTTTGATGTTACATTGGGTATGGACTGGTTGTCATGTTATCGAGCTATTATAGACTGTTACCGTCAGAGGGTTACTGTATGTATCTCGAGTGGTGACTGTTTTTATTTCTTGAAAGATCGGGTTGATAGAG
This sequence comes from Camellia sinensis, assembly GCF_004153795.1. Taxonomy (NCBI): domain Eukaryota; kingdom Viridiplantae; phylum Streptophyta; class Magnoliopsida; order Ericales; family Theaceae; genus Camellia; species Camellia sinensis. Next base: position 716,039 of record NW_021027094.1, on the reverse strand, counting down.
CCTTGTTGCTAGTATGTGATCTACGTGGTCAGGGTGAGCTTAGTCTCTTACTTACTACATTCATGGGTGTTGAGAGTGATACAGTCCTAATTGAGTTGTCGAGGGTAGTTTGTGAATACTCAAACGTCTTTCCTCAGGATCTCATTAGTTTACCACCTCACCGTGAGATTGAGTTTTCTGTTGACTTAGTGCTTGGCACAGCACCGATTTCTATGGCATCGTATAGGTTTGCACCCGCCAAGTTGAGTGAGTTGAAGATTCAACTCCAAGAATTGTTAGATAAGGGTTTTATTTGTCGTAGTACATCGCCTTGGGGAGCATTGGCTCTCTTTGCCAAGTAGAAGGATGGCGCATTGCGACTTTGTATTGATTACCAGAAGTTGAATCGGGTAATTGTTAAGAACAAGTACCCATTACGTCATATAAATGATTTGTGTAACCAGTTGAAGGGGTCTAGTTGCTTCTCCAAGATAGACTTGAGATTGGGTTATCACCAGTTGAGGGTAAGGGAGGAGGACATCCAAAAATGACATTCCGTATGCGGTATGACCATTATAAGTTCCTAGTGATGCCTTTTGGGTTAACCAACGCACCGGCCTTGTTTATGGATTTGATGAATAGAATCTTTTGTGAGTTCTTATACCGCTTTGTGATCGATTTCGTTGATGACATTTTGATTTACTCGCCCTCGGAGCAGGAACACTTGCGAGTTGTGCTTGAGTTGCTTAGAGCCCACAAGTTGTATGCTAAGTTCAGGAAGTGTGAGTTCTGGTTGAAAGAAGGTAAGTTCTTAGGCCATGTGGTATCCAGAAAAGGGGTGACTGTAGATTCCTCTAAGATCGAGGCATTGCAAGACTGAGAACAACCTAAGAATGCCTTTGAAATCTGTAGTTTCTTGAGATTGCCCAGGTATTATCACAATTTTGTGAAAGATTTCTCTAGATTAGCCTCACCTTTGACTAGATTGACGAGGAAAGGAATCAAATTTGTGTGGAGTGAGACTTGTAAAAAGTCGTTCAAAGAGCTTATGGTTAGACTTACCACCGCTCTAGTGTTTATTTTTCCGGAGAGGGATTTGGGTTATTCTGTGTATTGTGATGTCTCACGGGAAGGTTTAGGTTGTGTTTTGATGCAAGAGGGAAAAGTGGTAGCTTATGGCTTACGTTAGTTGAAATCACACGAGAGAAACTATCCTACACATGACCTAGTGTAACGATCTGGAATTTTTCCCTCTGCTCGAGTGGGGGAGTTGACGCTCGAGTGGACTTGAGAGGTTCCCAGTATTTTTGCAGGTTGTCCGAAATTCTGAGTTATGAATTCCTACTCGAGCGGACGGTTTTGTTGGTCTGCGCGCTCGAGCGTAGAAAACGACGCTCGAGCGTGGAAAGTGAGATTGCCCTTGACATTTTTATTAGTTTATTTGGAACCTCCTTATTTTATTTTGGGGTATTGATTGAAGTGGCAACATAATGGTAAAGTAAGAGTGAACCAAGAATTTAATTTAGATAACTTTTCCTACTAACATTCGTCACTCTTTTGCCCTTTTCTTTTTCCACACTTTGAATTTGGGTGTGAGGTTAGAACCATTGGAAATCTTGTTTCCGGGGCTTCAATTTGGACACAAGAATGACCTAGAACGGAGTTCGGATGAGAGAGTTATACCCATTTGAAGTTTTAAAATCTGTGCTGGAAGCAGGTACGCTCGAATGGGAAAAGTGATGCTCGAGTGGACTATGCGAATTCAGCAGCTTAAAATGTGAATTTCTAGATCATTCTTTGCATTTTCCTTTTCCTTCCTCCTTCCTCTCACCCTAGGTTCGAAAACCCTAGGTTTTTACCCCAAATACTCTCCATTCTTCTAAGATTCAAGATCCCTTACAAGAAAGTGAAGAAGGCTTGAAGCTTAACATTTTCTACCGATTGGAATTCAAATTTGTGAAGGAATCTCATCAAAGCTTGCTCTTTTGCTTTATTCTTGAGGTAGGGGTCCTAGTTCTTCTTCAATACTTACGTTAATAGATAGATTTGTGGTATTTTGATTATATAAATACAAAATCTATATTTTTAAGCATATAGTGTTATACCATGGAAATTGGGGGTTTAGGGTTTGAAGTGTTGGGGTTCAATTGTTGGGTTAAGATTGTGGATTATGAACCTTAGGTGTATAATCAATGGGAAAATTGGAATAAAAAGCATTGGTTTGAGAAGTTTGAATTTTTCTTAAAAGTCTTGATTTTTCTTGAAAACCCTAAGTTGATTCATGCTGATAATTAATGATTTTGCCCAAATTGAAAGTAGAATCATGAAATTGGGAGGTTGAATTATATATATACAAGTTTAATTGGATTTTGGAAGTGTTTGAAAATTATGTTAAAAATTAGCGAATGAACCTTTATTATGGATATTGTAAATCATGCTGTATTATGAAATGAAATTTGGAGAAGAAGATTGGTTACTGATATGGATGACATAAGCCTTGGGATGAAATGATGAAATGGAGATTTAAGAGTTCACCTTGAATTATGTTGAATTACATTTAGTGGTGTTGAATTGAATCTGTTGAATAGTGTTAATTATGTTGAATTGTGTTGATTATGTTGGGTTGTGTTAAATAATGTTGAATTGAATTGTGTTGAACTATGATGAATTGTGTTTGAATCATGTTGAATTATGTTGAGTTGAGTTGTGTTGGGTTGAGTTGAGTTTGGGCTGAGTTGTGTTGGGTGGTGTTGTGTTGGTACCCGCGCGGGGAGTTGAAAAATGGTTTTTTTCGATGCCACGACCGTCCGTATAATAGCCGATAAATGTGGGGGATGGTCTTAAAAATTGAAGAAAAAAGTTTTTGGGGGCCCACGTCCCGCCGTATAGTAGCCGACAAATATAGGGGTGGTTTGAATTAAAGGTGCCCAATTGCCCTGTCTAGGCTTATCGCTGGACGAATGTGGGAAAATGTTTTTGGATGTCCACACAGTCCTGCCGTATAGTAGTCGGCGAAAGTGGAAAAATGATTTTTGAGTGTCCACACAGTCCTGCTGTATTGTAGCTGGCAAAAGTGAAAAAACGGATGGTTTTCGAAAATGTTTTGGGTGCCCACATTCCACCGTATAGTAACCGGCAAATGTGGAGGATGGTTTTAAAAAGTTGAAAAATGGTTTTTGGAAGAAAATGGCTTTTGAGAGAATGGTTTTTGGGAGTTCACTTCCCGCCGTATAGTAGCCGGCGAAAGCTGGAAAGTGTTATGAATTGGGTGCCCGTTGTCCCGCTGTAGTAAGTCGGCAAAAGGTGGACTGTGTTAAGATATGTGTTGCGAAGTGTGTTGAGTTGATGATGTTATTTGTGACTTGTGATGAATCTGTGAAATTGCAAACTGATGTATAATTTGGTTTAAAAAGGAATGTACATAGACTTTATTTGTAAAGAATGGAAACCAAAAATGGGTAAGGGGATTATGGATTGGTGATGGTGAACTTAATGAATTAGTTGTGACCATAAAGGTAAATTATGAGTGTTGTTCTGTAAATTAATTAGGGAACTTGAACTTGAAGCTATGGAGTTCTAAATAAATATAATGAGTAGAAAGGAAGAATAAAAGAAAAAGAGGAACATTAAAAATGGAAATTAAATGAGAAATATTTTGGGAATTGGTTAATGACTTTTAAATGATATTGTTTCTTAAATCGGTTTGTTTCACAAGGAACTATGGTTTTCTAAAGTTAAGGGATGATTTTTAATGGCTGAAGGTTTTTCTTAGAAGTGTTTAAATAGTTTTTGAGAAAAAGGTAATTTATTTGTGATATTTTGAAATTATAAAGCGCCACCCTACTATATGGTATTGTAGACACCCAATTTTTGACTGTCCTCAAGACTTGGACGTCATCGTTTGAACGCTCGGTGATCATCCATGTTCGTGTTCGTCTTGAGTTCTCGGAGGCTTCGGCCGCCCGCCTTGTCTCAAGACCTCTCGACTTGTTTGTTTTGTGCTTGGTTGTGTACCAAACACTTGTGTTTTTGCTTCTGAGGGCAGGGAATGGCTTGTTGGCCATCCCCACACCTCACCGGCCTTGGCTTGAGGCCATCGGCCTTGTTTTCTTACTACCGGCCAAATATTTTGGTCGGTCGACAATGTTTTTGGTCGGCCGGCCATTTCTGTTGGTCAATCGGCCATATTTTCCAGCCGACCCCTTTCCATCTGCTTTTGGCAGATATTTTATGCCAGCTGTAGCTGGCATCCATATTACACCCCCTCCATACACGTGTATGGAGGGATTTGCTTCTTGTTTAGCTTCTCTTGGAAGCTTGAGGATTTGAGCCTCTATAAAGAGGGAGCTCCTCCTCCCTCCTCCAAGGTTCTAAAAAATTAGGGTTAGAGGGTGAGATATAGATTTGTACCTATACTCCCTTGTTTGATCCTATTTTGTGCCCTAAAGTGAGTTTTTGTCTTACTTTTGCACTAGAACACCTAGCATTCCACCATCCTTTGGTTATTGAGGCCTTAGAAGGTTGTTGTTAAGGTTCTGGGACTGGTTTTGACCAAAGAAACTTGCTGGAGTGGTGTTCTTGAAGAGGTTCTTCAAATGTGAGAACCTACATTCTTTATTCTCCATTTTTGCACAAGCTTTTAGCCTATCTTGCTTATTGTTTTAAGCTTCAACTATAACTGATAAAAGTTCTAATTTTGTGTGTTTTAGAACTTTGTTTAAGGTCACTTTGAGGTTTGGAGTTGTCTCCCCCCTCCAAGACCTTGTTAGGCCTTGTTTTAGGCCATACCTTTTGGCCATTATTTTGGTCTTTGCATGACCTTTCTACCACTGAAATCCAGAGGATTTTCAGTGGTGGAGAGGTGGTTTTGAGGTCCTAAAAAGGAGAGGGTCATCCCCTCTCCTTGTTGTCTTTAATGCTTGCATAAATGGCTTATGTGGTAGCATGCGTGTTTAGTTTGTTTTAGCTCCATTTCAACATGTATTAGGCTTTGTTTTGCCATGATACACCTCTTTTTTGAGTTGGTTTAGACATGCCATGTATGCATCATACACTTGTCTTGTAATCCCATGATTTGGCCTTAATATGCATCATGTTGTAACATGTGCTTTTAGCATGATGTAGACACCCCATTTTTTACCGTCCTCAAGACTTGGACGTCACCGCTTGAACACCCGATGATCATCCTTGTTTGTGTTCGTCTTGAGTTCCCGGAGGTCTCGGATGCGATGGTTTTCGAAAATGTTTTGGGTGCCTGCTTGGCCTCTTGAATTGCTTGTGATAGAGGTTGAGTTCAATTTGTTTGTTTATGTGCATTGCATGGTGGGCCATCCCCACACATCACCGGCCATGGCTTGAGGCCACCGGCTGTGTTTTGCTTCCACTGGCCAAATATTTGGCCGGCCGACACTATTTTAGGGGTTAGACAAGTTAGGCATTATTTTTCAGAGCTTTGAGTTCTAGGGTTAGGGTTTGTATATATCCTATCTCTCTATCTCTCTTTCTTGGTGTATTTGTGTGTGTTTTAGGCCTTAGTATTGCACACAAACACCCACTACTACACCATTCTCTTGGAACTGAGGTTCTAGAGGGTTGTTTTTGAAGTTTTGAAGCTGGTTTGGACCTAAGGAGACTGCTGGTCCACCATTTGTGAAGAGGGTCTACAAGGGTAAGAAACTTGCCCCTTTTCTCCCATTTTTGCATAGCTTATTTACCTATCTTGCATCTGTTTTTGAGCTTAGTGTATAACATATAAAAGTTGTGTTTTTACTTGCTCTAAGTAGTTGCTTAAGGGTGTTTCAAGCTTTGGGGTTGTTTGACCCCTCTTAAGCCTTGAAAGGCTCCATTTTGTGCCATTTTGGTTGAGCTCCGGGACCATTGTGTTTGGGCCTCCTCACCACTGAAATCTTGAGGGATTTCAGGGGTGAGGATGGTGCCTTGAGGTCCCAAGAAGGAGAGGGCCACCCCCTCTCCTTGTTGTCCTTGAAAAGGGCCATTTTTAGCCTCTTGAGGGAGCATATAGTTTGAGTATGTATTGACCATGCCTTGGCTGATTTTTAGGCTTATTATGTCATAACATAGCATTGTTGTATGTTGGTTTTGGTACACCATGCTTGTCTAGCATACATACCTTGTAATGCCATGATTTGCCTCAATACATGCATAGCATTTAGACTATCATGCTTTTGTGTTTTGGCCAAGCTTTGTGAAGCTTATATGCATATTTTGATGTGTTAAGGGACTGTTTTAAGTCATTTGAGTCATTCATGCCTTGCTTTGTATAGCTACCATGTAATCCCTCTTGTATGCCTTAAGCTTTGGCCCTTCCAGCATGCCATCCTTGCTTTGTTTCATTGGTTTGGAACCACTTGACATGTTATTTCAGACCTCATGATGTGCCCATATGCTTGAATTTGATCCCCCTTTAGGCCTTGGAGTATGCTTGCATTTTTAGACCACTTAGATGCCATCTAAGTACATCCTTAGCTTTGTTTAGGTCTGCATTAGACCTATTTTAAGTCCCTTTGGCCTTGTGAGGCTTGGTTGACCTAGCCTTGGTTTACCTCCCTTTTGGCTTGCCTTAAGTCTTGGACCATTGTTGCATGTTGGGTTGCCTTATTTACTTGGTTTGGCACCTTTATAACATGTTTTTCAAAGCTTTATGTGCATGTCATTAATCCATGTTTTGTCACTTTTAAGTGTGCTTAAAGGTTGCATGTTTGATGCTTGAGTGTTGGCCCATTAGCATGTGCATGTGTATGTGTGTGTGTTGGCCCTCATTTCCATAGCATTGGCTACCGTTTTGGACCTAGTTTAGGGCTGTCCAATTAGTGTAAGTCCCTTTCTTGCATGCCATTCAAATGTCATTACATTATCCCATGGTTGCATGCTTTGGTTGCATGTGTTGCATGCTTAAAAATCACTTGCATTGGGTATGCATCTTCTTGGTGAAGTTGTTAGCATATTTGTATGACTTGCATGTTTGCATGGTTGAGTTGCACATTGCATACTTGATTAGCTTGCATGGATTGCATGCCCAGTGAGCATTGTGCATTGTGTCTCCATGTTACACACTTAGGCTCACATGCTTAGGTTGCATTGTACTAGCATGCATGCTTGGCCTCTTGAATTGCTTGTGATAGAGGTTGAGTTCAATTTGTTTGTTTATGTGCATTGCATGACATTTGAAATGAAAATGCACAACTTGGTCTCTTGGGCCACCACGCATTGAAATGCGCGATTGGTGGTCCAAGAACCAAGGGCCGTATCCCTTTGAGTCACAAACATGACAAGGGATGTGTCAGTGCACACATTCGCTTGAATTGCATTGCCATGCAAATCTTTGCCCTCTGCTGCTGTCAAACAGGTCCTGCAGGAATTTTTGGCCGATCGACTACACAGAGTGTCGACCGGCCATCCATCGGTGGCCGATGGATTCATCTTTAGCTGATGACCACCAAATCACAGCCGGTGATGATCCCCTTTGGCCGGTGGCATTCCCCAGTATCCAATGAGAACATCCTGAGACTTTGGCAGTTTTCAAAGGAGTATAGTAGGGAAAACAGAGGCAGCTTGCGCATGGCAGTGGACTTCCGAGCAAGACCGAGCATGCATTGCATTGGGCTTTTTCCCGAGGCCGTTTATCGCTTTCTTAGATTAGTTAATTTGCTTAACTAATTTAGTTGGTCTGTAATAATTAATTAGCTAGGATAGTTGGTTTGTTATTCGGGCTGTATTATTCTTTTGGACCTCCGAGCGAAGGCAATTGTGTAATAAGTGTGGGTGCGTGTATGCATGTCTTCCAACCCCCGCTTCTTTCTCCCTTTTACTTACCTACTTTTGATGGTTAGTATTAGGACATGTTTACTTTAGCATATCTTATGCTATGCATGCGTGCATCATTCATCAGTATTGCATGCACCGGGCTCGGCACATCATGCTAACTGCATCGTATTGCAAATCTAACTTGAATACATGCTACTTGCCGTACTTTACATGCCATTTCAGGATTAGTCGAGCCTATCCTAATTGCATTCTGTATGCGTTGCATTAGCCACTTTAACATGGACTTGGATCATGCATGTTTGCTAAGATGTTCTTGTTTTGGCACGGAGTACTAGGTAAGCTTTTATGCTTTAGCATCTTGCATGAGTGTAAGTGTTTGCCATGACAGCATGTTTACCATATGGCTAGATGCTTATGTGTTATAAACTGCCTGAATGCCTGTGGGTGAAGGTTAGATTGTTTGAGTTGGAACAACTCGTCGAAATCCATATTTTAGCCTACTTGCGAGTAACAAACCTCAAAACGTTCTTTGAAATAAACGGATATGCAATGCTTTGTTCCAAATTAGACGATCTAGTCTATACTTGTTTGTTGTGCGCATAACATAGTAATTCTAGGCTAATAAATGGAATAAGAACACATAACGTTTTCAAAAACAGATATCACGGTTAGTAGAGGCCGATCTTCGGATCGGGCGAGAGGGGGTGCTCATAGCTGACCTTCCCCAATCGTACCCTAGCTCCCAAGCCGAGGCAACTTTGGGGATGACGGACACGTGGCCATTGGCACCGAGTCAGGGTTTCCTAAATTCCTCCTTAAAAAAATATTTAGGTGGCGACTCTGTATCTGGCAAAGCAGTCCATGCTTGGCACTTCTTTTCTAAAAATCTGTTTTCTCAAAAAGATTTGCCGGATTTGGACTCTTTGGTTCAGATTAAGAACCGTGACACAAATTGAGTTCGAATTGTAGCACGAAGGCCTCACGCGGGCGCGTCTACACATGATTTTGGCTCAACTCCATGAAGCTTTTAGCCTTGTTGTAGCATGCTTAAGCTCTATTTTTCATTGTTTTGGTTATGCTTGCATTGTTTTGTATAGCCACCATGCAATCTAGCTTGTTAGCTTTGAGTGTCCAAGTTGCTAGCATGCTCTATGTGAATCATTTCAGTGGTTTGACATCATTTAGAATGTTATTTTAGTCCATATTTCATGCTTATAAACTTACACTTATCACTCCTTTAATGTCTTAAAGAGTTTGTGTTTTATGCCCCATGAATGTGTCATTGTGTATGCCATCATGCTTAGGTCATTGGGATGCCATCTAAGTGGGTTTTTGGGCTCATTTTGGTATGTCATAACTCTGTTTTGGGTTGCTTAAATCATGCCATGTTTGGTTGTATTAGGTGCAGTGTAACACCTCTTTGATGGCCTTGCATGCTTCATGGTTTTGCCCCTTCGTTTTAGCTTGTTTTGGCTTTGGTCATTGCATGCTTTAGGCTCACTTTAGCATGATTTAGGACTGTTTTGGGTCATACTTGCCATATGCTCTTTGTTTCGTATAGTTTTGGTTCAAGTCCCTCGACTAGTCTTAGGCTTCAAACTTGAGCATGCCATGCTTGACTTGTTTATGTGATTTGGAATCATTCCTAGCTTCATTTCAGAGCATGTAATTTTGTCACATTTGCATGCTTTTCATTCCTTTAAAGTGTGCCTAAAGGTTGCCCTTTTGTGCTTAAGTGTTAGGCCAACTACCATGCATGTTTGTATGTGATTTTGTCCCCTATCCCTTGGCATATTGGCCACTAATTTGGGCCTATTCGAGAGCTACCCATTTTGGTTTAAGACCATCCTCGCATGTTGTTGCATGCTTGACTTGTATGTTGTCACATACTTGTTGCATATTTGGTAGATTGCATGTTGTAGCATGCTAGTTTAATTGTGTCTCGTTGTGTACTTAATCCATGACATGTTGTTGCATACTTGGCCTATTAACATGTTGTTGCATGTTTAACTGGTATTCCATTTGGTATGCATCCCTCGTTAAGTTGCCTATCATGTTGTTACATGCTTGCCTATCCTCACATGTTGTCACATGTTCGCTTTGCATGTTTGAACGTCCATGTTGCACCTTGCATGCTTGTTTAGGTTGCATAGTATCGAGCATGCATTCCTTGCCTCTTGATCAATCATGACAGAGGTTGGGCCCCCTTACGTGTTATATGCATTTCATCCCATATTGATTTACACACTTGGCACCTTTGGCCATCATGCATTGGAATGCATGATTGATGGCCCGAAGGTCGAGAACCATGCTCCTCTAAGTCTCAAACATGCTGAGGAGGGTGGTGGTGCATAAATTGCTTTGAAAATGCATTGCCATGTTCTATCTGTCCTCTGTTGCAGCAAAACCGGTGTTCTGCAAGAGGAAATGGCCGGTCAGCAACTTTCAGTGCCGGCCGACTACCAAAATAGTGCCGGTGATCCCATTTTTGGTCGATGACCATATTTCCATGGCCGGTGTTATTTTCTCTTGGCCGGTGACATCCCACAGTGCTCAGGGAGTGATTCTGAAGCTTCCTTGGGACTTGTGAAGTTTTTAGAAGTACAGATCAGTGTAAACAGAGACAGCATGAGTATGGCGATGGATTTCCGAGCGGAGCCGAGTGCGCACGCATTCGTCCCTCTTCCCGAGGCCTCTTTGCTGCTTTCTTAGTTTAATTAGTTAAATATTGTGTAATATTTAATTAGCTTGTTAGTTAATTAATTTGTATTATTCTTTCGGTCCCTCCCTCGAGAGGATGCAATTGTGTAATAAGCGTGTGTGTGTGTGATGCATGTCTTCCAACCCCCACTTCTTTCTCCCTTTTATTTAATCGCTTATGATGGTTAGTTTTAGGGCATATTTGATTTAGCATACCTTATGCTATGCATGTTTGCATTGGTTAGTTCTAGGGCACGTTTCAATTAGCATCCTTATGCTATGCATGTTTGCATCATTCATCTGTATTGCATGCACTGGGCTCAACGCATCATACTAACTACATTGTATTTAAATTCCAACTTGAATACACGTATCGAATTGTCGCATCTCACATGCCACTTTAGATTAGCCGAGCCTATTCTAGTTGCATTTTGCCTACGATGCATTAGCCATCTTAACATGGACTTGGATCATACATTTGATTACTAACATGTTTCTTGTTTTGGCTCGGAGTACACTGTGAGTGTTTATGCTTTAGCATCTTGCATGTATGCGAGTGTTAACATGACAGCATGCTTGCCATGAGACTATGTGCTTATGTGATATAACTGCCTGAATGCCTGTGGGTGAAGGTTGGGTTGCTTGAATTGGAATAATTCATTGAAACCCGTGTTTTAGCCTACTTACAAGTAGCGAACTTCAAACTATTTTCAAAACAAACGGATATGCGATGCTTTGTTCCAAATTAGGCAATCTAGCCTATACTTGTATGTTGTGCGCATCACATAGTAATCCTAGGTTAATAACCGAAATAAGAACGCATATGTTTTCAAAATAAAGATCATGCTCAGTACAGGCCGATCTTTGATCGGGCGAGCGGGGGTGCTCATAGATGACCTTCCCCAATCGTACCCAAGTTCCCGAACTGAGGCAACTTTGGTGATGACGGACATGTGGCCTTAGGCACGAGTCAGGGTTTCCTAAATTCCCCCAAAACAAAATATTTAGGTGGCGACTTTGTATCTGGCAAAGCAGTCCATGTTTGGCACTTCTTTCTTAAAAATCATTTCTCCAAAACGATTTGCCAGATTTGGACTCTTTGGTGATTTATCAATCTCACATCGCACATTGTGGGATCAGATTAAGAACCGTGACAAATGAGTCCGAACTGTGGAAAAGCATAAAGCCCGAGGGCGCGTCCACAGGTATCACCTTGCATGCATGATCATTTCTATCTGTGTGTCAATTATTGATTGAGAACTATGAGATTCTTACTAGGCATTAGTGCTCACCCCTTGTTGTTTTATTTTTTTACAGGAAGAAAATTTGGATTCATAGTTGAAGAGTTACGAAGTCTATAAGTCTATTTGTGTAATCTCGTTGTGGATGCGAAGAAAGTAATTGTTGTACATTGATATTTGTATTTATTTATTTGTAACTTTTCAGTAGGAGATTGGCTTATATCATTGTCATTATTGTATTTGTTGAGCGAGAGAGATAACATGTATCATTGTTTTTCTATTACTCAAGGGTAATGGATGTTTGTAAAAAAAAAAAAAAAATGGACCTAAATTTAAAGGCTTTGGTAATGTTTTCGAGTAATTAAAAATTGGGGCGTGACACCTAGAGCTAGCAGTGGTGATCTTTACTTTGAAGATTTGGAGACATTACTTGTATGGTGAGAAGTTTGAGGTATTCTCCGATCATAAGAGTTTGAAATACCTATTTTCACAAAAAAAGATCTAACTTGGGGCAGAGGAAGTGGATAGAGTTTATGGAGGACTATGATTTTGAGTTACATTATCATCTAGGGAAAGCCAACATAGTGGCTGATGCCTTGAGTAGAAAATTCTTTAGCAGTATAGCTGGCATTGCCATTTGGAAATGGGAGATGTTGGGTGCCATTGGAGAGTTTGACTTGCATCTTGGCGAGTCCGTCGAGTCAACAGATTTGTTCTCAGTAGTTACATAACCTACACATTTGAGTCGAGTTATAAAAGCACAGAGGGGTGATACTGAGATAGAGACCCTCCGCGAGAAGACAACTAGTGGAAAGGTAGAGAATGGCTTGAACGTGTATTTTGACTTGATTGTTAGATACCTTGACTGTCTTTTCGTGCCAGAGTCTTGTCGAGAGGAAGTATTCCCAGAGTTTCACCACTCACGCCTTGTAGTACATTCGGGATGCACAAAGATGTATCATGATCTTAGTCACCAATTTTGGTGGAGGGGAATGAACAAGGATGTAGCCGTGTTTGTATCGAGGTGCCTTACTTGTCAATAGGTGAAGTCTGAGCATCAGAGACCAACGAGTTTGTTGAAACCTTTGTCTATAGCTGAGTGGAAGTGGAAGCGTGTCACGATGGATTTTGTTATGGGTCTTTCGAGGACTCAACGGGGAAATGATGCCATTTGGGTGGTAGTTGATCAGTTAACTAAGTCAGTGCACTTTGTACATATGCGCACGAGTGACTCGGTAGATTATTTTGTTGACCTTTATATTAGGGACATAATTCGACCTCACGGGGTCTGTATAACTATTCTTTCAGATAGAGATTTGCGTTTCACGGCTTGGTTGTGGCAGAGCCTCCAGAATGCCTTGGACACTAAGTTGACTTTTAGCACCGCTTATTATCCTCAGACTGATGGACAATCAGAGCTTACCATCCAGATCCTTGAGGATATGCTTCGGGGTTATGTTCATGACTTTAAGGGGTCGTGGGAGAGACATCTGCCCTTAGTGGAGTTTGTCTATAATAATAGCTTCCAGTCGAGTATTGGCATGACACCGTTTGAGGCCTTATACAGCCGACCGTGTAGATCTCCTATATGTTGAGCCGAGGTGGGTGATGTACCTATGATAGGTCTTGAATTAGTCCGAGAAACGACGGAGAAGGTTGCGCTTATTTGTAAGAGGTTGGTTACGGCTTAGAGTCGTCAGAAAAGCTATGCCGACGTAGGAAAAGACCGTTATTCTTTAAGGTAGGAGATCACGTCTTTTTGAAGATATCTAGACGGGGTTTGATGAGATTTGAAAAGAGAGAAAAGTTGCCCCTAAGGTTTATTGGGCCTTTTGAGACCTTAGAACGTATTGGGGAGTGTAGACGTTCCCGAACGTCCCGGGAGGGCAATCCCGTTCTGTTCATTTGGGCTCACTACAGTTCGGACTCTCAAATTGTCACGGTTCTTAATCTGATCTCACAATGTGCGATGTGAGATTAATAAATCACCAAAGAGTCCAAATCTGGCAAATTGTTTTGAAAAATAGATTATTAGAAAGAAATACCAAACATGAACTGCTTTGCCAGATACAAAGTCGCCACTTAAATGTTTTATTTTTGGAAAATTTAGGAAAACCAGACTCGTTGCCTAAGGCCACATGTCCGTCATCACCAAAGTTGCCTCGGCTCGGGAACTTGGGTACGATTGGGGAAGGTCAGCTATGAGCACCCCCGCTCGCCCGATCCGAAGATCGGCCTGTACTAAGCATGATATCGAGTTTTGAAAACATATGTATTCTTATTCTGGTTAATTAGCTAGAATTACTATGTGATGCGCACAACACACAAGTATAGACTAGATCGCCTAATTTGGAACAAAGCATCGCATATCCGTTTTGTTTAGAAATGGTTTGAAATTTGCTACTCGCAAGTAGGCTAAAACATGGATTTCAATGAATTATTCCAATTCAAGTAATTCAACCTTCACCCACGGGCATTCAGGCAGTTATATCACGTAAGCAGATAGCCTTATGGTAAGCATGCTGCCATGGCAACACTCACACACATGCAAGGATGCTAAAGCGTAAATGCTTACCTAGTACTCCCAGCCAAAACAGAAACTAGTTAGTAATCAAATGTATGATCCTAGTTCATGTTAAGATGACTAATGCAACACATGCAAAATGCAACTCAGATAGGCTCGGCTATTCTAAACATGGCATATGAAATGCAACAGATAACATGTATTCAACTTGGAATTGAAATACAATGCAATTAGCATGATGCGCCGAGCCCGGTGCATGCAATACAGATGAATGATGCAAACATGCTATCATAAGTATGCTAATTGAAACGTGCCATAAAACTAACCATTGAAAGCAGGTAAGTAAAAGGGAGAGAGAAGTGGGGGTTGGAAGACATGCACACACTCACGTACACTTATTACAAAATTGGCCCTCTCGACGAAGGGTCCGAAAGAATAATACAAATTTAATTAACTAACAAGCTAATTAAATATTACACAACCACTTAACTAATTAACGAATTAACTAGTCAACTAAAGCAGTAAAGAGGCCGCCGCAGTTCCGCCTCGAAATGCTTGGATGATGCATGCTCGATTCGCCTCGCTCGAAAACCCGTCACCATGCCACTGTTGCCTCTGTTTACACTGTTCTGCACCTCTAAGAACCATGAAAACATTTTTGATGCTTCTGAAACACTCCCTGCACACTTTGGGATACCACCGACCAAGATAGAACATTACCGGCCATGGAAATGTGGCCATTGGCCAAAGATTGGATCACCGACTTGACATTGATAGTCGGTCGGCAGTAAAAGTGGACGGCCGGCCATTTCTTCCTGCAGAATACTGGTTTTGCTGCAACAGAGGACAGACAGTGCATGGCATGGAATTTTCAAGACAGTGTGTGCATAGCCACCCTTCTTATCATGCTATGATCTCAAGGGAGTATGGCCCTTGGTACTCAAGCCACCAATCACGCATTTCGACGCATGATGGCCAAAGGTACCAAGTTTGCAAATCGATGTAAATGCATGCAACAAAACAAATGGATGCTTCATGCCCTATCATGTTGAATTCAAGGGCGTCGGCGACCGAGGAGTGAGACATGTTTCATCCCTTTAAGTACGAACACATCTCATTCCTCATGTTTGGTTTGAGACCCCGAACCAAACAAAAATGTAATGCATGTATGGCAAATGCAATGCAAAAACATGTAATTGATGCAATGCAACATGAGCAATGCAACATATGCAACTAATGTAATGAAACATGAGTATGCCAAATACCGTGCAATGCAACCTATCATGCAAAACGACATGGCAATATGATAAGTATACAACACTACAATGCAACCTAAATAAGCAACTATGCAAAGTGATAGGCATGCAACAATGCATTAACTACAAGGATGCAACAATCATACAATGCAATGAGCATACAACAATACACAAATGCATGATCCATGGTCTTACACTATGGGTGGACAGACCTCAGCCTTGTCCATAACAGTGGCCAATAATGATGTAACAAAAACATGAATGACACATACAAGCATGCATGCACCAAGGCCCATCACCTAAGGCATAAAGGAGGCAATTCTAAGCATACTTAAAAGAGACAAGCATGGGCATTTTACAAATATGCTGAGCTCTGAAATCATGATAGAAGGAGTGCCAAATCCAAACACACAGGTGGAACATAGCATGCAAAGGGGCCCAAAGCTTGAGACCAACCAAAGGGTTCAAACCATAGCCACATCAAACGAACCCCAAAGGGCCAAAAGGACGTAGGACAGTCCTAGGGGAGGCCAAAACAGGGCTGGAACATGCATGGAACATGGCCAAAACATTCTAAGAAATAGGCACCAAAAGCAAAGGCATTCAAGACTACAAAGAGAGCACTCCATTATAACTATCACAACCAAGCAAGACATGGACTAATCAATACAAAACAGAGTTACAACATGCCAAATAAGCCCGCAAAACCCACCTAAATAACATCTAAATGGCCTAAGACTAAAGGCATACACAATGACCCAAACATGGAATACAAAACAACAACCCTTCAAAGCATTGAGAGGATGGAAAACGCAAGTATATAAGCATGAAACATGGACTGAAATGGCACGATAAGTGATTCCAAATCACCGAAATAACCCAAGTAATGCATACTAAAGACTCACACACCCGAAGCCAACAAGCTAGAATGTAAAGAGGCTATACAAAGCATGAAAAGCATGACCAAATCAACACCCAACAGAGCTTAAACATGATAACACGTGACTAAAAGCTTCATAAAGTCAAGCTAAAACATGCAAGCATAGGGGTCTAAATGCATGATGCATGTTGTGACAATAGAGGAGATTACAAAGCAAGTGTATAATACATGCAATAGACTATTAATCCGACCAAAAACAGAGGTATAATATGACCAAATAACACCAAAAACCCTCTGAAATGGAACCAAAATTGACTAAGCATGCGTGCTACCCTTATTAGCCAAAAACACAAGCAAATGAGACACAAAGGGAGAGGGGTGTCCCTCCCCTATACAAGACCTTAAAACTCTTTCACCACCACTGAAAATCCTCTGGATTTCAGTGGTGAGAAGGCCAATACACGAAAGTTCTCAAAGCTCAAACAATGAAGGCACAAAAAGGGCCAAACAAGGCCTAAGAGGGGGAGGACAATCCCAAACACCAAAATGACCTTAATGAAATATCTTAAAAATGAAAAATCAGAACTTTTATTAGTTATACACCAAGCTTAAAACAACATGCAAGATAGGCTAAAATCTAGTGCAAAAATGGGGAATATAAAGTAATACTGCTCACCCTTGAAGAACACTTAAAGAACAGCAACTCCAGCCCCCTCCTTCTGATCAAAACTCCAGGAACAACCTCTCAACACCTCAACAACTCAAGTATGGTGTAACACTAGGTGTCTTAGTGCAAAACTAAGAACAAAACACACTTTAAGGCACTCTAACACACACAAATGTAGAGAGAGAGAGAGAGAGGAAGATATATATATATATATATAGAGAGAGAGAGCGATATATGAGATATATATGTCTGATTTGCTGAACCTCTCTGTAGACTGTAGACACCCCATTTTTGACTGACCTTAAGACTCAGACGTCACCGATTGAGCGCTTGGTGATGTTGCATAATGTGCTCGTTCAGAAGTTTCAGAGTCGCGGCCGTGAGCCCTGCCTCCGGACTTCCGAACCCTCTTTTGTACCTTGCCTCGGTTTGCGAACCAGGCTCGGTTTCTCGGTTTCTTTTCCTGAGGGAAGGGAGAGGTCCCGTAGACCATCTCTCAATGTCCGTAGGCTACATTTGGTGGCCGTAGGCCATTTGCTCCATTTCGGAGTCCAGTTTCCGGTTTTCGGAGCCGTCAGGCCGTGTGCCTCGCTGTGTGTTCGACAAATCAGTGTTTGAGCCGTGTGTTCTAATGTGGGCTGTGTGTTCGCAATTAATTAATGAACCGAGTGTTCAGAAATTTGAATGTTGAAACTACATGTTCAAAGATGTAAGGAAAGTACTATGTCACAAGCTAAACGTTTAAGCATGGCAAGGGTGCGAAATGTAAAATACAGAAGAT
>NW_021027094.1:650930-698201 GCF_004153795.1 Camellia sinensis | reverse complement strand
GACTCTTTGGTTCAGACTTAGAACCGTGACAATTTGGAGAGTCCTGACTGTAGTGACCCCAAAATGGACGGAACGGAGCTCGTTCCTCCCGGGAGCGCTTCGGGACGTCTACATAGACGCGCCCTCGGGCCTCATGCTACAGTTCGGACTCAATTTGTGTCACGGTCCTTATCTAATCTCGCAGAGTGCAATGCAAGACCGATGATCATCAAAGAGTCCAGATCTGGCAAATCGTTTTTTGAAAACAGATTTTTTTGAAAGAAGTGTCAAACATGGACTGCTTTGCCAGATACAGATTCCCACCTAAATATTTTTTAAGAAATTTAGGAAACCCTAACTCGGTGCCAAAGGCCACGTGTCCGTCATCACCAAAGTTGCCTCGGCTCGGGAGCTTGGGTACGATTGGGGAAGGTCACTATTTGCACCCCCTCTCGCCCGATCCGAAGATCGGCCCTTACTAACCGTGATATCCGTTTTTGAAAACGTTATGTGTTCTTATTCCGATTTTATAGCCTAGAATTACTATGTTATGCGCACAGCAAACAAGTATAGACCAAATCGCCTAAATTGGAACAAAGCATTTCATGCTTGTTTCGAAAATGGTTTGCTACTCGTAAGTAGGCTAAACTGCAGGTTTTGCCACCCTCAAGTGGGCTTTAGAAAAGATGGTTTTGCCACTATCTAGCGGGCTTAAAACTCACAGTTTTAATGCATTATTCCAATTTAGGTAATTCGACTTCACCCACAGGCACTCAAGCAGTTATATCACATAAGCAGCTAGCTCATGGTAATCATGCTATTATGGCAACACTCACACGCATGCGGTAATGCTAAAGCGTAAATGCTTACCTAGTACTCCGACCAAAACAAAAGCTAGTTAGTAATTAATGCATGATCCTAGCTCATGTTAAGATGGCTAATGCAACACATGAAGATGCAACTACATAGGCTCGGCTATTCTAAGATGGCACGCGATGATGTTACAACTAACATGTATTCAACTTTGGAATTGAATACAAATGCAGTTAGTATGATGCGCCGAGCCCAGTGCATGTAAGACAAATGTATGGATGCACGCATCATGCTATCATACTGTATGCTAATTGAAACATGCCCTAGGCTAACCATCGAAAGCTAGTAAATAAAAGGGAAAAAGACGTGGGGTTGGAGACATACACCACACTCACGCACGCTTATTACACAATTGCCCTCACTCGAAGGTCCGAATAAATTATTACAGTCCGAATAAATAATACTAAATTAATTATTACAGTTACTAATTAATTAACAAATTAAATGCAGAAAGAAGAAAGGTGGCCGCAGCCCCGCCTCGGGATGCGTGAATGATGCATGCTTGACTCGTCTGGCCCGGAAACTTGCTGCCATAGCACTGTTGCCTCTGTTTACACTGCCCTGCTCCTCTGAAAATTTGCACAAGTCCCAAGGATACTTCTCTGAACACTAGGGAGCATCACCAACCAAGTGGGAACACCACCAGCCGAAGGGAATGGTCATTGACCATTGGTTGAGCCACCAGCTAATTGTATTTGGTCGGTCGGCACTCCAAGTAGCCGGCCAGCTATTTCTTCCTGCTGAAACCTGCAGCTGACAACAGCAGAGGGCAAGCAGTGTATGGCATAGAATTTTCAAACAAATGTGAGCATGGACACAATCCCTATCATGTAAGGGACTCAAGGGAGCATGACCCTCGACCCCCGGGCTATCAATTATGCATTTTGATGCGTGATGGCCTAAGAGGCCAAGTTAGCAACTTAATGTACATGCATGTAAACAAAACACATGAATGCCAACACCCTATCATGTTGAGGTCAAGGGGGTCGACGACCAAGGATCGAGGTGCGTTACGTCACTTTGAGTACGAACGCATCTCAATTCTCATGTTTGGTTTGACACCCCAAACCAAACAATGCAATGTATGTATGCAAATGTGGCTCAACTATGCAACATGAGGCTAAGATGCAAAACATGCCAAATGTGATGCAAGCTAAACATGCAAATGTACAATGCTAGGCATGTAAGATACAATGCAATGCAATCAAACATGTAAGCTAAGACATGAAATGCAACTAGCTAATAATATGCAAGCATGCAAGTATGATACAATGCAAACATGAAACCAATGCAATATGATCATGCAATGGTGGACCTAAGACACAAACGACAGACCTCAACCCACTCCCAAAATAGTGACAAAAGATGCCTAAAATGATGAACAAATGCTCATGTAAGCATACACACCAATAGGCCCAAGATTAAGGCATAACCAAGGAGTATTCTACTACCACTACCCCAAGCCAACATGGCATGAGCTATACAACCAAAAACAGAGTTTAGATGCATTGAAATAAGCCCTAAAACCCTCTGATATGGCAGCCCCGAAGGCTTAAACACTTAGGCATGCACAATGCTCATTTCAAGGCATAAAAGGATGCATCTTCAAAGCATGAAAGAGGTGATGAATGCAGGCATATAAGCATGGTTTGGGGACTGAAACATGGTCCCTAACGGCTCCAAATCATTAGAATAAGCTAGGCTAAGCATGCTAGAGACCCACATGCTCAAGGCTCACAAGCCAAAATGCAAAGAGGCTATCCTAAACATGGCAAATATGACTAAAACAGCCCTCAACAGTCCTTGAGCATGGCAAAATAATGCTAAGACTTTCATGGAGTTAAGCTAGAGCATGCAAGAATCATGGCCTAAATGCATGGCTTACTTCTATGCAAAATGGAGGAATGCAAGGCAAGTATACTATGCATGTAGGGGACCACAAATCCGACCAAAAACAGAGGCAATAAGTGACCAAATAACATTCAAAAACTTCTGAAATGGGGCCAAATGCAACCAAGCATACATGTTACCCTAATGAGCCAAAACATGAACAAAATGAGAGACCAAGGGAGAGGGGCGTCCCTCCCCTATGCAAGACCTCAAACCCCCTTCTTCACCACTGAAAATCCACTGGATTTCAGTGGTGAGAAGGCTAGTACACCAAAGAAAACAAAACCTAATAAAGGAAGCACAAAAATGGGCCAAACAAGGCCTAAGAGGGGGAGGTTGACCCCTAATGCCAAAACAACCTTAATGAGATATCTTAAGCGTGAAAATAAAAGACTTTTTTCAGTTATACACAAAGTCTAAAACAATGAGCAAGATAGGAAAAAGTCTAATGCAAGATTGGGGAATCTAAAGTAAAAGAGTTACCCTTGAAGAAACCTTGATGAACAGCAAGTGCAACCTTCTTCTTTTGATCAAAACCAGTCCAAAACCTCAAGAACAAACCCCCAAAGCCCCTCAAATTCAAAGGAAGGTGTAATGGTGTGTGTTTGTGTGCAAAACTAAGAACAAACACACACTTTAAGCCCTCAAACACACACAAAATGAAGAGAGAGAGGGAGATATAGAGAGAGAGAGGATGATATGTATCAGATATATATGTGTATAGCTCTGGTTTTTTACTAAACCAAACAAAGGAGGAGGAGGGGCTCTTATATAGGCAAGCTAATTGGCCAAAGCTTCTAAGGGAAGCTACTCAAAAGGGTCAAGGCTTACAAGGGAAGCCAAGCTAAGAGTGCAAGGCTTCTTGAGGAAGCTAGGACAGCTGGCATGCTTCTTGAAGAAGCTTTGGCAAAGGGTCAAGCTTCCTCAAGAAGCTTTGACCAAAAGGGTGCAAAAAGGGCAAAACAGCCACAAGTAAGCCCCGGGGCAGGTTTGGTGCATTCCAGCTGGCACAGCTAGCATGCACCATGCCTGAAAAAGGTAAAAAGGCGCTACCGGCCAAAAAAGGAGCTCACCGGCCAAACAGATGGCCAGCCGACCATACTGAGTGCCGACCGGCCAATGGTATAATTCATCAATGGCCGGTAGCCTCAAAACATGGCCGGTGGCCTCAAACCAAGGCCGGTAGGTGTCAGGGGTAGCTAACAAACTACTTCCTACCCTCGGAAGCAAAAACACAAGTGTTTGGTGTAAAACCAAACACAGAACAGTCGAGTTAAGAGATCCTGAGGCAAGGTGCGTAGCCGAGACCTTCGGGAACTCAAAACGAAACACAAACATGAGTAATCACCGAGTGTTCAAGTGGTGACGTCCAAGTCTTTAGGACGGTCAAAAATGGGGTGTCTACACTCTCCAAAGGAGAAGGGAGGCTCTCTTTTATAGAACAAACAAGGGCCTAGGCTTCTTAGAGAAGCTAAGGTAAAGGGGTCAAGGCTTCTTAAAGAAGCTAAGGCAAAGGGGTCAAGGCTTCTTCAGGAAGCTAAGACAAAGGTCCAAGCTTCTTGAGGAAGCTAAGACAAAGGGTCAAGCTTCCTCAAGAAGCTAGAGCAAAGGGTGCAAAGGGTGCAAATCCTCCATATACGTGTATGGAGGATTGGTATGTGTGCTCCAGCTGGCACAGCTGCCATGAAAAATGCCTAAAAAAGGAAAAAAAGAAGCCCCGGCCAGAAAAAATGGCCGATTGAAAAAACAAACGGCTGGCCGACCAAAAACAATGCCGACCGGCCTCACCAATGGCCGGTAGCAACAAAACATGGCCGATGGCCTCAAGCCAAGGCCGGTGAGGTGTGGGGATGACCAACAAGCCATTCTCTGCCCTCAGAAGCAAAAACAAACAAGTTCTTGGTCCACAACCAAGCACAGAACAAACAAGTTAAGAGATCCTGAGGCAAGGCGTGCGGTCGAGACCTTCGGGAACTCAAAACGAACACGAACAAGGATGATCATTGAGTGTTCAAACGATGACGTCCAAGTCTTGAGGACGGTCAAAAATGGAGTGTCTACAGTTGCCCCTCTTTGACAGAACTCAAAAGTCATAACAATGACAGGAGTGAATGTCAAAGCCTAGAGACGACCCATTTTTGACAAGGCCGAAGACTTAGACAAGCATGCAAGATAGCAAGATATGTGCCCGAAGGCAGGGGCAAAATGCAAGAACAATGCATGGTGTCGAACATAACTTATGATCATGCAAAGAGAGCTGTAACGAAGCATAACATGCAACAGTTTTAAGCAAGAACCAAGCTACATTATAATGCAAAAAGGATGTAAGAGAATTATGTAATTCTCGCTACGTTTGACGCGGAGAATATAATACCTGTGTGGTTCGTTTGGTCGTGCCAGCTTCAAATGAACCGTACATACAATATGGTTCCTGTCCAGTTCGTCTGGTCGTGCCATCCTTAAATGAACCGTACATACAATATCGTGCCTGAAAAAGAAAGAGAACTTAACAGGTACAATATTGTTAGATACATGCATAGCAATGCAAGTAAAAAGTGCGTGACAACGCAAGTGAGAGGGTGCATGACAATGCAGGCGGAATGGGTGCATGACAACGCAACCCGAGTGTGTGCATAACAATGCGATTTGAAACAAGCATAACAATGCTATGAAGGCACAAACACATATAAGTAAAGTACACGTGACAACGTGTACAATGTGTGGAGGTGAGGAAAAATATACACATGTAAGTGAGGCACATGCGATAACATGTACAATGTGTAAAGCGAAGAATAAAATATACACATGTAAGTAAAGCACATGCGACAACATGTACAATGTGTAAGGAAATTGATAAGTATACACATGTAAGTAAAGCATGCGTGACAACGCATGCAATGTGTAAAGTAAGGAATAAAGCACGACGCGACAACGCATACAATGTGTATAGGAACTTGAACACATATAAGTAAAGCACGACGTGACAATGCATGCAATGTGTATAGGAACTTGAACACATATAAGTAAAGCATAACACGACAACCCATGCAATGTGTATAGGAACTTGAACACATATAAGTAAAGCATAACGCAACAACGCATGCAATGTGTGTGCGGAAGGATGCAAGACAATGCGACCTAAGAATGCGAAACAACGCGGGTGGACGGGAGGATGCAAGACAATGCAACCTAAGAATGCGAAACAACGCGGGTGGACGGGAGGATGCAAGACAATGCAACCTAAGAATGACGTATAACAATGCGGGTATAAGATGTAAAATGATATGCGATATTACAAAACAATGTAATAATATATAATGTATTGAAACAATGCAAATGATATGCAATGCATTTGAGATGATCAAACCACAAGCAGTACAAAGCCACACAAATATCATGAAGGGGATGGAGATACAACATAAAACTCCGTCTACCATAGAAAAGGTGCCGACACCCTCAAATCACAATCCCATCAGTGGAATAGGCGCGTACACATACAGAACTATGTGTGTGTAGACGGAACACAAAATACAAGTAATTGGGTGGCATGATATAAATGAGGAATGACCTGCTGAGGAAAGATCGCGATCCTACATGCTAGATGCAACACACTGCACTATAATGCAATGAATGCAATGGATAAGGCGCGCGGCCAAACCGTATCTTGCCTAGGAAAGGCATGGACACAAACAAACCACGTTTAACACGGAAATGGTGCCGTCACCATCAACACTAGGTGCGTACACATAATATCATAACTATGCTTCAACGTGAAAAGTATGGGCACATACTAGACCAAGCTCAACATGGAAAGGCGCAAACCATAGATGGATAATGCAGTAAATGCATGCAAACTACAATGCAATAGATACAATGAATGCATGTAATGTATGCTATGTACAATGCAATATACATACTAGATGATGCAGTAGAGAAATGCATGACAATGCAAATGAGATATGCATTACAATGCAAGATAGAGAAATGCATGGCAATGCAAATGGAAGTGAAACATGTGTGTCGACGCAAGTGAAGAGTGCATGACAATGCAGGTGGAAGCGAAACATGCGTGTCGATGCAGATGAAGAATGCATGACAATGCAGGTGGAAGCGAAACATGCTTGTCGACGCAAGTGAAGAGTGCATGACAATGCAGGTGGAGGCGAAACGTGCGTGTCGACGCAAGTCAAGAGTGCACGACAATGCAGGTGGAAGCGAAATGTGCGTGTCGGCGCAAGTGAAGAGTGCATGACAATGCAGGTGGAGGCGAAACGTGCGTGTCGACGCAAGTGAAGAGTGCACGGCAATGCAGGTTAAAGTGCGTAACAACGCAATGCACTAACAAGTGCAGGTAGACTACGCAGGACAACGCGAATGTAATACAATGCAATGCAAGTGCATATGGGATGCGCAAGATAGCGCAAATGAAACAATGTAATGCACAAAACAGTGCGATGCGCAAAACAGCGCGAATGAAAATGCAATGCACTAACAAGTGCAGATAAGGTGCGCAAGATAGCGCGATGCGCAAAATAGCGCGATAATATGCATGCACGATGCAAGTAAGGTGTACAAAACAGTGCGATTGAGGTACGCAAAATAGCGCGATTGAAATGCAATGCACAAAACAGTGCGATTGAAGTGCGCAAAATAGCGCGAATATTGCAATACAATGTAAGGTGCACAAAACAATGCGATGCGCAAGAGAGCGCGATGCGATAGACAACGCAAGTGCACAAGACAGTGCGAATGCACAAGAT
This sequence comes from Camellia sinensis, assembly GCF_004153795.1. Taxonomy (NCBI): domain Eukaryota; kingdom Viridiplantae; phylum Streptophyta; class Magnoliopsida; order Ericales; family Theaceae; genus Camellia; species Camellia sinensis. Next base: position 690,699 of record NW_021027094.1, on the reverse strand, counting down.
AGTGCGATGCGCTAGACAGCGTGATGCGTTAGACAACGCGAGTGCACAAGACAGTGCGAGTGCACAAGATAGTGCGATGCGCTAGACAGCACGAGTGCACAAGATAGTACGAATGCACAAGATAGTGCGATGCGCTAGACAGCGCGATGCGTTAGACAACGCGAGTGCACAAGACAGTGCGAATGCACAAGATGGTGCGATGCGCTAGACAGCATGATGCGTTAGACAACGCGAGTGCACAAGACAGTGCGATTGCACAAGATAGTGCGATGCGCTAGACAGCGCAAGTGCACAAGACAGTGCAATGCGCTAGACAGCGCGATGCGTTAGACAACGCGAGTGCACAAGACAGTGCGATTGCACAAGATAGTACGATGCGCTAGACAACGCGATGCATTAGACAACGCGAGTGCACAAGACAGTGTGAATGCTATGAAATGTGAAAATGCACAAGACAGTGCGAGAGAGATAAAATGCACCAGAAAGTGCGAGGAAGGTGCACAAAAGAAGTGCGATAAAATGCATCTTCTGTGCAAGTAATGGGGCATTTTCTATGCAACATGGAAAGCATATTCTATGCAATATTGAAAGCAGAGCATATTCTATGCGGAATCGAAAGCAAGCATACTCTATGCATGAATCATAACGATGCATGGCACACATGCAACAGAAGTGTATATAAAAGTGCACATTTTATGCAATAGAGGGGCATCAAACATGTACTCTGGTACCTCCGATTTATCTCTCAAAGGGCTTTGTAACACACTCAGCTCGAAAAGGGTACACCCTGTTTATATTGGCAAGAGATAACATCTGCATGTTAAAACCACATGTGCTGCTTGGACTGCCATTCTGACTTGAAGCAGGCTTACGCTTGGGGTCAAGATACACTCATACTCCAGAGAAAGGCGAGGCCTGGCAAGATGCACCTGGAATGCAGTCTCGGAATTTGCTGAAGTTGAAACATGCTAAGATGCTCCAAATTTTCCCTCTTTTCTCTTGCTTTGCAGCCCAGAACCTATATAGCTTTAGATGGGTTCTTGTTCTACTGTTCTCTCTTGACCTGGGTTGAACCCTTACTGTTTATGAAAGAAAGAATCTTGTTTTGCACAAATGTGGAGAATGGCACGGCACTCGGAGCACAAAACGATTTTATTTTTGAAATTGAGAGATGAGTTCTTAACCGGGTATTGAGCCTATGACTGAACACAGCGCACTACAACTCAACAACGGAAAACAAAAGGTAAACAACCTAAACACATTGAGTAACACTCGAGACGACTCAAAACAAGAATCGAGATAAAACAAAAAGACACGACACTCAGACGTGCACAGGGAGCCTGTTTCATCGGGTATTGTTTCCCACCCTTTCTCACTTGTGATTCTCACATCACTTGGCACTCAATCTCTAGTTTTTTGAAAAAGCCCTTTTCTCACTTTTTCTCTCAATGCACATCTCTCTATTCTTCAATCTCTCATTTTTTTCGTCCCTCCCCTGGGTGGTTGATGGATAAGCGGGAAGTTGTGGGCTCTTACCCTTGGTATTCTACCAGATTCTTATTCTTGTTCACAACAGTGAGTTTCTCCCACAAAGAGGTTGTGCTACAACTGGGTGTGTAGAAAATCTGCAGCTGACATCGGTTGACGATGCTCCGCTGGGAAGTTTGGACGTGATTAGATCTGTACAGATGAGGGAGTGGAATATCTTGATCCATTCCAATTCGTGCTTCGCACCTGTTTTGATACCTCGTTGTTTGGAGGATAAGAGAGCTTTCAGCCCTTTTGCGGTTAGCTTCAGTAGTACCTTTTTCCAGCAGGTATGAGTGCCCTTCTTGGCGAGTATGTTGGCAATGGGGAAAAGACAGAACACCTGACTCAACTGTGACCCTAGTTCATCATTTTGACCATTTCTTGTTTTTGGCTTTCTACTAAAACAATTTTGACCAAAATGAGAGTTAGATTAACATGCTTGTTCAATTTTCTGATTTGAAATCATGCAAGTTAGGCTATGAGCACTGAAAATTTTCCTTTTTTGGGTCCAAGAAATGGTCCAGTTAGTTTTGGAAAAATGAGATAATTTTCAAGAGAATCAGCCAACCTCAGTAAAAATTCTCAAAAACCATTTTGGCAAACAGCCACTGCTTAACGAGCACAGAACTTACTCTTGAGATGCACAACCTCAGATTGGAAGGAAAATTATCCCTTGTCTGAAGGACACTGCATGGCAATGGAAAGTTGCCCCTTGTTTGAATGGCACCGCAACGCATTGAATGGCAACGGAAAGTTGCCCCTTGTTTGAATGGCACCACAGTGCATTGAATGGCAATGGAAAGGTGCCCCTTGTTTGAATGGCACCACAGTGCATTGTAGTCAGTCCTCAGAGTGACGAACACAACCAAACTCTTGGATACAGATAAGGCAAAGATGATCAAAATCATTACATGGACATAATCAATTTGGAAGTGTTTGTGGCTGGACTTCAGGATGAAGTTGCCTACATATCCCAAACATGGGAATCAAGCCTTACGTAGTTCCGGAAAGCTACACTCGGGTATTTAACCTCTCCATTTACGCTCTAACTTTTTCCAAGGCCGCCCCTTCTGGGTTTTCAACCTTGCGAGCTTTGTTTTTCTTTTCTTTCCATTTTTTCTTTTCTGAATTTTTTTCATTTTCTTTTTTTCTTCATTTCTTTTTTTTCTGTTTTTCATTTTTCTTTTCTTTTCATTTTTCTTCTTTTTCTTTTCTTTTCTTTTCTTTTTTCCATCTTTTCTTCTTCTTTTTTTCTTTTCTTTTTCTTGCTCTAACTTTTGCCTGGGTTGCCCTTCTGGGTTTTCGGCCCAGCGAGCCTCTCAAGGATAAAAGTGTAGCTTTGTTCATGTCAAACGGTTTTGAGGTCTCGAAGCCATCTGAATCTCGGAGAGTGGTTGTTGTCCGTTGATGATGTAGAAGTCCATCCAATGGGGGCTAAATGTGCCCCTAGTGTTGTGGATAGGAACTCAGTCGTCATTCAGCAAAAACTTTTCTCTTTCCTCCCTTCCAGGATTTGGCATTCTTGCCGATCTTCATTAGCTTGAGAAATGTCCCAATTTTTGACTCTTCGAGCACATCTGACATTTTTGCCCTTAGTTCAAGGGCTGCTTCTCATCCAGCTTTCGACGACGTCTGACCTTCTTGATCTGACTTTCTTGCCCCTAGTTCGAGGGCTGCTTCAAATCTGGCCACACAGGCCTCATTTGATAGTTGACCATTGAACATTCTGAATTTAAGTCCAAGGCTGAGAGCAATCTGAGGCTGCACAATCTCAAAATCAATTCCACACAGGCCTTCGCGGGACCACGCAAAACATTTTTTAAATTTTTTAAGAAAGCGACTAGTTGCTCGCGCTGAAGACAGTGCATAACCAATCTGGATCAAGCCAGGATCCTTCTCAGTACTCACATTAACAAACATGATTTTATTCATTAAGGGCTTAGCACGGCTCTCTTTCTTTCAATTTGATCAAATTTTGTAAATCCCGAGGAATTCCTTCCTCTTTGTTTTCATCACAATGTTCAAAAGGTTTTGAAAAACTTAGGTCAATACAATGAGTTTGAGGCACAGAAAAGTAGGCGAAAAGTACTGTCGCTTCAGTCAAACTTTCTGGCACAACTGGCACAAGGCAGAAGTAAGCACAAAATCATGAAAAACCACTGCTGTTTCATTCAGATCTTCTGGCGTAACTGGCTGCAAGATAGAAACAGACTCAAAAGAAAAAGAAAAGACAAACACAAAACAAGAAAGTGATGTCTGAGGTAACACCCCCGAAATCACCCAACTCCAACACAACAAGACTGACTTGATACCACAAGACAGACTCAACAGGATTGACTCGATACAGCGAGACAGGCTCAACAGGACTGACTCAATACAACAAGACAGACTCGACAGGACTGACTTGATATAATCAAGATAGACTCAACAGGACTGACTCGATACAACAAGACAGACTCGACAGGACTGACTCGATACAACAAGACAGACTAAGCAGGACTGACTCGATACAACAAGACAGACTCAATACCCAAGTCAGGAAGTATGATAAACAGCATTTGCAAATGCTCAAAATAGTGCATGTCGTCCATCACATCTGGAGTAAACTGAGCACCGACAGCAAGTGGTTCATCCCCTGATCACATAACAACACAGGTCCAGAGTACCCGAGGGATATCAGACCCTTCTGGAGCTATGGTTCCAAGACTACTTAGCAAGAGAGAAAACAGACAGTACCTCAGCTTGATTTCACCAAAACAGATATGAGCAAAGCTGAATGACCATGCTCTCTACTGAATTTTGCCCAAAATTCTGCCTGTAAACCGATACCCTCAAGTGAAACTGATTCCATCAAATACTAATGCCCACGGGCCTGATACTCAGACTTGTGAACTGATACATGCATTCCTTGTAGAGACACACTCTAAAAGCACATAGCAAGCAAGTAAGAGCCAAAACACCCCTATGTTAGGGGAGGGTTTCCCTATCCTATTTTGTCAGGAGCTAGGGTTTCACTACGCACGCAGCGGTTTCGAACAACCTATAATCGGGCAAATAACCTGCCCTAGGTTGGAATGGTCACTACGGATTCCGAATATGCACTAGGTCGAATGGTCAAAAAAAAAGGGTGCCCTAGTAAAATCGAGGTTTGTGTTCCCATTGTGGCAGAGCTCGTAACCGGTCAGCCTTATGGCACGCTTCTCGAAGCGAACCTTCGGCAAACTGTTCAGGAATAGTAGATGGCAAACACTGTGACTTAGGCGCACCAATTCAAATGCAATGCAAAGAAACGCATAAGTGTAGTCAAAACAAGATACCATGAGTTCGAGTTAAGTTCCCTAAGTCCCCAGCAGAGTCGCCCGAAACTGTAGACGTCCCCGAACGTCCCGGAAGGAAATCCCGTTTTGTTCATTTGGGCTCACTACAGTTCGGACTCTCAAATTGTCACGGTTCTTAATCTGATCTCACAATGTGCGATGTGAGATTGATAAATCACCAAAGAGTCCAAATCTGACAAATCGTTTTGAAAAATAGATTTTTAGAAAAAAATGCCAAACATGGACTGTTTTGCCAGATACAGAGTCGCCACCTAAATGTTTAATTTTTGGGAAATTTAAAAAACCCTGACTCGTTGCCTAAGGCCACATATCCGTCATCACCAAAGTTGCCTCGGCTCGGGAACTTGGGTACGATTGGGGAAGGTCAGCTATGAGCACCCCCGCTCGCCAGATCCGAAGATCGGCCTGTACTAAACATGATATCTTGTTTTTGAGAACACATGCGTTCTTATTTTGGTTAATTAGCTAGAATTACTATGTGATGCGCACAACACACAAGTATAGACTAGATCGCCTAATTTGGAACAAAGCATCGCATATCCGTTTTGTTTGGAAATGGTTTGAAATTTGCTACTCTCAAGTAGGCTAAAACACGGATTTCAATGAATTATTCCAATTCAAGTAATCCAACCTTCACCCACGGGCATTCAGGCAGTTATATCACGTAAGTAGATAGCCTCATGGTAAGCATGCTATCATGGAAACACTCACACACATGCAAGGATGCTAAAGCGTAAATGCTTACCAAGTACTCCCAGCCAAAACAGAAACTAGTTAGTAATCAAATGCATGATCCTAGTTCATGTTAAGATGACTAATGCAACACATGCAAAATGCAACTCAGATAGGCTCGGCTATTCTAAACATGGCATATGAAATGCAACAGATAACATGTATTCAACTTGAAATTGAAATACAATGCAATTAGCATGATGCGCCAAGCCCGGTGCACGCAATACAGATGAATGATGCAAACATGCTATCATAAGTATGCTAATTGAAACGTGCCCTAAAACTAACCATTGAAAGCAGGTAAGTAAAAGGGAGAGAGAAGTGGGGGTTGGAAGACATGCACACACTCACGCACACTTATTACAAAATTGGCTCTCTCGACGGAGGGTCCGAAAGAATAATACAAATTTAATTAACTAACAAGCTAATTAAATATTACACAACCACTTAACTAATTAACGAATTAACTAGTCAACTAAAGCAGTAAAGAGGCCGCCGCAGCTCCGCCTCGAAATGCTTGAATGATGCATGCTCGATTCACCTCGCTCAAAACCTGTCGCCATGCCACGGTTGCCTCTATTTACACTGTTCTGCACCTCTAAGAACCATGAAAACATTTTTGATGCTTCTGAAACACTCCCTGCACACTTTGGGATGCCACCGGCCATGGAAATATGGCCATCGGCCAAAGATTGGATCACTGGCTTGACATTGATAGTCGGTCGGTAGTAAAAGTGGACGGCCGGCCATTTCTTCCTGCAGAATACTGGTTTTGCTGCAACAGAGGACAGACAGTGCATGGCATGAAATTTTCAAGACAGTGTGTGCATAGCCACCCTTCCTATCATGTTATGATCTCAAGAGAGTATGGCCCTCGGTACTCGGGCCACCAATCACGCATTTCGACGCATGATGGCCAAAGGTACCAAGTTTGCAAATCGATATAAATGCATGCAACAAAACAAATGGATGCTTCACACCGTATCATGTTGAGATCAAGGGTGCCGGCGACCGAGGAGTGAGACATGTTTCGTCACTTTAAGTATGTACACACCTCATTCCTCATGTTTGGTTTGAGACCCCGGACCAAACAAAAATGTGATGCATGTATGGCAAATGCAATGCAAAAACATGTAATTGATGCAATGCAACATGAGCAATGCAACATATGCAACTAATGTAATGAAACATGAGTATGCCAAATACCGTGCAATGCAACCTATCATGCAAACAACATGGCAATATGATAAGTATACAACACTACAATGCAACCTAAATAAGCAACTATGCAAAGTGATAGGCATGCAACAATGCATTAACTACAAGGATGCAACAATCATACAATGCAATGAGCATACAACAATATACAAATGCATGATCCATGGTCTTACACTGTGGGTGGACAGACCTCAGCCTTGTCCATAACAGTGGCCAATAATGATGTAACAAAAACACGAATGACACATACAAGCATGCATGCACCAAGGCCCATCACCTAAGGCATAAAGGACGCAATTCTAAGCATACTTAAAAGAGACAAACATGGGCATTTTACAAATATGCTGAGCTTTGAAATCATGATTGAAGGAGTGCCAAATCCAAACACACAGGTGGAACATAGCATGCAAAGGGACCCAAAGCTTGAGACCAACCAAAGGGTTCAAACCATAGCCACATCAAACGAACCCCAAAGGGCCAAGAGGACTTAGGACAGTCCTAGGGGAGGCCAAAACAGGGCTGGAACATGCATGGAACATGGCCAAAACATGCTAAGAAATAGGCACCAAAAGAAAAGGCATTCAAGACTACAAAGAGAGCACTCCATTACAACTATCACAACCAAGCAAGGCATGGACTAATCAATACAAAACAGAGTTACAACATGCCAAATAAGCCCGCAAAACCCACCTAAATAACATTTAAATGGCCTAAGACTAAAGGCATACACAATGACCCAAATAGGCACCAAAAGCAAAGGCATTCAAGACTACAAAGAGAGCACTCCATTACAACTATCACAACCAAGCAAGGCATGGACTAATCAATACAAAACAGAGTTACAACATGCCAAATAAGCCCGCAAAACCCACCTAAATAACATCTAAATGGCCTAAGAATAAAGGCATACACAATGACCCAAACATGGAATACAAAACAACAACCCTTCAAAGCATTGAGAGGATGGAAAACGCAAGTATATAAGCATGAAACATGGACTGAAATGGCATGATAAGTGATTCCAAATCACCGAAATAACCCAAGTAATGTATACTAAAGACTCACACACCCGAAGCCAACAAGCTAGAATGCAAAGAGGCTATACAAAGCATGAAAAGCATGACCAAATCAACACCCAACAGAGCTTAAACATGATGAAACATGACTAAAAGCTTCATGAAGTCAAGCTAAAACATGCAAGCATGGGGGTCTAAATGCATGGTGCATGTTGTGACAATAGAGGAGATTACAAAGCAAGTGTATGATGCATGCAATGGACTATTAATCCGACCAAAAACAGAGGTATAATATGACCAAATAACACCAAAAACCCTCTGAAATGGAACCAAAATTGACTAAGCATGCATGCTACCCTTATGAGCCAAAAACACAAGCAAATGAGACACAAAGGGAGAGGGGTGTCCCTTCCCTATACAAGACCTCAAAACTCTTTCACCACTACTGAAAATCCTCTAGATTTCAGTGGTGAGAAGGCCAATACACAAAAGTTCTCAAAGCTCAAACAAAGAAGACACAAAAAGGGCCAAACAAGGCCTAAGAGGGGGAGGACAACCCCAAACACCAAAATGACCTTAATGAAACATCTTAAACATGAAAAATCAGAACTTTTATTAGTTATACACCAAACTTAAAACAGCATGCAAGATAGGCTAAAAGCTAGTGCAAAAATGGGGAATATAAAGCAATAGTGCTCATCCTTGAAGAACACTTAAAGAACAGCAACTCCAACCCCCTCCTTCTGATCAAAACTCCAGGAACAACCTCTCAAGACCTCAACAACTCGAGTATGTTGTAACACTAGGTGTCTTAGTGCAAAACTAAGAACAAAACGCACTTTAAGGCACTCTAACACACACAAATGTAGAGAGAGAGAGGAAGATATATATATATATATATATAGAGAGAGAGAGAGAGGGATATATGAGATATATATGTCTGATTTGCTGAACCTCTCCAAAGGAGAAGGGAGGCTCTCTTTTATAGAACAAACAAGGGCCTAGGCTTCTTAGAGAAGCTAAGGCAAATGAGTCAAGGCTTCTTAAAGAAGCTAAGGTAAAGGGGTCAAGGCTTCTTCAGAAAGCTAAAACAAAGGTCCAAGATTCTTGAGGAAGCTAAGACAAAGGGTCAAGCTTCCTTAAGAAGCTAGAGCAAAGGGTGCAAAGGGTGCAAATCCTCCATACACGTGTATGGAGGATTGGTATGTGTGCTCCAGCTGGCACTGCTGGCATGAAAAATGCCTGAAAAAGGCAAAAAAGAAACCCCGGCCAGAAAAAATGGCCGATTGAAAAAACAAACGGCCGGTCGACCAAAAACAATGCCGACCGGCCTCACCAATGGCCGGTAGCAACAAAACATGGCCGGTGGCCTCAAGCCAAGGCCAGTGACGTGTGGAGATGACCAACAAGCCATTCTCTGCCCTCAGAAGCAAAAACAAACAAGTTCTTGGTCCACAACCAAGCACAGAACAGGCAAGTTAAGAGATCCTGAGGGAAGGGGCGTGGTCGAGACCTTCGGGAACTCAAAACAAACACGAACAAGGATGATCATCGAGTGTTCAAACGATGACGTCCAAGTCTTGAGGATGGTCAAACATGGGATGTCTACAGGAAGGTAACTTATCGTTTGGCCTTGCTGTCACAGCTTTCTGGGGTTCATGACGTGTTTCATATCTGTATACACCGGAAGTATGAGCTAGATCCATCGCATGCGTTGTATTGGTCCGAGCTAGAGGTAAATGAGGATGCCTCGTATGAAAAGCGACTAGTTAGAGTCTTAGATACTCGAGACCAACTCTTGTGTGGCAAGACAATTCCTTTGGTAAAGGTGTTATGAAGACATCACGGGGTTGAGGAAGGAACTTGTGAACGTGAGGCGGAAGTCTGTGAGAAGTATCCAGACCAATTTGTTGACGTTTGAACCTATATGTTTTGGAAATGTGAATTGTATATTCAGTAATGGGCACGTGGTTATCTTGGTAATGAGAATGAATGACCGGTGAATGGGTCATGGTGATGAAATTTGAATTGCTATCATTGTTGTAATTGGCTTAAATATGGCATTGTTGTTAATTTAAAATTTTGGGGACGGAATTCCTTAATGGATGGAGATTATAGGGTTTCTGATTTGGACCCGACCTATTTATTGCTTTTTAATCTGGGAAACCATATCTGAGACGGTTGGGCTGCCTCTTTATTTTTGGTTTTGGCTTCAGGGGTCGACACCTTCCTTGTTGGTGTCGACACTGCGTTCTCTTCTTGGTCTTGTTCTGCTCCAAGCGTCGACACCGGCCTTGGAAGGGTCGAAACCTTCATGCTGCTTTGTTCCTGGATAGTTACTAAAATTTAGGGTTGACACTAGCCTTTGGTGGTGCCGACACTTGCCTTTTTTTGTTGGCTTCTAGGGTCGACACCATTCTGGGAAGTGTCTACCCTTGTCTGCTGCTAAAACTGGTAGTGGCTATTGAAATTTGGTGTCGACACCTCTGGTCTTAGGGTCGACACCTTGTCTGCTGCGAACATTGGTGTTTTGCTGTTTCGAACATTAGTGTTTTGTTGTTTCTTACTGAACGTTGACACCTTTGGTCCGAGGATCGACCCCTGTGTTCTTTTTCCCAGATTTCAGTCCAATTTTCGGTCCTTCTTTTTGGGGGTTTTGAATTATTCTTTTGGATTGACTTTGGGACTTGATTTCACTTTAGCCTAGTACTATAAATAGGGTCATCACTTACCATTTTCTTCACTTTATCTTCTTTCTTCTCCTCTAAAATCGTGAATCTCTCTCTCTCTCTCTCTCTCTCTCTCTCTCTCTCTAAAACTCATTTTTTTCACAAAGATCTTCAGATCTACTCATGTAGAAGCATCTCTTTACCTTGCTTCTTTGAGATTAAGTGTAAAGATTGCTAAGGGCTTCGTTTTGATCGGAGTAAATCGTTGTTTCGTTTCCATCGACTTTTGGTTTTTCTTCATTCTTTCTCTTCTAAGCTTAAGGTAGGGATTCTTTGCACCTTCTTATAAGTTTCAACTTAGTTATATGTTATTTCTAAAATAATATTGTGATTTGGGGATTTTGAACAAAATTCTAGGGTTTTGGTTTTGAAATCAAAAGAGGGGTTTGGTTAAATGAAATCATGGGAAAGATTATAGGGATGTGATGATGATTGTTATGTGTGGAAAATAGTGGGCTTCTTCACTTGGAAGTGATTTTGAAAGAAAATGAGATTTTGTTCCAAAACTATGAGTTTTGACTTGTGTTGGAAAACGTTGAAAGATGATGTTGGTTTTTTGTAAAATTTTGGGAAAGAATGTGGATATTAATAAAGATGGTAGAGTTGGATATGTATTATCACTCACATTTTAAAATTGGAAAGTCTATCTTATGGAATTTATTTATCTACTTAGAGATATTTGTTTGGGCTATCGGTGAAAGATATCTATGATTGTTGTAGACATTGCATGAGAACTAAGAGAATTGAAAAAAAAAATTCATTAATTTGCATTGGGTATTATTGCATATTATCACATTGAACATGTATACTATTTCGATAAAAATGTGAGTACTTGGTGAATCTAGTTAGGGTGTGTGGTTACAAATCTTAAGTTGGCATGTGTGTTTGTAGCAACCCTCACCTTACTCTAGTCATGCTTGCATGTATTTACATGATCTTGTCTTGTTAAGTTGCATTGCAAACCTTGATTTTGTTTCGCATAAGTGTCACTTGCATGTTTTGTTTCTTGCTTGGCGTGAGTTTAGCCGAGGTCATCCTAAGCCTAGGTTACACCTTTGAACTCCTTACACCTAGGACCATATTGGAACCACCTTGGTCGACCTCCACCCTCACCCTGACATGTTAGCTGGGATGTCATTATCTAGGCCGAGGTTTTCATCACCAAGGCCGAGATGTGTATTATCTAGGCTGAGATGTTATACCCAAGTGATCTTATCCCTGGACTGGTACGACCTAGACCGAGGTGTGGCACATCTAGGCCATGGTGTGGCACAGCTAGGCCAAGTGTTGTCCTTCCTGGCCGAGATCATTGAAACCTTACTTGCCGAAGCTTTGTCTTAGCCGGGATCATTACCCGGCGGAGTGCCTTTGTTACCTTGCTTGTCATACACACTTTGTCATAGCTTTGTCTTGTCTTTCTATCACCTTTTTTAGGAGACCCAATCCGCCGTTGCCACGTGTCCCAGCAGAGGCTTAAGTCAGCCGGCAGAGTTAGAATTATATCATTTGTGTCATATCTCTTGTATGGTAGAGAGAGAAGCTCTAGGAAGAGGAGAGGAAGTTGGAGTGAGAGAGCTAGATTCCAAGCTTGATCTTTAGAGTTTGAGCCGTTTAATCCGTGTTTTGAGGTTAGAATCTTGATTTACTCTTGTTATTCTTTATGTTGATCCGATTGCATTGCATGATCTAGCATGATTCATAAGCCATGCATTGATTTAAAGTTTGTTTTAGAAAGAGAAAATGATGTTTTTGTGATCTTGAGATAAAACCATGTTTTGATCCGAAAGCTTGTAACAAGTCCCATGTTTTTGTGTTTGTTTCCATGAAATCTTCAAGTATGGGTATCCAGGTCCATGTTTTCAAACTCATCTCATGAAAACTCATATTTCGAATGAAGAAGTTATAATTTTAGCATTTCATGTTCTTGTTCTTCATGTTCTTCAAGAGGGAAACCCAGATTTTCCCCAGACTTTATTTTCTTGAATGTGGTCGTCGGGAACAAACCTCGGCCAAGAGGTGTGGGACCTCGGCCTAGACCTGGTTGGTACCCAGCATGTTTTTCAGAGATGAAAAGGTAGTGTTGTAACTCCCAGCATGTTTTGCTTTGTTTTGACTTGATTTTGAAAGAAATGCCGAGATCCCTTCATGTCATGTAAAGCTTGTTTTAAGGATGCATTTCATATCCATCTTGGAGCATCTCTTCTTGTCTTCTTGAATCGCATCCAAAAGGATTTATTATGTGCTTGTAGGCCTTGGATCCTTGCTTGTAATTCCTACACCCGAAGAACTATGTGAGTGGTATTTTTAATAAAGTTATATTATAAAGTTTTGATAAAGCTTTGCTTTGCTTTGTTTTGGAAAAAGTATTTGTTAAGCATGAATGAATACCCATATTTTGTGTATCAAGTATTAGTCTTGTTTTGGATGACATTCGTGGAAAGTCCGTACATGCTAGGGGACTTTAAACCTTTGTAGCACAAGTCCGTACGTGCTAGGGGACTTTAAAGCTTTGTAGCACAAGTCCGTACATGCTAGGGGACTTTAAACCTTTGTAGCACAAGTCCGTACGTGCTAGGGAACTTTAAACCTTTGTAGCACAAGTCCGTACGTGCTAGGGGACTCTAAACCTTTGTAGCACAATTCCTTATGTGCTAGAGGACTCTAAGCTTTTGTAGCACCTTTGTTTAATGTCATCCCTTGTATTATATTGATGCTAGTAAGCATCCCTTGAAGATTTGAAAGACTTGATTGATGGACTTGGTTCATCCCTTGATTTTATATAGTATGCTATGTATTGTTTAGAAAAGAGATCTTGTATATCATTCATGCAAAACCTTTATTACTAGTATCATTCACTGAGTATCCAAGCTCACCCTCTCTATATATATGTAGGTGACGGGCAGGAAGGCGGTGACGCCTAGGTGATTGTTGCAAGATGTTTTTGGATTCATGTTTTGTAGCATCTTGAAGATTATGCTTCTTGGCTTGTAGTTATCTCTTTGTATATGTCGGCTTGAGAAGCCTTTTGATCAAGATGTATTTTGTACTTTATTTTATTGTATCCAAGTTGTAAGCTATATTGAGATGTATGTTATTTCATTTGATCTATGCACGACTCTTGTGGACTATTTAGTTTTAAATTTATTGTTTCCGCACTTGTAAGCCCCATAAGTATACTCTGATTTGTGTGTGAATCTTTGTAAGTTGGCCTTTGGTAATCTCGAATTACTGGCCATCACGGCACCATTCTACTAGCGACAGAATGGGGTCGTGACAGATTGGTATCAGAGCACGAGTTTCTTATAGTACGTTATTCACACACTTTGAGTCCTAAAGAGCTTAGGATTTCCCTTAGAATGATATTAGGATTTGTATCATATTGCTTGCTACTTGACAAGGTGTGCATCATCTCGGCATAACTATTTGTTACTTGCATACATGTTATTCGTTCATTTTGTTTTAAAGTCATATTTTGCATACTCCTAGCATCAGGAGAAGGGGTAGACCCCCAGTTGGCCGAGATCATTCTGAAGACAGATTAGATAGACTAGAAAGGTTGGTCGAAGGTTTGGTCCGTGAGTTGAGACAACCTAGGCCACAAGACACTGGTACTACTTCTACTCAGGTCGAGCAGACAAACGACCGACATGCAGCTCCGCCTCCACCTCCTCCAGTGCCACAAGTGCCTCCACAGCAAGCCTTATATGGGGACGGCACCATAGCCTTGATCAGAGAGTTCAAAAAGATGAAACCGCCGAGGTTCCAAGGGGGTATAGAGCCGATGAAAGCCGAAGTGTGGGTCTTGGAAATGGAGAAGTTGATTGAGATTTTTCCTAGTATCGATGCTCAGAAGGTGTCATTGGCAGCATTCACGTTAGATGACGACGCACGAAGATGGTGGATGATGGTCCGAGAAGGTAACCCAGGTTTGACTTGGGCCAGATTTTTGGAGTTGTTTTACAACAAGCATTTTCTCCTTAGTGTCCGAGACCGCAAGACCATAGAGTTCCAGACTTTGACACAAGGTAACAAGACAGTGGCGGAATATGACCGTTCTTTTACCGAGTTGGCGAGATATGTGCCTCATATGGTCGATGACGAATACCGAAAGGCTAGGAAGTTCGAAAGTGGGTTGCGTGGACCGATACAGGACCGAGTGAACATGCTCAACATGCCGACTTACGCCAGAGTGTTAGACAAGGCCATCCTAGCAGAAGATAACCTGAACCGATACCAGAGTTCAGGAGAGAACCAGAAGAAGAGACAGAATTACGACAATCGCCGAGGAGCATTTGATGCCAGGAAGAAGACGAACATAGGTAGTTCAAGCAACTCAAGACAGGAAGGTGGCACTAGGCCGACATGTTCAAGTTGCGGGAAGCCACATTCTGGAGTTTTTCGTTGGGCGTCTGGAGCTTGTTTTGAATGTGGTGAGGTAGGTCATCGTGTGAAAGACTGTCCGAAGGCAAAGGCTGATGATGGTAAAAAGAATGGGAACACCTCGGGTCCGGCACAGAAAGGCAACGTCGAGAAAGGACAGATGAGGCAGGGCAGAGTTTTTACTCTAGTGCCAGGGGACACCCAGAACGCCGAGACAGTAGTGTCAGGTATACTTTCCATTTGCTCTCAAGCTGCATATACATTGATTGATTCGAGTTCTATTCATTCATTTGTATCTACTAAGTTTGCCGAGAAGTTGAGTAAGAAATTAGAACCCCTTGATTATGTGTTATCTGTGGCTACTCCGTCTAGAAGAACTATGACTGTTGCATCCATTTATAGAGCATGTGTTGTTATGATTGAGAATGTTGAATTATTAGTTGATTTGATGCCGTTGGACATAACTCATTTTGATGTTATATTGGGGATGGATTGGTTAGTAGCGAATCATGCATCCATAAATTGTGTTTCCAAAAGTGTCACGTTGAAACCCCCGAACCAAGCCGAGGTTACGTTTCAGGGTAAAGAAGTGGTATCCTCGCCTTACTTGATCTCATCCATAAAGGCCTACAAGTTGATCAAAAAGAGGTGTCAAGGTTATCTGTGTAGTATACTAAGTAATTTGAATGGAAGCGTTGAGTTAGCCGATATCCCGATTGTTAGAGAGTTCCCCGACGTCTTTCCAAATGACTTGCCTGGCTGCTTAGTCGATAGGGAAATAGAATTTACTGTTGACGTTATGTCGGGAACCCAGCATATCTCCAAAACACCCTATAGAATGGCCCCAGCCGAGCTTAAGGAATTAAAAGTGCAATTACAAGAGTTGTTAGATAAGGGCTTTATTAGGCCGAGTACTTCACCTTGGGGAGCACCTGTTTTATTTGTGAAGAAAAAGGATGGTACACTTCGCCTTTGTATTGACTACCGAGAACTGAACAAGGTAACCATTAAGAACAAGTACCCATTGCAGAGGATCGATGATTTACTTGATCAACTACAGGGAGCAAGAGTCTTTTCCAAGATCGATCTCAGGTCAGGCTACCACCAGCTCAAGGTTAAAGCCGAGGATGTTGAGAAAACTGCTTTTCGAACAAGGCATGGCCACTACGAATTTTTAGTTATGCCCTTCGGAGTAACTAATGCTCCTACAGCATTCATGGATCAGATGAATAGGGTCTTCAAGCCGTACCTAGACGAGTTCGTGGTTGTTTTCATCGACGACATATTAAACTATTCCAGGAGTGAAGTTGAACATGAGAAGCATCTGAGACTTGCCTTGCAGATTTTGAGAGATAGGAAGTTGTATGCCAAGCTTAGCAAGTGTGAGTTTTGGCTTTCCAACATTTCATTTTTGGGACATGTGATTAATCAAGAGGGTATCTCTGTTGATCCTAGTAAGATCGAAGCCGTTGTGAATTGGCCGACACCAACCAATGTGTCTGAGGTTCGTAATTTTCTGGGTTTGGCCGGTTATTATAGAAAGTTTGTGAAAGACTTTTCGAAGATTGCAATACCTTTGACGCAATTAACTCAGAAAAGAGTGGTGTACGAATGGACCGAGGATAGGGAATCAACCTTCCAGGAGCTAAAGACGAGGTTAGTCACAGCATCAGTTCTTGTACTGCTGACAGGTAATGAGGAATTCCAGATTTATAGTGATGCTTCTTATAAGGGTTTAGGATG
Organism: Camellia sinensis; assembly: GCF_004153795.1. NCBI lineage: Eukaryota > Viridiplantae > Streptophyta > Magnoliopsida > Ericales > Theaceae > Camellia > Camellia sinensis. Next base: position 674,013 of record NW_021027094.1, on the reverse strand, counting down.
TGTGTTAATACAAGGGGGTAAGGTTATAGCATATGCATCGCATCAATTAAAACCTCACGAAAAGAATTATCCTACCCACGATTTAGAACTAGCAGCCATAGTGTTTACTTTGAAGATTTGGCGTCATTACTTGTATGGAGCTTCTTGCCAAGTTTTCACAGACCACAAGAGTTTGAAGTACTTGTTCACTCAGAAAGAATTAAATATGAGGCAGAGAAGATGGCTCGAACTATTAAAGGACTACGACATGCAAATTCAGTATCACCCAGGCAAAGCAAACTCGGTGGCCGACGCTTTGGGCAGAAAGTTAGTTGGGAGTTTGGCGTGCTTAGCAATAATTTCGGTAGAGCCAACCATCATTGAGGAAGTGAGGGCCAGACAGATGGAAGATGAATTCTTCAAGAAAGTATGTGTCGAGATTGTCACTAAGCCGAGACCAGGATATACCATTGAGAACCAGGTACTTAAGTTTGAAGGAAGATTGTGCGTGGCCGACGTCCCAGAGTTAAAAAGGAAGTTTTTGCAGGAAGCCCATGGTTCCAAATTTGTAGTACATCCAGGGAATACCAAGATGTATCAAGATGTAAAGCAAACTTTTTGGTGGCCAAATATGAAGAGAGAAATAGCCGAGTTTGTATCTCAGTGCCTATATTGTCAACAAGTGAAAGTAGAGCACTAGAGGCCAGCAGGACTTCTTCAACCTTTTTCAATTCCAGAGTGGAAATGAGAACACATCTCCATGGATTTTGTTGTCGGGTTACCAAGGTCATGAAAAGGTACGGATTCGATTTGGGTTATAGTTGATAGATTTACTAAGTCAGCACACTTCTTGCCTATTAAGACTACCCTTAATGCCGATCAACTCGCTTTATTATATGTGAATGAGATCGTTAGACTTCATGGAGTGCCGATGTCCATTGTGTCAGACCGAGATCCGAAGTTTGTTTCTAGATTTTGGTAGAGTTTGCAAAGGGCCTTGGGAACCAAGTTGAGATTTAGCACAACTTTTCATCCCCAACCTGATGGACAAACAGAGAGAACAATTCAGACGCTTGAAGATATGCTCAGACTATGTGTATTGGACTTCAAGGGAAGTTGGGAAGTGCATTTGCCGCTAGTGGAGTTCGCTTACAACAACAGTTATCAAGCCAGCATTGGCATGGCAGAGTACGAAGCTTTGTATGGAAGAAAGTGCAGATCGCCGATATGTTGGACTGAAGTAGGAGATAAAGCTTTGATTGGTCTCGAGCTAATTCAAGTTACAACCGAGAAGATTAAACTCATTCGGCAAAGGATCAAAACTGCTCAGAGTCGACAGAAAAGCTATGCTGACCAGAAAAGAAGAGAGTTGGAATTTGAAGTTGGGGATCATGTATTCCTGAAGGTTTCGCCGATGAAAGGTGTTTCAAGATTTGGGAAGAAAGGTAAGTTAGCACCTCGTTACATTGGGCCGTTTGAAATTCTTGAAAGAGTTAACCCAGTTGCCTACAGACTTGCTTTGCCACCAGAATTAAGCCAAGTCCACAATGTGTTTCATATTTCCATGTTAAGGAAGTATATTCGGGATCCATTGCATGTGATTGATCACTCTGGGATCGTGGTTAATGAAGATTTAGGCTACAAGGAGAAGCCGGTGAGAATTATCGATAGACAAGTGAAACAGTTGAGAAACAAGTCGATACCGATGGTGAAGGTTGAATGGAAAGAGCATTATGGCAAGGATGCTACATGGGAAATGGAAGAAAGAATGAAAATACAACATCCAGAGTTGTTTGTGAGGCAAGGTAATTCAAGTTTGGGGACCAAACTTCTATAAAGAGGGAAGGATGTAGCAACCCTCACCTTACTCTAGTCATGCTTGCATGTATTTACATGATCTTGTCTTGTTAAGTTGCATTGCAAACCTTGATTTTGTTTCGCATAAGTGTCGCTTGCATGTTTTGTTTCTTGCTTGGTGTGAGTTTAGCCGAGGTCATCCTAAGCCTAGGTTACACCTTTGAACTCCTTACACCTAAGACCATATTGGAACCACCTTGGTCGACCTCCACCCTCACCCTGACATGTTAGTTGGGATGTCATTATCTAGGCCGAGGTTTTCATCACCAAGGCCGAGATGTGTATTATCTAGGCCGAGATGTTATACCCAAGTGATCTTATCCCTGGACTGGTATGACCTAGACCGAGGTGTGGCACATCTAGGCCAAGGTGTAGCAAACCTAGGCCAAGTGTTGTCCTTCCTAGCCGAGATCATTGAGCCCTTACTTGCCGAAGCTTTGTCTTAGCCGGGATCATTACCCGTCGGAGTGCCTTTGTTACCTTGCGTGTCATACACACTTTGTCATAGCCTTGTCCTGTCTTTCTATCACCTTTTTTAGGAGACCCAATCAGTCGTTGCCGCGTGTCCCAACAGAGGGTTAAGTCAGCCGGCAGAGTTAGAATTATATCATTTGTGTCATATCTCCTGTATAGTAGAGAGAGAAGCTCTAGGAAGAGGAGAGGAAGTTGGAGTGAGAGAGCTAGATTCCAAGCTTGATCTTTAGAGTTTGAGCCGTTTAATCCGTGTTTTGAGGTTAGAATCTTGATTTACTCTTGTTATTCTTTATGTTGATCCGATTGCATTGCATGATTCACGAACCATGCATTACCATGCATTGATTTAAAGTTTGTTTTAGAAAGAGAAAATGATGTTTTTTAGAGTTTGAGCCGTTTAATCCGTGTTTTGAGGTTAGAATCTTGATTTACTCTTGTTATTCTTTATGTTGATCCGATTGCATTGCATTGCATGATCTAGCATGATTCACGAACCATGCATTGATTTAAAGTTTGTTTTAGAAAGAGAAAATGATGTTTTTGTGATCTTGAGATAAAACCATGTTTTGATCCGAAAGCTTGTAACAAGTCCTATGTTTTTGTGTTTGTTTCCATGAAATCTTCAAGTATGGGTACCCAGGTCCATGTTTTCAAACTCATCTGATGAAAACTCAGATTTCGAATGAAGAAATTATGATTTTAGCATTTCATGTTATTGTTCTTCATGTTCTTCAAGAGGGAAACCCAGATTTTTGCCAGACTTCATTTTCTTGAATGTGGTCGTCGGGAACACACCTCGGCCAAGAGGTGTGGGACCTCGGCTTAGACCAGGTTGGTACCCAGCATGTTTTTCTGAGATGAAAGGCAGTGTTGTAACTCCCAGCATGTTTTGCTTTGTTTTGACTTGATTTTGAAAGAAATGCCGAGATCCCTTCCTGTCATGTGAAGCTTGTTGTAAGGATGCATTTCATATCCATCTTTGAGCATCTCTTCTTGTCTTCTTGAATCGCATCCAAAAGGATTTATTATGTGCTTGTAGGCCTTAGATCCTTGCTTGTAATTCCTACACCCGAAGAACTATGTGAGTGGTATTTTTAATAAAGTTATGTTATAAAGTTTTGATAAAGCTTTGCTTTGCTTTATTTTGGAAAAAGTCTTTGTTAAGCATGAATAAATATCCCTATTTTGTGTATCAATTATTAGCCTTGTTTTGGATGACATTCTTGGAAAGTCCGTACGTGCTAGGGGACTTTAAACCTTTGTAGCACAAATCCGTACATGCTAGGGGACTTTAAACCTTTGTAGCACAAGTCCGTACGTGCTAGGGGACTCTAAACCTTTGTAGCACAATTTCTTACGTGCTAGAGGACTCTAAGCTTTTGTAGCACCTTTGTTTAATGTCATCCCTTGTATTATATTGATGCTAGTAAGCATCCCTTGAAGATTTGAAAGACCTGATTGATGAACTTGGTTCATCCCTTGATTTTATATAGTATGCTATGTATTGTTTAGAAAAGAGATCTTGTATATCATTCATGCAAAACCTTTATTACTAGTATCATTCACTGAGTATCCAAGCTCACCTTCTCTATATATATGTAGGTGATGAGCAGGAAGGCGGTGACGCCTAGATGATTGTTGCAAGATGTTTTTGGATTCATGTTTTGTAGCATCTTGAAGATTATGCTTCTTGGCTTGTAGTTATCTCTTTGTATATGTCGGCTTGAGAAGCCTTTTGATCAAGATGTATTTTGTACTTTATTTTATTGTATCCAAGTTGTAAGTTATATTGAGATGTATGTTATTTTATTTGATCTATGCACGACTCTTGTGGACTATTTAGTTTTAAATTTATTGTTTCCGCACTTGTAAGCCCCATAAGTATACTCTGATTTGTGTGTGAATCTTTGTAAGTTGGCCTTTGGTAATCTCGGATTACTGGCCATCACAGCATCATTCTACTAGAAGCGGAATGGGGTCATGACAGTGTTCTTGGTGAAAGATCAAAAATCCGCGCGGATAGGTTTCAGGCCTTCCGGTTAATATCGGTAAAAATGACAAAGAGCAGTGCTTGTATAGCCTGCTAGTAGACACGCACCTAGAGATTCATAGTGTTATATTCACAGTATTTTTTTTTTAATGAAAAGAGAAAGGATGTTATGAATGGTTTTATAACTTGACATTACATGGTTTTGAAAGAGATGTAAAACGTTTTGGCACAAGTATGGCATATGTATTCATTCTGTAACTTGGTTGAGATTCATATATTGTGTCGAATTATTTCTACTGGGCTTTGCCTCACTCTATGTGGAAAAAATATTTCAGGTGCTGATGATATGCCTCTACTGAGGCAATAGTTTGAGAGGACTTGGAGCGAGAGCTTCTTTTGTCTATTTAATGTATTTATTTTTATATAAGCCAAGGGCTTTAACTGTATTAGAGTTAAATTCACTTTTGTTGCAACCAAGCACTATCTTGGAAAATTGTAAGCCTTTAGAGCATTCATTTATCTATTTTACCTCCGTATCTTACCTCTTGTTCTGACATATGCTATAGATTCAAGGTTAGGCTTGTGAATTTATATTTGTATATGTCACCCTCTTGTACAAGTAATTGGGATAAATGAAAGATAATTATTTCATCATGTGTTGTTATGTAATTAATATTGTGGATGGTTTATAGCAATTATTTCGGGGCATGACAGGTACACTGCTCTGAAAAATGTTTATGATAATGGTAATGATGAACAAAGACAGCGCAATAAGAAGCTAACCCCATTATTGTTTGAAGTCCAAGAACTTGCAATTCACTATATTCTTTAGCTGTAGCCATTGTCAAGACTTGATCAAGTCTTGACAATAGTTACAGCTGAAGATGATAGTGAATTGCAAGAGATACCGAGTTTGCATAAAAGATTGCTTAGTCCATTAAAAGTACGAACTAAAAGTCGTCCCCATCAAAGAAGAGAGAATCCACACTAGAGAACATAGCAAAAGAGGCAAAGAAAAAGATATTTCTATATGTACATTTATTATTTACAAGGCCTTTTTACATCAAATCATATCTATTTGATTAATTTATTTTCTTAATCTTTTTCATATAGGTGTGTCAAGGAAACAGGAAGAAACAACCCAACCAACGCAACTCACGTTCATCAAAACTAAAAACGGTACATTGCCCGTACATCTTTTTAAATATGTATTTCTATATAGTGATTAAATTCTATGATTGGCATGCACTTCTAGATAACTGATAATGAGATTGCAACTATTGTCAAAGAAAATGTAGAACCACCATATCCTTTGACTACTTCCCCGATAAACCAAAGAATGACAAGTATTAATTTGATTGGAAGTGCACTATTGTGAAGTGTTCAGAGGTTTAATAATTGAAAACATGATTTGTCAACTAGATAAATCTAACTCATAGTTGGAATGGAATGGACCGTCAATCAGAGGTGAGAAAGAAACAATTCCCTTCACTTTTTAACAATGCAATTGCGGTTCTTATTGTGTGTTTTTTTTCTTATTTTCCACCAAAATTCAAGTTTACCCAAATCATAACATGCCAATGAGCAATATTCTTTGGCACAATATTAGCTTCAACAATCTTTTGCAAGTTCTTGTTCATATTATGTTCATAAATGTTAAAAGAAAAAATATGGATGATGTGTTTTCTACAGTGCTCAAGTTTGTTTGTGTTTCATTTTGGCTATGTTTTACACTCCCTGGGTGTAATAATGCAGGAGATGGTTGTTCTACCAATCAGAGTTTAGTGATATTGAACCTAATATATAACTATAGAGGTATCTTGGTAGATTACCACTTAAATTTATAAATAATATGCTTATAAATGTGTGATTTTTTATTTTTATTTTTATAAACTAATTTGATTTTTATGCTTTTGCAGGTTGGTTAGAGTGGCTTCTATCAACATCAATTTGGTCTACTTTTGTTTTGGTCATATGCTAGTTTGGGCTGCTTTTGCTGGACATAATTTAGTTAAACCTTAATGTATTAGTGGCAGTAGTCTATATGTAGTGTTTTTGACAAAAATTTTGAACTTATGCCTATTTGATAATGGTCTATAAACAATGTCTTTGTTACACTTGAATGAAAGTGGTTTATAACAAATTTTGAATTGGGATTTTGGATTGTTTTATCTTGATTGCAGTTTTTAAATTCGTGCATTGCTTGCTTCAATTTGCATGATGTGAATTTTGGTTTCAAGTTTATTTTGAAGTTTATCCAAAATGTGATGCACTGAAGGCCATTATTACAAGTGAATACAAGAGATAAGGGAATCATATAACTTGGTCACAAATGAACCATTGAACATTATTTGTAGCGTTATTATTATTATTTTTTTATTTTTTATTTTTAAAGAACATGGCATGGAAATGGTCAATGAAAGCCTTTGGTAAATGATGCAGTTCCTTAACTATATGCTTTCGCAAACTAGATTCTGCAAGTTTTGAAGCATAACAATATAAAGTTACATGACTCAGTACAAAATCAATGAATAAATTAGCTATCATATTAACATTGAAACCCAATACATTTGTAGTAAAGTCATGAACTTATATATTGTTGAAGCATGTGATTCATAAAGTGGTACATTGATATAATCGTCTTTTCCAAGTGGTCATAACAATCTCAAATAGACAGTAGAAAAGTGCAGAAAATATCCTTTCATATTAACTTGACCATGAAACAATAACAGCGCCACTACGTCCACATAATTTTCCTCGCCCGAATCTGCAATATGAGGCTTCTTCTTGAGGACAATCCATCAGCATAAAAACACTAATCTAAGGAGAAACAGATTCTAGTTCACAGTGCTAACTAGAAATTACAGTGTAGTCTTTGTCATAATACTCTCAATTGAATCCCTTCAATGAACACATTCTTATAATATAAGAAAGAAAGAGAAAGGGAAGAACTCCAAATGGTTTCAAAACCACAAGCATAAGGTAATGAAATCGAAAATCATCTTAGGTCCCTGTACAGCTACTATTTCACTAGAAATACACAAGGTAATAGTTTCGGTTAAATAGATGACATTCCCCAATCCTTGATTTGATTCAAACCTATATGAAAGCTCATACATTTTACTCAAATTTTTTGCCAAATCAAAGAAGACACAAATGTTTATTCACAATTTTTAATATTATTTTGTGGCTCTAAAATTTACCACTTAGCCGGTAGTGAAGTTTGTACATAATTTTGTACTAAAATCTAAGTTTATCAATTACAGTGATTTATATCAAATAAAACTTTTACTCAAATTTCAATCAAATTTTAATTAAAAGTGAAAGATGGCCATACTATTATTAGATCATATAGGTCAAATAGGTTCATAACTCTGAACCACACTTCACACTCATCATTCGGATGCTCTTTCCTCAACCTCTAAACTTTCCCAGTATCATCAACCTTATAAAATTGAAGCACGATAAGTTTAACCTTCTTCTTGGACTTTGTGTATGTCTTTTTCTCTCTCTTCTTTCGAAGAACCAAATGGAGAGTCGATTTTTTTGGATGTTATAAACGGCTTTTTCTAGATGTAATGGGTTAAGATTCGACCGTTTTTTAAATGTTTTCAGGCGAAGATGGGAAAGTAGATTTTTTCTGAATGTTGTAAACGACTTTTTCTAAATGTTGTAATGGGCTAGGATTCTACCGTCTCTGAAATGTTTCAGGTGAAGCTGGGATGGAGATCAAAATCCCTAGAATGGATGATAGACCCCCACAGAAAAAAGAGCCCTAGACATTCAAAACTCTACTTTGTGTTTTATAAGTAAATAATAAATAAATAAATTATATACGTGGCTCGCCACGTAAGTCATCTACGAAAATGGGCCACATAAGTCATATAGAGAATTGGGTCTACAAAACGTTACTGGGTCTTACAAATTCGGCCCCGAAATTATGGGGAAAAAAAAAAAATTTAGAAAATCTTTATAAAAAAAATTAAAATGGAGCGTATAATTAAACAGCAAATTGAAACTCTTGGCAAAAATATAAAACAAATTGACCTTGTTGATATTTACCCATCTAGTTGAGAGTGCTTTCCATTGATATAATTGGTAAGAGTAATTAAATGATGTGGTTCATGAACTTTTATTTATAAAAAAATAAATTTAAAAAAAAAAACATTTTATGACACTTCGATTAATAAAATTAACATTGTTAGGTAATGTTTTGTTTTGCATACTTGTATAAAATAATGTATTCATTTTAATTCAAATTACAAAAATATCATTAAAATTTTGTATAGACATCAATTTTGAAGGATAATTGAAATATCATGATTAATTGAAACACGGATAGTGAGGGCAAGATAATGAAAGGATAGTGAGCGCAAGATAATGGACGGAAGAGGCAGTGAAAGAGTAAAAACATAGTTTTAAGAATATTTATTATCATTTAAAAAAAATTAATTTTTTTAATAAAAAAGCAATACATAACAAATTTTAGTTTTCAATTTTCAAAAAAAATAAAAAATAAATAAAAAATAAAATGTTACAAAAGTGGCGTTAATGGGACCGGAAACATATGTGTATATATATAATTTCTGAACAAAAGCCACAGCCTTCTCGGTATATATATCATAAAAAAAAAAAAATCATGAAATATATCATAAAAATTTTTCATCTCTTGATTAATATGTGTTGTTTTATTTTAAGTGTAATTCAAAAATAAAGAATTTTTTATGATCATCTTCTTGATATTTTTTTTATGATTCATAACAAAACTGTATATTAAACAAAACATAACAGTCATTTTAAGTCCAAACTCATATACTCGTTAGAAAAATGCTTGGGAGTCCCACTAATTAGGTGACAGTGGGTCCCGCCATTAATGATGTGATGTTTTGATCTTGGAGTTATATTTTTTTTTTTTTTACTTTTTTAATACATTAATACTATTAGTGATATATTTTTAGTGCGATGAATCATTGTTGATACTCGTTACATCCATTACACAAGAAAAGAACACTAAACAAACATAAACACTGAAAAAGTAAAAAGTAAGCGTAACAACCACTTGTTCATTATTATTGCAAACATTTTTTTTTTTTAACAGATATTATTGCAAACATTTGTGAACAGCAACTTGCAGCTTCAAATTCAAACCACCCTCAAAAACTCTTTTAAGAGTCAGCCAGAGATGTCAATGACCTTGACCTCAGGCTTCTTCTCTTGTTCTTTGGGAATAACCACAGTGAGCACACCGTTCTCCATGCTAGCCTTGATCTCGTCCATCTTCACATTCTCCGGCAGCCTGCACCTCCTCATGAGCTTCCCCCTGACACGCTCCACGCGGTGCCACTTGTCAGTCTTCTCCTCCTCCTCTTGGCTCCTCTCCCCGCTTATCTGCAGCACTCTTCCGTCTTCTCCCACCTCCACTTTCACCTCCGCCTTGTTCAGCCCCGGCAGATCAGCCTTTATTATGTGAGTTTCCGGTGTCTCCTTCCAGTCTATCTTAGCGTTCGCTATGGCCGATGCTGCCGAGGTCTCCCGTGCGGCTACCCCAGACCCCTCGGAGATGGGATCCCAGATGTCGAAGGAGAATGGGTCGAAGATGTTGCTTCCTCGCCCGCCGAAGATGCTTGGAATGAGCGCCATGCTCGATTATTCAGATAGAGATGTCGAAGAATACAAATACAATTACAATTACAATGGAGGATATGCTTGCGAATTTGATGGGTAGGCAGAGTAGAATCAAGATCGCCTCCTTGTATTTCTTACTTGCAAGGTCATTGCGCTCACTTTTAGGTCCAATTTTGATAATATAAATCGTTCATATTTTAAGATTTGTTTAGTATATCATATCTGTAAAAAATCAAATTGATCAGATATCAAAAAGTATGTGTTCGAAAAACTGTTTATTAAATTTTTTTAAAAAAATAGTTTTTAGTTCGAGTTTTCTGAACACATGCTTTCTAATATCCAATTAATTTGATTTTTTACAGGTATGATACACTGAACAAATCTTAAAATATAATTATTAAAATTGGGCCTAAAAGTGAGCTCAATGGCCCTGCAAGTAGGAAATGCAAGGAGAAAATGTAAGGAGGAGATCCTGATTCGGCGGAGCATGTATTATGTACACCTCTATATATAGAGAGATACAAACCGTCGTTTAATCTATCTATCTGCCACGACGTAATCGCAATGGAAATCTCTATCTATTTTTCTAAGAATAGAGACAAGACACACCGAACAAACTCTAAGGGGTTGTTTGGGATGACCTAAATAACTGCACTTTTTGTCTTTTTACGAAAAGATGTACAGAAAAGTAGTTAGGTGATGTAATAGAAAATAGATAAAAATATGAATTATTTTTGAGTTGCCAAACTTGATCTAAGCTTCTAAATCCTTCCTTCCTTCCTTCCACATACTAATACATCTACACCTACTACTACTAGTGTTTTAGTTACAAATAATTTGTTTGATTCGAAAATGTTTGGGACTTTTTTTTTTTTGGTAGTTTTATAGGACTAAGGCTTCGTTTGGCAACCAGATTTTTTAGTCAAAAAGTCAAAATATTACTAAATTAGTCAAAAAGCCAACAACCCATACCAAAAAGTCAAATATTCTCTTTTCTCTTTACTTTTTGCACATCTTTTCCTAAAAAATCAAAAAGTCATCCCAAACATACTACTAATTTTTTTAGCTCATATTTTAGCCAAATAGTCAAAAAGTTACTAAATTAGCATGTTCCCAAACGAGGCCTAATTTAATTTTAGTCCTTGATATTTGTGTGGAGTCCACTCATGTATACATGTGTCTCACATTATGAGTGGTTGGAATAAGAGTAGAGTTTTGGGGATCATGTATGTATAGAAGTCTTTATCACAATTGTTGATTTTGGTTTTTTAAAAAATTTTACTTTGTTATTTTTTGTATTTTTTTTGTTTTTAATAATTTTTTTAATTTTTAGACATTTAACATAAATACACTTAAAAAATATAATATTTGTGAAAAAAATGTTTAAAAAATTCACTAAATATCAAAAATATATTAAAAAGAATATAAAAATTTAATACATTTTTCATATTTTTGTATATTTATTAATTTCTTAAAATATTTTTTAACAAATATTTTACTATTTAGATATATCTAAATAAGGTACATTTAAAAAAATAAAAAAAAATTAGTTTTAAAAAATATTCACTAAAAATAAAAAAATAAAAAACACAATTTTTAAAAAATTAAATTCGAAACAATGAAACCAAACCAACCGAATAATTTTAAACAAGGTATAAAGAAAAATGTTTGGTAGCCACAATATTCGCAGCTCAAATAGCTTGAATTGATCAAAACGACGTCGTTTTACGTCGTTTTGATCAATTCGAGTCATTCGAATATGAGAAATTCGAGCCTTCTACCATTACTGAGGTATAAAATTGGTGGTGTCCACCCTTTATTTCGTGGGCCCGGACCAGTTTTGCTTGTACTCTACAGGTTTGGACCCAGTCATTTTCAACTGTCTATATTCAAGCCTAGTACAGCCATGTGCTTTTTCTTACTCGCAAAAGAAATAAAATAAAAAAATAAAAATCTATTTTAGAGCCATGTGCTTTTTGTAAAAAAAAATAAAATAAAATAAAAAAATAAAAAAAAATAAAATTTCACATCTTTCAGTTTTTAACTTTATTCATTTATAAATTAATGTCAGTAATATATTATATTATCTTTAAAAATGTTTCAGACCTCTAAATGAGAAATTCTAGAGGGGCTTGTAGAGGTGGACCTCACTTTATAATTTAATGTTTTGACTTATGATTTTGTATTTTTTTTTACGACAATGCTACGTAACTCAAATTTTGTGGCTCAAAAGTGACTTAAATGGCCAAAACGACGTCGTTTTGAGTACAGAACAACATAATATATTATCTTTAAAAATGTTTCAGACCTCTGAATGAGAAATTCTAGAGGGGCTTGTAGAGGTGGACCTCACTTTATAATTTAATGTTTTGACTTATGATTTTGTATTTTTTTTTAATACATTACCACATTACTAGAGTTGACATTAAAAGTTCCAACTCTACTACTCTCCATCATTACTGTATTACCTTTCATTTTTATTAGTATTTTTTCATTTCTAAAATTAGAAAAATAAACTCATTTTTTTCTACTCTTGTTTGACCCGCCACCTCCCTTATTCGTCCTAATCGACATGGCACGAAGGGAGCGCCAATGGCAAATATATTTTTTCACATTGCTTTCTAAATTTATATCATGTTCTGGAAGGAAAATGCTTATCCACAAGAATTATTATTCAGAATTAGCTTCCACAATAAGGTGGCAGTGCCACACCATTTTGTATAATTTTTCCATTTGTGTGTCGCAACTTATTTTGGAATCATTGCATGATGGTCTCATTTTCAGTACTATTATATATATATATATATATATATATCATTTTCAATATTTGTGATTAGATAATCATTTGTATTTTGATCTTTGTATCATTTTGGTACTCATAATTTCAATTAGTTTAATTTTAACTTTAAATTGTGATTTTATTTTAATTTAGTCTAATTGATTACAACTCTTAGCATTTTTTATAAAAAAATATACATATAAGTGGTTTGTGTCATATTTTTTTATAGTAAAATTATAAATTTATTAAATTCAGTGAGTTGACCTCAACCAATTCAGTAATTATTTTCCATCAAAAACACTAACGACATTATCAATTGGACTAAATTGACACAAAAGAATTGAGTCAATTGAAAATGAAGGAATCAAAATGATACAAGAGACAAAATGTAGGGACCATCGCTGTAATTTACCCTTAGTTTTTTTTTATTTTCATCTTTAAAAAGTTCTTTCTACTATTGTAGTCTTTACTGATAAAAGCAATAGATAAATCTTATCTACCCAAGCAACTAGATTGAAACTTCCTAAAATTTTATTAAACTCTTTGTAGTGCGTTTAATTTTTATAAATCAACGGAGTCAATTTTACTTGAATATATGAATAACTTTATTTTTGTCACGCTTCGGATTTACAAAATCTGAACCTATAAGAATATTTTAGACTATATAAATATATGAATATCATTCAAATCATATTTTGTATTCGTTACATACATCATATATTCATCATCTGTGTGACATGAACATGCAATATGTAAATCAAAACAAATCAACATGTTTAAAGGAGTGACCAATGGCTTACACAAAAGATAGGGTTCAACCAACAATAACTCTCGACCTACAAAAACAAAGGCCCTAAGCTAACATATCAAGGAGCTCTTCTAGCTCACATCCACATTCTCACATCGACTTTAGGGTCATGATCAGTGGCGGAGCCATGAATTTAATATAGGGGAGGCACCTATTAATTACAATCTCAAAATTTTTCTTCCTCAATCAATAACAATAACATAATAATAATTTTTCAAACTAATGTTAAACATTAAAAATTAATATTCATTACAAATAGTTTTTAATTTTAAATTTTTACAATTGACCAAGACGAGTTTTCATCTTTCGAAATCTTTCTATAATAGTATCATTGTCAATGCCATAAAAAATACCTCTCTCAATGTAGATAACAAAGCTATCATTCATCCATTCATCACCCATTCGGTCCCACAACCGATTCTTCACAATATTCATAGCTGAAAATACCCTCTCAACAATTGCAGTTACAACAGGTAAGATTAATGCTAAAATCAAGAGCAAATACACCAATGGATATACTTTGTCTCTTCCAGTCTCCACCATTTTCTTAACAAGATCGGCAATTCCATTCAACATTGAGAGCTCACTACTAGATAGCATGTCGATAATATATGTGTCAAGTTGATCATTAAGTACCATTAGGAAATTCACTAAACCATGCCTGATTATATCGCCGAAGTTTTTGTCCAAATGATTTTTGTGAAAAATTATGATCATGAGATTGACAAGGACCTTTTTGTAGATATGCCCTACGAATTCGGTCTCGATCATTAGCATTATAGTCCAAAATCCGAGGCCATAGTCATGGATCTACAGGAAGGTCTACTAAGTTGATTTCTATGCGACTTTGTTTTGCGGAAGGATAATTATTATCTTCTTCTTGAGGAAGAGATGATTCCAACTTTGATTTTCTTTTGAAATATTTCTCCATGACTGTTTGAAAAAACTAAAAATCAAAATAAAAATTCATAATTAAAATCACAAACCCCCACAAATCAAAATCTCCAATGTTAACACAAATCAAAAAATTTAAATTAGCACAAATCACAACAAATCAAAAATTTTAATTTTAGCACAAATTATAACAAATCAAAATCCCTAATTTAAATATTAATCACTGCAAATAAATATTTTTAATTTTAGCACAAATCAAATCCCTAATTTTAGCACAAACAACAACAACCAAAATTCCTAATTTTAATATAAATCACTACCAATTAAGATTCATGATTTTAGCATATCAAAATCTCTTATTTTAACATAAATAATAACAAATCAAAAAATTTTACAAATCAAAACTTAACAAATAATTATAAATTAATACTCATAATTTTTATTTAAAAGTAAAAATAAATAAATAAAGTTATTTGTAAACAATGAAGAGAAGATACCAAGGTTGTAATGTGGTCCCAAATCTTTGTTGTGTGATCCTAATTTGGTGAATCTCGAGTTGGCAAATTACAAAGCAACAAAGGGAGACAAAGAAGACAAAGAAAATACGAAAATACTTAACAAGTATTGTGAATAAATAAAAAAAAAAGAATTTTATACACTTTTAGGATTTTAAAATTTTTACCTTATTGTAATTGGAGTTGTGTGTACTTATCCAAAAATAAAAATTATGTGTCAATATTTAATTGGAATTGAGATTCAAAAAACAAAAAAACAAACAAACAAACCAAACCTGGTTGCATGTGTGTCAGTGGATTTGACATAATTGGGAGGGGTATGTATTAGTATTAGGTGGGGCACTACTAGTACTACACAGTGTGAAAGCAGACCCCACTTTAAAAATAAAAATAAAATAAAAAAAAAATAAAAAAATAAAAAAAACAACAACAACAACAACTACTTCAAAAGTCAGGGGGACACGTGATTCCCTGAGCCCCAAGTCCCTCCGCCCCTGGTCATGACTCAACATTATTAGTTGAAAAAAAATGTAACAACATAAGATAAACATATAGTCTAATAGAGAGATCTTTAATTCCAATAATATCAATTCACACGTCTATGGTCAATGGTCATCATGTTATGTCATATGTATAGTCGAGTTCAAAATCCATTTTTGTTTTAAATCATCGTCTCGACTTTTCATAGTTCGACCAAAGCATTCAACTTTTGGTTAAAGCCAACAAATCATTCATTATAATTACAACGTGAATGCCTAGGTCAATGTATCTACCAATAGTCTATTATAACACCACCTGAACGCCACCACTTTGTCGATTGCTAACTAAAAAAAAATTAATATTTTTATTATGTGGATTTTTGGTCTTTCACTGTGGGATCTCAACCCAATTTATTATCATTTCTATACTCTACTTAGATTCACCATTATTATCTCAACTTAAAATTTTAATTTCAAATCAATGTTCAATTCAAGATTCTCAACATTCAAATCATTTTCTAACAACAACAACAATTTACCAATGGATTTTTTCAATCTCAACAATTCAACATTTTTCATTTTTCATTTCTCGAAATGCTTTTGAATTCACCTAAGGTTGATAATTTGTACAACAATGCAATTATTCACCAATTGTCAATAATTACAAGATTTCTAACAAAAGCCATATGTCATAAATAGAAGGAACTCATTCAATTACAAGATATCATCACCATTGTCACAATTGCCCAAATTTCACAAATTAGGGTTTTGAAATTTAGGACCTTCTCAAATTTAAAGCATACTTTTAAGATAATTTTTTAGAAAAATGCATTTGATAAGAAAATATTGAGAAATAACCAACATTTGGTCAAACTTTAAGTATCTTCAACTCATGATGAAAATCTTTACACAACACTAAAAGTTTTATAAAGAAAATACCACATATAAATCCATGAACGTCATATTACTTAGAATAAAGAAATCATTACCCCAAGCTGAAAATTAGAATCAGCAAATGTGTGACATTTTGTTCCACATGACCGCTCGAGCAGTAAAAGTACCGCTCAAGCAAAGATTGCAAGCATCCAGCAGTTTTGCAAGTCAGGGTGGATCGCTCGAGCGAACCAAGGGTCACTCGAGCGAAGATTTAGGGCTCCCAATATCTCGTTTTGTAGACAAAAGTACTGAGAGGTGTTGTTATAGACGTCCCCGAACGTCCTGGGAGGAAATCCCGTTTTGTTCATTTGGGCTTACTACAGTTCAGGACTCAATGTCACGGTCCTATATCTAATCTCGCGGAGTGCAATGCAAGACCGATGAATCATCAAAGAGTTCAAATTCGGCAAATTGTTTTGAAAAACTGATTTTTAGAAAGAAGTGCCAAACATGGACTGCTTTGCCAGATACAGAGTCGCCACCTAAATATTTTATTTTGGGGGAATTTAGGAAACCCTGACTCGTGCCTAAGGCCATGTGTCCGTCATCACCAAAGTTGCCTCAGCTCGGGAACTTGGGTACGATTGGGGAAGGTCATTTCATGAGCACCCTCGCTCGTCCGATCAAAGATCGGCCACTACTAAGCATGATATCTTGTTTTTGAAAACATATGTGCTCTTATTCCGGTTTATTAGCCTAGAATTGCTACGTGATGCGCACCGCATACAAGTATAGACTAGATTGTCTGAGTTGGAACAAAGCATCGCATATCCGTTTGTTTTGATAATGGATTGAAGTTTGCTACTCGCAAGTAGGCTAAAACATGAGTTTCGACGAATTATTCCAATTCAAGCAACCCAACCTTCACCCACAGGAATTCAGGCAGTTATATCACATAAGCAGTTAGCCTCATGGTAAGCATGCTATCATGGCAGTCACTCACACGCATGCAAGGATGCTAAAGCATAAATACTTACCGAGTACTCCAAACCAAAGAAAGAAGCTAATTAGAAATCATACATGAATCCTAACTATGCTGAAATGCCTAATGCAACACATGCAAAAATGCAACTAAGATAAGCTCGGCTATTCTAAAATGATGTATGAAATGCAACAACTGATACACGTATTCAACTCAGAATTGAAATACAATGCAGTTAGTATGATGCGCTGAGCCTGGTGCATACAAGACAGATAAATGGATGTAAACATGCGAGCATAAGTATGCTAATTGAAACGTGCCCTAAACTAACCATCATAAGTTGGTAAATAAAAGGGAGAAAGATGTGAGGTTGGAAGGCATGCATCACACACACACGCACACTTATTATAACATTGCCCTCCTCGGAGGGTCCGAATGAATAGCACAGAATAAACTAGTTAATCTAAGCTAATTAAACTAATTATTACACAGCATTAATTAATTAACAAATTAACTAAGTAAGTAAGGAAACTGGCATGCAAATTAAACAAAATGGACTGCCTCAGCTCTGTTCCGAATGATAGGGATGCATGCATGCTCAAGTCGCCTTGTCGGGAAATCCATCGCGATGCCTCAATTTGCCTCTGTTTGCAACTGGTCCCAGAACACTGTACAAAGCTCCAGAAGGCTGCTGACCAGTTTTTGCTGCTGGTTTCCGGTTTGCTGCAACAGAGAGCGAGAAAGGGACATGGCAAAGTATTTTCAACATATGTGTGCATGACCGCTCTCCCCATCATTGCACAAGCTCCAAGGAGTGTAGTCCTCGATCCTCGTGCCACCAATCACGTATCTTGATGCATGATGGCCGAGGAGTCGGATTGCACGACTCAATGGGACATGAACGCACATATAAACAACTAAAACCAACAACTCCATCATGGATGGTCAAGAGTGTTGGTGACCGGGAATCGAGGCACGTTTGATCACTAGGAGTATGAAACATTCCTCGTTTCCCGTGTTTGGACTAAACCCTACTCCAAACACAATGCAACAAATAGAATGGCATGGCATGTACAAAATGCAACTCTAGTATGCAATCCTAAATGTAATGCGACTAAGTGATGTAAACATGCAAATGATGACATGCAAGCATGCAAATGGCATACACAATGCTATGAACTAATCAATGGCATACTCAATGCACATGGATTATATGGCATGCATACACAATGCACTAACATACGCAATGTTATGAACGAGGCATACTCAACGCAATGGTCGAACATGCAACAACATGGATTATTTGGCATACACGATGCAAGATGGACTTAAACCAAGATGGATGGGGCTCGGCCACACCCAAATCAGTGGCCAAACATGATGAAAATAAAGCAACAACACACATGTAAACATGCACAAATGTAAGGGATCAAACCTAAGGCACAAAGTACAACTCTACCAAAGCATGGTAAGCATGAAATATGGCATACAATCACATATTTTTCAGCTCTGAAATGACATGCAAAATGGTCCCGAATCGTGTAAACACCTCACACAATGCATGTTGGATGGCTCAAATACCGAAACTAGTGAAGCATATTACACTAGAGGTATGCAAAGCAATGCACAAATGACCAAACCAGCCCTAAACAGTCCCTATGCAGGCCCAAAACAGTGGCAAAATGGACTAAGATGATGTCTTGAAGTGCGCAAAAATGAAGCTCATGCAATGGCTCATAAATGGGGCATACAAGCACAATTCTCAAATGTGCTTAAAGAGTGATAAACATGGGAAGATGGAGAATGAATAAGCTCTGAAATATCATACACAATGATACTAAAACATGCAAACACCTCAATATAAGCATGCAATAGGCTTCAAAACTCAAAACTAGGCATGGCTATTACACTACAAGCATACATGGCAAGCATCATCCGACCATGGGATCTCAAAACAGAGCTAAGGCAGCCCAAATCATGAATAAAATCAGTATAGAACATGGCCAAAATATGCTAGAATCAAGGGCCAAGACAACATGCAATGTAAGCTAGTCAGCATGGTTTACACTACAAGTATGTGAAGCATTCAAGAGGCCACTAAACCAGAAAAAGAAAGAGGTATTACATGCCAAATGATGTCCAAAAATCCACTGAAAAGTGATCAACACATGCAAGAATGACATGCTCCTTTGATAAGCTATGAATAGGATTATTCTACACATGCAAGAGGCACACCCAAGATGACAAAGCCAACTTTGGACAAAGTCTAGGCAGGCCCTAAAAGTCACTAAAAAGGGCCTGAAACAAGGCTTGGAGGTGTGATAATATAGGCTCCTTTGAAAGGCCAAATACGCTAGAAAACAAGACAAGGAGAGAGTGGGTCACCCCTCTCTGATTTTGGCTCTCAAAAAAACATATTAACCACTGAAAATCCGCTGGATTTTAATGGTCAAAAGGCCAAACAAAGATCAATACAAAGGCCTTCATGTATGGCTCAAAACAAGGCAAAACGAAGCATGCAATGGGGTAGATGACCCCCAACAACGAAGTGACCTTAAAAAAACATGAAAAGGACCTCAAAAAAAGACTTTTTTTAGTTTACACCAAAGCTCAAATATGCTTACAAGTATGGCTAAAAGATGGAGCAAAATAAAGCTTAAAAGAGGGAATAGTGTGTTACCCTTGTAGCTTCAACAAAACCAGCAGCTTCTTGGACCAAAAACCAGCTCTTTGAGACCTCTCAAGACCCTCCAAGAACCTTAGATCAATGGTTGAGGTGTGTGGCTATGAGGTGTGGTGTTAAAGGCCAAGAATAAACACCCTTTCTAAGCCTAGAATGTAGAGATGTAGAGAGATATATGTGTTTTTCCTTAGACAATTTTTTTTCAACCTCTCTAAAGGAGAGGGAGGCCCTCTGTTATAGAGAAACAAGAGGGTTCAAGCTTCTTGGAGAAGCTAGAGCAAAGTTCAAGCTTCTTGGAGAAGCTAGAGCAAAGGTTCAAAAGGTTCAAACTTCTTCAAGAAGCTAAAACAAGGGTGTAGACACCCCATTTTTGACCGACCTTAAGACTCAGACGTCACCAATTGAGCGCTTTGTGATACTGCATATCGTGCTCGTCCAGAGGTTTCAGAGACTCGGCTGCGAGCCGTGCCTCCGGACTTCCGGACTCTTTCATGCTTTGCCTCGATTTACGAACCAGGCTCGGTTTTCTCTGTTTTCTCTTTGCAAAGGGAGGGAGAGGTCTCATAGATCATCTCTCAGTGGCCGTAGGCTACGTTTTGTGGTCGTAGGCCATTTTGCCCATTTGGAGTCCGGTTTCTGGTTTTTCGGAGCCGACGGCCGTGTGCCTCGGTTCGGGACCGCTTAACCACCTCCGTTTGCTCCGGTTTTTGGCACATACCTTATTTCCTCCCTTTCGAGGGACACTGTGGTCCGAGAGAGACCAACTTCGTGGTCGAACACCACTTCCAGTGCCTAACAGTCAGTTTTTGGGGCCTCGGGCTGCGCGTTTCGGCCCCTGAACCTTCATTTTGCATCGATTTGGGCTCATTTTTGGTGGAGACCTTATTTTCACTATTAGAAAGCTTGTAGAAGGGTGGGAGGCCAGCAATTTTGCTGAAAAGCCAACTTCTTTTTGGTCAAAAGTGGTTCAGCATGAATCCGGGAAGGAGAAAAATCTGCGTGGCTTCACTGAAACGGGCGTAACTCTTTGCACAAGAGGAATTAAGATATGAGGCCACCACCATTGGAAAGATTACTTCCGGGGCTTCATTTTTCACTCAAGAATCTCCTAGGTCCAAGTCCGGGGGGGGGAGATGTGGTTGGTTGAAGTCCGGTTGGATTGAATCTGCGTGGCTTCACGAAAAAGGGCATAACTTTTTCTACAGGAGGAATTTTAATGCAAGGTTTGCGCCATTGGAAAGCTAACTTCTGGGGCTTCATCCTAGGGGTGACCGGCCACTTTTTCCCTTTGACCTGGCCGGCCGGCCACCTTTTTCTGGCCGGCCGGCCACTTACCTGGTGGATGACTTTTTTTCCCCTTTTAAACTGGCCAGCCATTTTTGCCCCTGTGAGTGCATTCCAGCCATGTATTTCGTTTTACACTTTACCCATGTCCGAGAGTTTGGCACTTTTGGAGGGAAACTTGACTCATTTTTCCTCCATTTTCCCCCCCTTTTTTCCCCTCTTTGGCCTATATATCAGCAGCTCCAACTGCTGGTTTAGTGTTACAAAAAATCCCCCTCAAGCCTCTTGTTGTATCTCTCTCCCTCTATACACTTCAACCCTCCAACCTCTCAAGTCCTACACCCTTTTCTTCACCAACCCATAGCCCCACCCTTCCATCCTCCATTCCAGCAACTGGAGGTTGTTCTTCAGAGCCTAAGAGTCACCAAACTCAAGCCAAGAGTTGCCTAAAGCTTGGTCTTCAAGGGTAAGCACCATTTTCTCTCTTTTTTAGCTTGTTTTTGTATCCTTTCTAAGTCATATTTTCTTGCTGTTTTGGGCTCCGACCCTAACTAGAACTAGGCTTATTTTGAGCCATTTTTCATGTTTGATTAAGGACCTTTACCTGTTTGAGGTCTCCTTGTTGCACTTACTTCATTACCCCTCTTGTATGCCATTGTCTTGTGTAGTATTTTTGGCCTATGTATAAACTGTTTTGAGCTCTGTCATGAACTGAAAAGTGGCTTATTTTGATCCCTTATTCAACATTGTTGAAGGGCTCATTGCTTTTTGAGGCTTCTATTTGCTACTTGCCTTTATATCTCTCTTTTGGCCATATTTTTGCATGATTTGTTAGCCTCTTTTGCTTCTGTTTTTGGGCTGTGGTCCAAACTAAAAATGACCTTATTTTGACCCCCTCTTCATGTTTTATTAAGGGTCTTTCACTGTTTGAGGTATATTTTTTATACTTTGTGTTATATCTCTCTTTTTTGGCCATATTTTGCATAGTATTTTTGGCTTGTATACATGCTGTTTTGGGTCTGGCCACCAACTATAAAATGCCATGTTTTGGTCCCTCTTCAACTTTGTTGAAGGACCCTCTTGTGTTTGAGGCCAGCAACCTTCACTTGCTTCTTTGGCCATCTTTTGGCCCATTTCTTGCATGAGAGTTTAGCCATACCTGTGCTGGTTTTTGTGGTTTACCATAAACTGTAAAACATCATATTTTGGGCCCCTCTTCAATATTGTTGAAGGTCCCTAATCTGTTTGGGGTCAGAAGCTGTGAGTTGTTTCTTTATCTCACATTTAGGGCCATTTTTGCATGCTTGTTTTGCCCTATTTTTGTTTGCTGTTTAGCCTCGCTTAGAACTGAAAACATGCTTGTTTTGGGGCTTCCTAGATTCTGTCTTCATACTTCATGTTCAAATTATGCATGCATTGCATAGCTATAGGCCATTTCATGCGCCAAAATTCATGTTTCGGGACTCGTTCCATGCATTGGGTATCATTTTGCCATGATTCGGGGCTGTTTTGCATCTCATTTTGCCTCTGAAAATTGCATGATCATATGCCATATTCCATGTTTTGCCATGTCTTGTTAGAGTGGCATTCCGTGCCGTAGGTTCGGTCCTCGGTTTGCGTGCACGCGTGCACGCACTTCGAGTTGTCTCATTTTCATCTTATGGCATCCTATGTGAGTATGGTTGAGGCTCTCTCATGTTGGTGTAAGCCCATTATTGCATTGCGTATGCCATTCATTTCATAGCATTGCGTGTTTCAGAGTCGTTAGCCGTGTGCCTCAGTTCGGGACCGCTTAACCACCTCCGTTTGCTCCAGTTTTTGGCATGCATGTTATTTACTCCCTTTTGAGGGACACTGC
>NW_021027094.1:622971-649520 GCF_004153795.1 Camellia sinensis | reverse complement strand
AAGGCATGACCATAAGGCTGACCGGTTGTGGGCTCTGCCAGTATGGGAACACAAACCCCGGTTTTACCGGGGCACCCTTTTGACCTTTCGACCTAGTGCATATTCGGATCCGTAGTGACCATTCAAAGCTAGGACAGGTTGCTTACCCGATTTAGGTTGTTTGAAACCGCTGCGTGCGTAGTGAAACCCTAGCTCCTGACAAAATAGGACAGGGAAACCCTACCCCGACATAGGGGTGTTTTGGCTCTCACTTGCTTGTTATGTGCTTTAGAGTGCGTCTCTATACGAATGCATGTATCAGTTTACAAGTTTGGGCATCAGGCCTGCGGGCACCAGTTTAGTAGTTTGGCCATCAGGCCTGCGGGCACCAATTCAGTACTTTGGGATTTAGTTCACCTGAGGGTATCAGTTCACGGGCAAAATTTTGGGCAGAATTCAGTAGAGAGCACACTCATTCAACTATGCTCATATCTGTTCAGGTGAAATCAGGCTGAGGTATTGCATGTTTTCTCTTTTGCTAGGAGGTAGTCTTGGAACCATAGCTTCAGAAGGCTCTGATATCCCCCGAGGTTCATCGGACTTGTGCTAATAGACTTTGTCGGGTCAGAGTTTCATTTCAAGGACAAATCAGTGTTCCTCCGCCAGAGGCAGGGTGAAAAGGGCTAGTCAGGCACAAATCACCAGTTCAGCAGTTACCAGATCAGTGGCCCTTATTCACCCCACCAGTGAACAATCAGGCTGAGGCCTTAGTTTTTATCATAGAGATAGATATACCAGTCAGTCAGCCGGAACAGCAGAACATGGCAGGGATGGAGGAAATGATGCGTCAACTTCAAGAAAGTATGAAACTCATGCAGCAAGACGCTGCCCGTCAGGCGAAATTTGCCAAACAGCAGGCTGCGATCATGGCCCAGCAAGCTGAGCTAATCACCAGGCTGCAACAGCAAAACGGAGCATCTGCTTCGCATCAGGCTCCTCCCCCACCAGGAGCTCCTGCGCCTGGGGAGACACCAAATGTCCGGGAAGGTACGGACATTCCGATGGGACTGGCTCCGTTCCCCAATCCTGCTCCAATTATCCAAAACACCCACCAACCCGCCGGATTCTCCCTTTGAGTCCGAGGTGGACCCCACAGCATTGAAGGTGAGCAAGCTTGAAAAGCTGTTCAAGAAATCTCAGGGAGTAAAATCCATCCCGGACATTGAGGACGAGTTTACCGACGCAGCTGTGACGCTGCCCCACCAGGAGCTACAGTGCCTGGGGAGACACCAAATGTCCGGGAAGGTACGGACATTCCGATGGGACTGGCTCCGTCCCCCAATCCTGCCCCAATTATCCAAAACACCCACCAACCCGCCGGATTCTCCCTTTGAGTCTGAGGTGGACCCCACAGCATTGAAGGTGAGCAAGCTTGAAAAGCTGTTCAAGAAAACTCAGGGAGTAAAATCCATCCCGGACATTGAGGACGAGTTTACCGACGCAGCTGTGACGCTGCCGGACAGATTTAAGATGCCACACATCGACCGATTCAATGGATATGGCAATCCCATAGTGCACCTCCGGTTGTTTTCGGACATACTGGCCGATGGGCCTCACCAGGCTGCAGAAACTTTCATTATTCGGCCGGACCCTGTCAGGTGTGGCCGCTATCTGGTATGCAAAATTAGAAGACGATGTTAAATGGAACTGGGATGAGATGGCTGAGGCCTTCGTTGCGCAGTACTCCTATAACACGCAAATCGAGGTTACAACTCGTGATCTTGAGACAACAAGGCAAGAGCCTAAGGAGAGTTTTTCTGATTTCGTAGCCCGCTGGAGGGCCAAGGCTTCAATGATGACCCTGAGGCCTACTGACAAGGACCAGATCAGGATGATTGTGCGCAATCTCCAGCCAAAACTGATGCAAAAGATGATTGTACTCCCCTTCCCTACCTTTTCTGATCTGCATGAGATGGGGGTACAGATCGAGGACGCTATGAAGCAGGGCCTTCTTGACCAGGAGAAAGACCAGCCCAAGAGGGCATTTTCCCGCAGTTCAAATGCGACCACCAGTGGTGATGCTGCTGTAAGATCTTCTGATGTGGGCATGGTCACCACCACCGTATCAAGAACAGCTACCCCATTCACCCGTGCGTCCGGAAGTAGCTCACAAGGAACCAAATACCCGCCTCGAGTCAATAGGGTTTTTACCCCACTTCATATGCCTTTGTCAAAGGCTCTAGAGGTCTTAATCCGAAAAGGGCATCTGAAACCGTTGGAACAACGGCCCCTACCCGATCCTATCCCTGCAAAACATGATCAGTCTAAGTACTGCGCCTACCATCAACAAACGGGTCATGACACCGACAGTTGCTTTCGTCTGCGCCATGATGTACAAGATCTGTTTGACAACGGGGTCATTGCCGCACCAAGTTCTACAAAGTCTATCAGCACTTGATCAGTGAATTTGTGAGGGGATAATATGATCTGATCAGAGGTTGAACCACCTGCGGGCGGAGCTCAGTTTACTCCTGATGTGGCATATGGCACGCACTGTTTCGAGCATTTGTGAATGCTAGTTTTTGTACTTTCTGACTTGGGTATTGGGTCAGTCTGTTGTTTTGTATATAGTCAGTCTTTTGTACTGAGTCAGTTGGGTCTGTCTTGTTGTATCGAGTCAGTCCTGTTAGAGTCGGGTGATTTCCGGGGTGTTACCTCGGGCATCACTTGCTTGTTTTCTATTTGTCTTATTGTTTTCTTTTGAGTCTGTTTTTGCCAGGGAGCCAGTAACACCAAAAGATTTGAATGAAACAGCAGTAATTTTTGCACTTCTGTGTTCGCTTCTGCCGTGTCCTAGTTGTGCCGGAATTTGAATGAAACGGCAGTGCATTCCACCTGCTCTCTTGTGCCTTGAAATTATTGCATCGACCTAAGTTTTTCAAAACCTTTTTGAGCACTGCGGTGAAAACGAAGAGGAAGGAATTCCTTGGGATTTGCAAAACTTTGATCATTTGAGAGAAAGAGAGGCGTGCTAAGCCCTTAATGAATGAAATCATGCTTCTAAGCGTGAGTACTGAAAAGGACCCTGGCTTGATCCAGATTGGTTTCACACTATCTTTAGCGCGAGCGATTTGTCGCTTTCTTAAAAACTTTCAAAAACAAAATGTTTTGCGCAGTCCTGCGAAGACCTGTACCGCCGACTTATAATTCGAAATTGAAAGCCTAAATGGATTCAGAAACCAAAAATGACTTGTTCAATAGGTTAGTTGGAATATTTAGAACCTTATGATAAGTTTAATTAAAATTTGATTCGGATCAAAATAATTAGAATAAATCAATTAGACTTGATTATGATTAATTAGAATTAAGTTTAATTAATTAGCACTAATGTCATTTGATTAGCTTAACTTAATCTACTTATATATATATATATATATACCTTAAACATGTTTAAGAGTTCATTTTGACATCATTTGAGCTAAAATTTAGAGTGAGAGTGATAACACCACTTCTAGAGAGAGTAGAGTTATTGTAGAGAATTTGAAAGAGATTTGAGGAGATTAAGCTAGCAACATCTCAATTCAAGCTCTAGGCATGGAATTCGTCCATAAGTTTTGAAGATAATTCATGTAGAAATTGAATTCACTAAGTTGTAGGATCATTTGCATGTAATTAGAAACAAAATGTTAGAAACAACTTGAATATGGTAAAAAAAAAAGCTAATTGTGTACATGCATGCATTAATTTACCAATTTTGGGTTTGATTTCCAAACATTCATATACGCATGAAGCTATATTTACCATCTTTGAAGGTTCTTCATAGTTTTTACACTCCTCGTCTCATATGTTAGTGTTTTAAAAAGAAAAGAGTTGAATTCAACACATGCGTGGTGAGAATTATGAGTTTTGGGTTTTATTTTGAGAATTGACAAAGGTTTTGAACTTATGATTTCAAATGAGTTGCATTTTTGAGTTTTTAAAAGAGTTTCCATGTTTTTGGGTCTAGCCATGCAAGCTTTAAACATGAATAATGCATTTTTGAACTTCAAATTCAATTTTGGAAAACCCATAATTCGCCCAGTTTGCTCGAGCGAAGGATTCGTAGCTCGAGCAAACTTTGCATGCTCCTAGTATTTTTACAGACTTTTGTAGTTGGTTTGAGCGACCAAGTATGCGCTAGAGCGAACTCAACTTTGTATTACACTTGGCTTGTGCTAACATTGAACCTACTTTAACACCAACTAATACTTTTGCAGTCAGGCCACACCGCTTAAGCGACCAATGGTGTGCTCAAGCGAAAACCCTGTTTTCAACAATTTTTGACAAACACTCATAAGTGCATATTTTCATCCTAATGCCCTTTTAGGCATTCTTTAGCATCATTTAGACAACCTTAGCCATGGATTAAGTTAGAAACATATGTAAGAGAATCAAATTAAGATACGCTATTTGTTTCGAACGTGCACTTTAATGTGTATCTCTGTTATGTGTTTGTGTAGGTAGTTATTTGAGGTCCAACACCTGTGTCAGCCCACTATGAGTAGTATCTTTGTAAAGATATGTTGAAATGTATTTTTGAATTATTGCAAGAATGTTATTTTGAAATACTATTTGGATAAGAATGAATGATTGTCTCTTTTGAAAAGTAATTGTGGCATCTTTTAGCAAGGCCCTTGCCCGGGGTAAACAATACCGTGGCCCTTTGTTATATGTGCACAGAGATCTCTGATGTTAACTCAAGTGGTCCCTTTGCTTGACCTTTATTGTCTCTTTGTTTAGACCTACGTGGTCCCTTTAATATGCCTTCAGGCCCTTTGCTTTGCGCAATTGGATGTATCACATATGAGATATGATTTATGAACTATTATATGTCAATTACTTATTTGTGATTTGTTTCTAAGCTTATGAAATATGCTTTACATTATGATAGACATCATTCATTTAACCTTTTTATGCTGATAGTACTCACTGAGTTTTAGCTCACCCCCTTCCCCTATATATATATATATATATATGTAGGTGAGCAAATGGAGCGTCAAGTTTAGAGCAACCTCGACAGTCTACTTTTTATGAAGCCGCTATTGGAGTTCCTCCATGATGGGGTGTACTTGGACTCAAATGGAGCCAAGCTGTGTCAACCTTTTTGTTTAATTTTCTTTTGTTTTTGTTCATTGAGGACTTAACTTGAATAGATAATATGTGTAAGAAGTTTAACTAGATGTGTTGCACCTACGTATGTATATAAGAATGGATGTATGAGTTTTAAATTTTAAATACTTGTGTAATTTGCATGTATGCACTGTTGGATGGATATAGTTATGTGTTATTATTGCTTTCACAATGCCCCGTTTACTATAATTAATTATCTATTTTGTCTTTGAGGCCGGGTAATTCGGGATTACTGGTCGATCATGTCCTAAACCCCTAGGGGCGAGGCGTGTCCTCGGCTTGAAATCTGTATAGAAGCCCCATAGGTTGAGATAGCGTGTATGCACCTCAATTCTGGATACTGAACCAACCTAGTCTGTCACCCCGTTGGAGAATAGGGAAAGTTGTGAATATGATCAGGAAGAAAGGCAACATCCAAAGTGTTCCACGTGAAGAATCCTTGTCAGTATTTCAGAGCCTTTGTACTGTGAGTTGAAGGTAAGTGTTCGAAGAGCACGAGGGGAGATCCCTGTCAGAGTAAAGCGGTTCATCACCACTCACCCTATGAGGTGCTTTCTAAAAGCGCCGCTACGCTTGTTTATTGCGTTCCTTAAACATCATGCATTGTATTGCATTGTACCTATCAGGTTTCTTTCCCATTCATGCACGATATTGTATGTATGGTTCATTCAAAGAAGTTCCGTTTAAGATCATTTGTTTAGTGTATCTATCACACTTTCTTCATTCACTTCTGTGTATCTATCACACACATTCTCATTTTGTGTATCTACCATGCGCATATTCACTTTTGTGTATCTATCACATACATTCTCGTTTTGTGTATCAATCATACTTCTTTCATTTCGTGTATCTATCACATACATTCTCGTTTTGTGTATCAATCACACTTCTTTCATTTCGTGTATCTATCACATACATTCTCGTTTAGTGTATCAATCATACTTCATTCATTTAGTATATCAATCATACTCTGCTCACATTGTGCATCTATCACACTTTGTGTTCGCTTTTAGTGTATCAATCACACTCTGTTCACATAGTGCATCTATCACATTTTGTGTTCACTTTTAGTGTATCAATCATACTCAGTTCACATAGTGCATCTATCACACTTTGTGTTCACATTCAGTATATCAATCATACTCTGCTCACATAGTGCATCTATCACACTTTGTGTTCACTGTTAGTGCATCAATCACACTCTGCTCACATAGTACATCTATCACACTTTGTGTTCGCTTTTAGTGTATCAATCACACTATGTTCACATTGTGCATCTATCACACTTTATGTTCATTTTCGGTATATCAATCATACTCCGTTCACATAGTGCATCTATCACGCTTTTTGTTCATTTTCAGTGTATCCATCACACTCGTTCACTAAGTGCATCCATCACACTTCGTGTTCACATTTAGTATATCAATCATACTCTGTTCACATAGTGCATCTGTCACACTTTGTGTTCATTTTCAGTGTATCCATCATACTCGTTCACTAAGTGCATCTATCACACTTCGTGTTCACATTTAGTATATCAATCATACTCTGCTCACATTGTGCATCCATCATACTTTGTGTTCATTTTCAGTATATCTATCATACGCTGTTCACTTAGTGCATCTACCACACTTTGTGCTCAACCTTCAGTGTATCTATCACACTTGTTCACTCAGTGCATCTATCACACTTTGTGTATCAATCACACATGCTCACACTCTGCCTACTTTGTGTATCAATCACACGCGTTCACACTGTGTATCAATCACACACTCTCGCTTTGTATATCTATCATACTTGTTCACTCAGTGCATCTATCACACTTTGTGTATCAATCACACACGCTCACACCATGCCTACTTTGTGTATCAATCACACGCGTTCACATTGTGTATCAATCACACACTCTCGCTTTGTATACCTATCATACTGGTTCACTTAGTGCATCTATCACACTTTGTGCTCACCTTTTTGTGTATCAATCACATGTTCGCTCTGTATATCTATCACACATGCACACTATATTCGCAGTGAGAGTTCCATAATTTTCTTACATCCTTTCTGCACGAGGTGTAGTTTGGCTCGAGTTTACTTGCTTGCCTAGCATTCGCTTAAAATGTTGCATTTATTTCACATAATTGCTTCATTACAGCTCTCTTTGCATGATCATGAGTGATGTCCGGCTTCGCGTAGCGTATAAGTCCAATTATCAAACCGGCTTCGCGTAGCGTATAAGTCCAATCTTCAAAATCTTCCTACATATCATTTTGCATCTTGCCCCCTGCTTGCGGGCATGCCTGCGGGCACATCTCTGTTTATCACGCCTGATTGTCTAAGTCTTCGGCCTTGTCAAAAATGAGTTGTCTCTGGGCTTTGACATTCACTCCCTTCACTTATGACTTTCGAGTTCTGTCAAGAAGGGGCAACTGTAGACACCCCATTTTTGACCGACCTTAAGACTCAGACGTCACCGATTGAGCGCTTGGTGATATTGCATATCGTGCTCGTCCAGAGGTTTCAGAGTCTCGGCTACGAGCCTTGCCTCCAGACTTCCGGACTCTTTCATGCTTTGCCTCGGTTTGCGAACCAGGCTCGGTTTTCTCTGTTTTCTCTTTGCAAAGGGAGGGAGAGGTCTCGTAGATCATCTCTCAGTGGCTTTAGGTTACATTTTGTGGTCGTAGGCCATTTTGCCCGTTTTGAGTCCGATTTCCGGTTTTTCGGAGCCGACGGCCGTGTGCCTCGGTTCGGGACTGCTTAACCACCTCCGTTTGCTCCGATTTTTGGCACATACTTTATTTCCTCCCTTTTGAGGGACACTGTGGTCTGAGAGACCAACTTCGTGGTCGAACACCACTTCCGGTGCCTAACAGTCAATTTTCGGGGCCTCGGGCTGCGCGTTTCGGTCCCCGAACCTTCATTTTGCATCGATTTGGGCTCATTTTTGGTGGAGACCTTATTTTCATTGTTAGAAAGCTTGTAGGAGGGTGGGAGGCCAGCAATTTTGCTGAAAAGCCAACTTCGTTTTGGTCAAAAGTGGTTCAGCATGAATCCGGGAAGGAGAAAAATCTGCGCGGCTTCACCGAAACGGGCGTAACTCTTTGCACAAGAGGAATTAAGATATGAGGCCACCACCATTGGAAAGCTTACTTCCAGGGCTTCATTTTTCACCCAAGAATATCCCAAGTCCAAGTCCGGGGGGGAGAGATGTGGTTGGTTGAAGTCCGCTTGGACCGAATCTGCGCGGCTTCACGGAAAAGGGCATGACTTTTTCTACAGGAGGAATTTTAATGCAAGGTTTGCGCGGGGGGGAGATGTGGTTGGTTGAAGTCTGGTTGGACCGAATCTGCGCGGCTTCACGAAAAAGGGCATAACTTTTCTACAAGAGAAATTTTAATGCAAGGTTTGCGCCATTGGAAAGCTAACTTCTGGGGCTTCATCCTAGAGTGTGACCGACCACTTTTTCCCTTTGACCTGGCCGGCCGGCCACCTTTTTCTGGCCGGTCGGCCACTTACTTGGTGGATGACTTTTTTTCCCCTTTTAAATTGGCCGGCCATTTTTGCCCCTGTGAGTGCATTCCAGCCATGTATTTCTTTTTACACTTCACCCATGTCCGAGGGTTTGGCACTTTTGGAGGGAAACTTGACTCATTTTCCCTCCATTTTTCACCCCCTTTTTCCCCCTCTTTGGCCTATATATCAGCAGCTCCAGCTGCTGGTTTAGGGTTACAAAAAATCCCCCTCAAGCCTCTTGTTGTATCTCTCTCCCTCTATACACTTCAACCCTCCAACCTCTCAAGTCCTACACCCTTTTCTTCACCAACCCATAGCCCCACCCTTTCATCCTCCATTCCAGCAGCTGGAGGTTGTTCTTCAGAGCCTAAGAGTCACCAAACTCAAGCCAAGAGTTGCCTAAAGCTTGGTCTTCAAGGGTAAGCACCATTTTCTCTATTTTTTAGCTTGTTTTTGTATCCTTTCTAAGTTATATTTTCTTGTTGTTTTGGGCTCCTACCCTAACTAGAACTAGGCTTATTTTGAGCCATTTTTCATGTTTGATTAAGGGCCTTTACCTGTTTGAGGTCTCCTTGTTGCACTTACTTCATTACCCCTCTTGTATGCCATTATCTTGTGTAGTATTTTTGGCCTATGTATAAACTTTTTTGAGCTTTGTCATCAACTGAAAAGTGACTTATTTTGAGCCCTTCTTCAACATTGTTGAAGGGCGCATTGCTGTTTGAGGCTTCTATTTGCTACTTGCCTTTATATCTCTCTTTTGGCCATATTTTTGCATGATTTGTTAGCCTCTTTTGCTTCTGCTTTTGGGCTATGGGCCGAACTAAAAATGACCTTATTTTGATCCCCTCTTCATGTTTCATTAATGGTCTTTCACTGTTTGAGGTATATTTTTTATACTTTGTGTTATATCTCTCATTTTTGGCCATATTTTGCATAGTATTTTTGGCTTGTATACATGCTGTTTTGGGTCTGGCCACGAACTATAAAATGCCATGTTTTGGGTCTCTCTTCAACTTTGTTGAAGGACTCTCTTGTGTTTGAGGCCAGCAACCTTCACTTGCTTCTTTGGCCATCTTTTGGCCCATTTCTTGCATGAGAGTTTAGCCATACCTGTGCTGGTTTTTGTGGTTTACCATAAACTGTTAAAACATCATATTTTGGGCCCCTCTTTAACATTTTTGAAGGGTCCTAATCTTTTTGGGGTCAGCAGCTGTGAGTTGCTTCTTTATCTCACATTTAGGGCCATTTTTGCATGCTTGTTTTTCCCTATTTTTGTTTGCTATTTAGCCTCGCTTAGAACTGAAAACATGCTTTTTTTGGGGCTTCCTTGAATCTTTCGTTACATTCCATATCCAAATGATGCATGTTTTGTATAGCTGTAGGCCAATGCATGGGCCTAGTTTTGCATTTCGGTTTCATTTCATGCATCGGGTGCCATATTCCTATGATTCGGGGCTGTTTTGGGTCATTGTTTTGCTGCTGAAATTTTCATGTTTGCATATCACATTTCATGCCTTGCCATGTCTTGTTAGAGTGGCATTTCGGTGCCTTATAGTCGGTCCTCGGTTTGCGTGCATGCGTGCGCGCATCTCGAGTTGTCTCATTTTCATCTAATGGCCTCCTATGTGAGTGTGGCTGAGGTCCACTCAAGTTGGTGTAAGCCCATTGTGCACTGTGTATGCCATTTCGTTTCATAGCATTGTGTATGCTAGGGTGTATGTTAGTGCATTGTGTATGCCATGTTACCTCGTGCATTGTGTATGCCATTTCATAGCATTTCACATGTTAGATTGTATCTTAGCTGCATTTCATGCATATCATGCATATTGCATCATGTTCGGGATAGGAGTTAGCCCGGGCACGGGAAACGAGGTACGTTCCGTACTCCGAGTGACGGAACGTGTCTCAATTCCCGAGTCACCGACACTCCGGATTATCCATGATGGAGTTAGGTTTTAGTTGAGTTTTCATGTGCATTCATTTCATATTGAGTTGCACAATTCGACCCCTCGGCCATCATGCATCGAGATGCGTAATTGGTGGCACGAGGATCGAGACATGCATACATATGTGAAAATACATTGCTATGCCCTTTCCTGCTCTCTGTTACAGCAAATCAAAAATCAACAGTCTTCCGAGGCTTGGCGCGCTTTCCAAGAAGTCATTGCAAAACAGAGGCTGATTGGGGCATCCCAGTGGATTTCCGCGCAAGGCAGCCCAAACATACATCATTCAGAAGAGTCAAGGCAATCCCTGGCTTGCATGCCAGTTTACAGCTTTCTTAGTTAATTTGTAAATTAATTAGGAATTTGTATATATTCATTCAGGACTGTATTATTCTTTCGGACCCTCTGCGCGAGGGCATAATTGTAATAAGTGTGTGTGTGTGATGCATGTCTTCCAACCCCACGTTTTTCTTCCCTTTTATTTACCTGCTTATGATGGTTAGATTATGGCATATTTCAATTAGCATACAGTATGATAGCATGTTTGCATTCATTCATCTGCTTTGCATGCACCGGGCTCGGCGCATCATACTGACTGCATTGTATTTTCAATTCCAAGTTGAATACATGTTAGCTGTAGCATTTCATATGCCATGTTTAGAATAGCCGAGCCTGCTATAGTTGCATTTTTGCATGTGTTGCATTAGGCATTTCTGTATAATTAGGATCATGCATGGATTTCTAATTAGCTTTTGTTTTGGCTTGGAGTACTCGGTAAGTTTTATGCTTTAGCATCCTTGCATGCGTGTGAGTGACTGCCATGATAGCATGCTTACCATGAGGCTATATGCTTATGTGATATATCTGCCTGAATGCCTGTGGGTGAAGGTTGGGTTACTTGGATCGGAACAAATCATCAACTGTGAGTTTTAAGCCCACTAGATAGTGGCAAAACCATCTTTTCTTAAGCCCAGCTGAGGGTGGCAAAATCTGCATTTTAAGCCTACTTGCGAGAAGCAAACCATCTTTCAAAAACAAACATGAAATGTTTTGTTCCAATTCAGGCGATCCAGTCTATACTTGTATGCTGTGCGCATCACATAGTAAATCTAGGCTAATAACCGGAATAAGAACACACAATGTTTTCAAAATTTGATATCATGGTTAGTAGAGGCCGATCTTTGATCGGGCGAGCGGGGGTGCTCACGAAATGACCTTCCCCAATCGTACCCAAGTTCCCGAGCCGAGGCAACTTTGGTGATGACGGACACGTGGCCTTAGGCAAACGAGTCAGGGTTTCCTAAATTTCCCCAAAATAAAATATTTAGGTGGCGACTCTGTATCTGGCAAAGCAGTCCATGTTTGGCACTTCTTTTCTAAAAATCTATTTTCTCAAAACGATTTGCCAGATTTGGACTCTTTGGTTCAGACTTAGAACCGTGACGATTTGAGAGTCCGAGCTGTAGTGACCCCAATATCGAACGGAATGGGACTCACCCTCCCGGGGGCGTTCGGGGACGTCTGCAAAGGGTTCAAAAGGTTCAAGCTTCCTCAAGAAGCTAAAACAAAAGTTCAAAAGGTTCAAGCTTTCTCAAGAAACCTAGAACAAGGGGTTCAATAGGTTCAAGCTTCCTCAAGAAGCTAAAGTAAAGGTTCAAAAGGTTCAAACTTCCTCAAGAAGCTAAAATAAGGGTTCAAAAGGTTCAAGCTTCCTCAAGAAGCTAAAACAAAGGTTCAAAATGTTTAAGCTCTCCAAAAATCGTGCCAAACGGAGAAAGGTAAACAGTCCCGAACCGAGGCGCACGGCCGACGGCTCCGAAAATCAGAAACTGGTCTCCAAACGGTAACAGTGGTCTACGACCACGAAAAGTAGCCTACGACCACTGAGAGATGGTCTACGAGACCTCTCCCTCCCTTCGGAAAGAGAAAACAGAACCTAGTTCGCAAACCGAGGCAAAGCACAAAAGAGTCCCGAGGTCCGGAGGCAAGGCTCTCAGCCGAGACTTTGTAACCTCAGAACGAGCACAACATGCGTCATCACCGAGCGATCAATCAATGACGTCTGAGTCTTAAGGTCGGTCAAAAATGGGGTGCCTACAGTTGTTTACCACTCTAGTGATGAAAAAATCGCTCGAGC
The DNA here is from genome assembly GCF_004153795.1 of Camellia sinensis. Lineage (NCBI taxonomy): Eukaryota > Viridiplantae > Streptophyta > Magnoliopsida > Ericales > Theaceae > Camellia > Camellia sinensis. The sequence goes on along the minus strand of NW_021027094.1, from coordinate 636,776 downwards.
GGTCTGCGCTAATTTAACAACTTTAAAAGTTGCTTTTTAGATCATTTCTTCATCTTTTCTTTTCTATCTTCTTTCCCCTCCCTCTAACTCCAAAAAACCCTAAGCTCCTCACTCTAATACTTTTCATTTCACTAAGATCTAAGTCTAAATAGCTTGTAAGAAGAGAAGTATAAGTGAAGATCTTTCTTTCTACCGATTGGATTTCGTCTTTGCGAAGGATTCTCCTAAAAGTCTAGCTTTCTTGCTCTTTGATTAAGGTAGGGTTACCTGTAACTTAGTATCTCTTTGTTTTGATTGTGACTTTATGCCTTAATTTGAAAATTGAGTTAGATTAAACTTGGTATTTCACAAAAAGGGAAATTTTACTCAACTTTTATTAAAGTTTCCTCTAATTTTCCATGTAACATGAGTATTAATGGTGAGAATATATATATATATATATATAAATGGAGAGAAAGCCCCAAATTTATTAAAACCCTAATTTTGAATTTGAGTAAAGAATGATACTTGGATGGAAATTTCCTTAAATTCTTGGAATTTTGTGAATAATCATGGTGTGGGACATATGGATAGTGTTGTGGTGTTGAAATTGTGACTTGGGAATTGATGCTTCTTGAATGTTATATTTTTTAGATATCTTGTATAATGTTAAATGCTTGTATACTTGGAACAAAGTTGAGTAAGGTGGTAATGTGAATAGGAGTCCGGGTTAAGAGTCTGTTAAAACCCTAATTTTGAATTTGAGTAAAGAATGATACTTGGATGGAAATTTCCTTAAATTCTTGGAATTTTGTGAATAATCATGGTGTGGGACATATGGATAGTGTTGTGGTGTTGAAATTGTGACTTGGGAATTGATGCTTCTTGAATGTTATATTTTTTAGTTATCTTGTATAATGTTAAATGCTTGTATACTTGGAACAAAGTTGAGTAAGGTGGTAATGTGAATAGGAGTCCGGGTTAAGAGTCTATTTTGAGAATATGGTGTCGTGTTGGTACCCGCATGGGGAGTCAAGGTGCCCAATTGCCTTGTTTGCCCTTATCGCTTGACGAATATGGGAAAATATTTTTGGGTGTCCACTGGTCCTGCCATATTGTAGTCGGCAAAAGTGAAAAAAAAAAAACGGATGTTTTTGGGTGCCCACATCCTGCCGTATAATAGTCGGTAAATGTGGGGATGGGGTTAAATGGAAGTGACTTACGTAAGTGATTTGAACTCTTGTAAAGGACTCTTGGTGCATTCCTCTTTCTAATGTTGAGAACAGTTGAGAACGTTTTTGTGTTCGACAGCAGTGCACTAAAATGTTTTTATTTTATTTATCAACTTAATTACCTAGTTGATTTCTTTATCAATATTAATTATCTTGTGTTATTTTAGTTATAACGGTGCCATGTGCTTGTTCAAATGATTAAATACTTGGTTAAGTGTATCCCTACTAGGCACACAGCTCAAACCTAATTGTTTTTTAAGAATTGGTGAGACACCTTCACAATGACTTGAAGCTTGCACTTATATTCTGTTGGGAAGTTAGGCCCAAGAGATTTAATTGTAGAAGTGTAGAGTTGTGTGTCAAGCACAGAAAATCTATTTTGTTGAATTGGATGATGTGGGAGCTGAATAAATTCTGGATCAACGAAAGTAAGACAGGTCGGCCCCAAACGAAACTTCTATTCGGCATTTACCCTATCCAGTTGAGGGGCCAAGTATAAGAGCCGGCGTTCCTACTAATAAGTGCCGTGTAGGAATGCATTATAGGGGCTAGGAGTGGACCAGGCTCCCAAACCCAAGGACAATACTATAAATAGGAGACCTGCAATCTTGGAAAGGTATGTGTGATAATTGTGGTATTTAACTTAGAATATAAGTAATCTAGAGCTTGGGATTGACTTGTCCGTCGGAGTGCTAATTCCGGCACGGCCGACCGAAGTGTTTATTTCCTTTCAGGTGACTATCGGAGGATCACGAGCGTTCCCCAAGATCAGAAGAGTATTTCCAAAAACCACTTCTCCACAACTGGCGCCGTCTGTGGGAATACTCAAACACATCCATGGCGGGCGTAACGGAGGACCCTCCGATAGTCATTCATGAAACCACACAGAGGGATGACCTCACTCCAACAACCATGCTTGGACCGGAAACCATCCTCGTAAGACGCACCCTGAACTTCGCCTCACCTTCGACTCCAGAGCGTTAAGCAATGGAAGCGATCATGGAACAGGCAAACCAAAACGAATGGAGGTTGGAGAATATAAGCGCAGAGAACGAGCGTCTCTGCCAGGATTTGGCCCCGGAGGTGGCGAAGTCCAAACAAGCCGCCCACCAAGGCCCGGAGCAACCCGTGAGGACAGATGGTCGACGATCTCGAGCCCGACAACAAGACACTGATAGCAACTCCGACTCATTGCCCCCGGAGCTCAAGAAGAAGGGACGAGCTGAAATTCCCAGCTCTTCTGAAGAGACTGAAATTTCCAGCTCTTCTGAAGAGAGGGTTCGTATAAGGCTTAAGCGAAGAAGAAACAACTCGGATGAAGATCAACATAATCCTTTTGTACGACGGATTGCAAAGGCAGTGTTACCCAAGAAATTCAAAGCACCGGCGGTCCCAAACAAAGCAATAGCCTTGAGACAGGATTCACATTCGCCTGGCGTAATCCACATGATATACAGCCTGCCGATGTCATCAGCGGTGCACGCGATCCAGTCAGAGTCTGAACCTCAGAACCAACTCACCCAGGCTAAACGGCCCCACGAAGCCAAGGGCATTACTTTTGATGATTCAGATTTGGCCGGAGTAACACTACCCCACATTGATCCCTTGATAATCGAGTTACGTGTAAACTGGTTCATAGTTGAGCGTGTACTCATTGATCCGGGGAGCACTTCGGAGATTATGTACTATAAGACTTTTACCAAACTCAGCTTCTCTGAATCCGATCTTGCTTCGGCCCCTTAACCACTATTCGGCTTCAATGCCAATCCAGAGTATCTGTTGGGGAAAGTCAGGCTATCCGTTCGAGCAGGCTCTCGAACAGTGGATGTAGAATTCTTGGTCGTCAAGCTGTCATCGCCGTATAATCTCAACATGGGACGATCCTGGTTGCATACAATGCAAGCCGTGCCAAGCTCCTACCATCAGCTGCTATGCTTCCCGACGAAGCGCGGTATTGAGCAAATCTGCGACTCCCAAAAATCGGCTCAAGCATGTTATCTCCTTGCTGCCAAAATGCCAAAGGAACTGCAGGTGAATTCCATTGAGGTCCCGGATCAAGAGAGCCTCAACGATGTTGGGCGGCTCCCAAATGAAAAGGCCACGGAAGGTTTAGACCGAGTTGAAATCGATGAAAGCCCGAACAAGTTCTTCATGATCGGCTCCTCCCTGAATCAGGCTGACAGACAGCAGTTGGTCTCTTTCCTGCTCAATAACCTGGATGTCTTTGCCTGGACTCCTTATGAGATGCCAGGTATCGATCCGTCAGTTTCTCAACACTAGTTGAATGTCGATCCAAAATGCAAGTCGATTATTCAGAAAAGTCGACGGTCAAGCGCAGAACACACTGTCGCCGTTGTTGAGGAGGTTGACAGTCTACTTGCCGCCGGGGCAATTAGAGAAGTAACCTACCCTACGTGGCTCTCTAATACAGTGGTGGTGAAGAATAAAAACGGGACTTGGCAAGTGTGTGTTGATTTTACCGACCTAAACAAAGCCTGCCTTAAAAATTGTTTTTCCCTACCCAGAATCGACCAACTTGTCGATGCGACGGCTCACCATCAACGTATGAGCTTCCTCGATGCTTACAGAGGCTACCATCAGATCGCCATGCATCCAGAAGACCAGGACAGAACTGCATTCCTCACCCCAAGAGGAACCTACTGTTACAAGGTCACGCCTTTTGGGCTGAAGAATGCAGGGGAACCTACCAAAGACTAGTCACCGCCATGTTCAAGGAGCAACTCGGCCACACTATGGAAGTGTACATTGATGACATGGTGGTCAAGTCCAAGGAAGAACAAAATCATATAAACGATCTAGAGAATACATTCGGCATTTTACGAAAATACAAAATGAAGCTGAATGCTTCCAAATGTGCGTTTGGAATCGGCTCCGGCAAGTTCTTGGGCTACATTGTCAACCACCGAGGAATTGAGGCCAACCCGAGGCAAATTACAGCAATCTTGGAACTCGGCTCCCCCCGTTCGGTAAAAGAGGTTCAAAAGTTGATGGGGATGGCCGCTGCACTCAACAGGTTCATCAGTCGGTCCATAAATCGCTGCCGACAATTCTTCCATACACTACGGCAGGGCAAGGCTTTTGAATGGTCCGCCGAATGCGAAGTCGCTTTCAACGGGCTCAAGACCTACCTTCACTCAGTACCACTCTTGTCAACACCTACTGCTGGTGACCCGCTCATTTTGTATTTGGCAGTCTCCGACAGGGCCGTCAGCGCCGTACTGATATAGGAAGAGTTGGGGGAGCAACGGCCAGTGTATTACGTGAGCAAGGCTATGGTTGATGCCGAAACATGCTACCTTCTGCTGGAAAAACTCATCCTTGCCCTAGTCATGGCGGCAAGAAAACTGATGCATTACTTCCAGGGCCACAGCATTGGGGTGCTAACAGACTATCCCCTCCGATCAGTACTACAAAGTGTAAAAGCGTCAGGACGTGTTTCAAAGAGGGCTCTTGAACTCGGTCAATACGACATTCAGTTTCTACCGAGAACTTCAATCAAGGGACAGGTTCTTGCCGACTTTGTTGCCGAATTCACTGGGGGTCTTGCCGATTTCAAGTCCATTGAGGAGAGTCGATCGGAGCCGAACTAGAGGATTTATGTCGGGGACATTTGGCAGTTGTACTGTGATGGATCATCCAACCAGCGGGGCAGTGGAGCAGGAGTTGTGATCATGGCTCCGGATAGCGCAATAATTGAGCAGGTCGTCAAGCTCGGCTTCGAAGCGTCAAACAATGAAGCCGAATATGAGGCTCTTCTAGCCGATTTGAGGAATGCACATCTTCTAGGCGCTCGGCGTTTGCTTGTATTTTGTGACTCAAAACTGGTGATCAATCAGCTAAAGGGGGAGTACGCAGCAAGAAACGACCGTATAGCGGCTTATATGAAAACGACCAACTCCTTGCTGGCAAAATTCGACCATCATAAGCTGAACCAGATAACACATGATCAGAACACACATGCAGATGCCCTTGCTTGCCTAGCCTCCGCCATCAACTCGGAGATTAAATTAACCATCGAGGTAGGATTCATCCCAAAGCCGAGCATTGGCTCTTCGGAGGAATTCCAGGTCAATGTTGTAGAACTTGGACCAAGTTGGATGGATCCCATTGCCACATTCCTCTCTTCCGAACAGCTCCCAGAAGACAAAAAAGAAGCGCACAAGCTGCGAAACAAAGCTTTGTACTACTACTTGGACCCGCAAGAAAGGCTTTATAAAAAATCCCTCTCTGGCCCGTATTTGGAATGTGTGCACCCCGACAAAGTCGAAGAGTTTTTGAATGAAATACATGAGGGCAATTATGGCGCCCATTCTGGCAGGCGGTCGTTGGCTCACCGAGTCGTGACGCAGGGATATTACTGGCTGACAATGAGAGCAGATGTCGAATTCTACGTGAAAAAGTGCGAACAGTGCCAAAAGTTCTCTCCTTTGACCCACCTGCCTGCTGAAGAGCTAAGCTCCATAACCAGTCCATGGTTGTTCACCCAATGGGGACTCGACATCGTCGGACCACTGCCTCATACCCCGGGTAACAAGCGATTTTTGATTGTCATGACAGATTGTTTTACAAAATGGGTAGAAGCAGAGGCACTAACCCACATCCGAGACACCGATGTGAAGCGATTCGTTTGGAGAAACATCATAACAAGGTTCGGTATTCCAAGAGCACTTATCTCAATTAACGGCACCCAATTCGATTGTGGTGTCTACCGAGAGCTGTGCAACATATACGGCCTTACTTTTCTACCCCGGCTTATCCACAAAGCAATGGTCAGGCCGAAGCCTCTAACAAATCTATCTTGGACGGCATCAAGAAGAGGCTAGAAAAGGCCAAAGGCAAATGGGTCGAGGAATTGCCAAGTGTGTTATGGGCTCATCGAACTACGCCAAGGCAGTCTATTGGGGAAACCCCATTTTCTCTCTACTTCGGAACACAGGCCATCATATCCCTAAAGATCGGCCTCCCAACCCTGAAATCGACAGTTTTCAATGTGGGCCGAAATGATATGATGCTGGCCTTGGACTTGGTCCTAATTGAAGAACGAAGAGACCGTACCCTCGCATCCATGGCACGGTATTAACAGCAGCTGGCTAGGTCGTACAATCAACGTGTTCAGCTGCGCCGCTACACACCAGGAGAGTTGGTCCTGAAGAAGGTACTACCAGCTACCAAGAAACTGGCTGATGGAAAATTAGGTCCTAACTGGGACGGCCCCTATGAGATTGATTCGATCGCAGGAGTAGGGGCATATCGGCTCATAGACATGTCAGGAAGGAGTCTGCCACGGCCTTGGAATTCCACGCATTTATGCAAATTTTATCATTAACCTGACTTGTGGGACATAATGCTATGTACATATTTTTTCTTCTGTAATACAAAGATTCCCGTTCATTCATCACACGTAGTTCAAAGGTGCCCCATCGGCACAAGGTGTCTTTGGTCTAAGAAAGCCTCCAGATTCGAAGCGCCCTCGGCGCAAGGCGTCTTTGGGCCGAGAAAGCCTCTGGATTCGGAGCGCCCTTCGTGGATATCACGATTGGCCAAATCAAAGCCTCCGGCTTCGGAGCGCTCTCGGCGCAAGGCGTCTTTGGGCCAAGAAAGCCTCCGGATTCGGAGCGCCCTCGGCGCAAGGCGTCTTTGGGCCGAGAAAGCCTCTGGATTCGGAGCGCCCGTTGTAGATATCACGATTGGCCAAATCAAAGTCTCCGGATTCGGAGCGCCCTTCGTGGATATCACGATTGGCCAAATCAAAGCATCCGGATTCGGGGTGCCCTCGGCGCAAGGCGTCTTTGGGCTGAGAAAGTCTCTGGATTCGGAGCGCCCTTCGTGGATACCACGATTGGCCAAATCAAAGTCTCCGGATTCGGAGCGCCCTCGGCGCAAGGCGTCTTTGGGCCCAGAAAGTCTCCGGATTCGGAGCGCCCTTCGTGGATATCACGATTGGCCAAATCAAAGCCTCCGAATTTGGAGCACCCTCAGCGCAAGGCGTCTTTGGGCTGAGAAAGTCTCCGGATTCAAATCGTCCTTCGTGGATATCACGATTGGCCAAATCAAAGACTCTGGATTCGGAGCGCCCTCGGCACAAGGCGTCTTTGGGCCGAGAAAGTCTCCGGATTCGGAGCGCCCTTCGTGGATATCACGATTGGCCAAATCAAAATCTCCGGATTCGAAGCGCCCTCGGCGCAAGGCGTCTTTGGGCCGAGAAATCCTCCGAATTTGGAGCGCCCTTCGTAGATATCACGATTGGCCAAATCAAAGCCTCCGGATTCGGAGCGCCCTCGGCGCAAGGCGTCTTTGGGCCGAGAAAGTTTCCGGATTCAGAGCGCTCTTCGTGGGTATCACTATTGGCCAAATCAAAGTTTCCGGATTTGGAGCGCCCTCGGCGCAAGGCGTCTTTGGGCTGAGAAATCCTCCGGATTCGAAGTGCCCTTCCTGGATATCATGATCGGCCAATCGGAGTCTCCGAGTTCGCAGTCAATCCAAATCTTTAGGCCGAAAAAAGACCTGTAGAAATTACGCATGTGCCGAACAAAATTTTCAAATTCTGAATAAGAATGTTCAAACCACACAAGCATCTAATATAAATAAAGGGCGTACTAATATAAATAACAAGTGCGCTACTACAAAGAACTGAAAATCAAGCATTTTATTAAATTCAGCTAGTAAATACATAACTTCACTTTTACAAAGCATTACAAAGTTTTCTTCAGTTCGTCATCTTCTTCGTCATTGCTCTTCTCAATTTCAAATGCAGAGAAGGGAAGATCATTCTGTTGATACAACGGAAACGTTGAATCTAGCCCTGTTGCCCGGAGACTCTCCGCTTGCTGAAGCGCCTTGATCCAACCGTGCTTAAATTCGCAATTTTCGCATTGGCAGACTTCTTCGGCGAGCTTCTCCTTGGTCTTCTGAATTCCGATCTTTCGGCCGTTGTGGAAGCCTTTTTCATAGGCCATTGTCCTCGCAATCTCGATCGCAAACATGCTAGCCATATTTTGATCGGCGATCACGTCGTTAATCAGCCTTTGAGTAACCCTCTCTTCAACAATTGAGTTGGGGTGGCTGGTCGATTGGGGCCCTACAGACTAGATTTTCCTTAGTTCGCGCTCGGCCTTCTTGACGCGAGCCTCTAATTTCCGAATGCGGTCATCTCTCTGTTCAATATCGCGGCGAGCGGAGCGGAGACGCATGCCAATCTCGTAAGTCGTATATAGTCCCCTCACCGCCCCGTGAATGCCTTCGCGAAACACTTCAAAATCCTGTCGACCTACCATCGACTGCTAAACTTCGGGCGGGAAAATCTGTCGAGCAAACTCGACTACCATGTTTGGATCTCGAATGATTGAGTCTGCCTCTGTCATTGGTCTATTACCCACGAAGACCACGAAAGTCAATGGACGAGGAGTCGCGTCAGATTGCCTGCCTGGACGAGGTTGAGGAGACTTACGGTGAGGTTGTTTGTCCTTCCTGAGTGACCTACTCCGACGACGAGGAGATTGGCGTCTTTCCTAATCCCTCGAAGTCTTATTACCCATGCGTAAAGGCTCACCGCTTCGACTCATGGCTCCTCCCAGCTGAGCTAGCGTCTTCGCTTCTCCTCTGTTGTTAAAGAAAAGTTTATCTGACATTTGCGCTTATTTAATCTTCCTCGAAAGAGCTGGACTGAACTGCTGACTGAGCACGTAAATAGGACCCTCGTTCACGAAGTACACGCCCATTTATTACCTGCGGGGGCAGCACCTCCGAGGAAATCTCCTTAATGTCGAAGCGCCAAACAACCCGGCGCCGACCGGGTCGTGCGCCGAGCGCATGCCCCAGCCATTCCACCAATCGATTCTTCAACACCAGAATCATCATCAAAATGTTATTCGATAAGCTGCGATTGTGGACCCGCTGGGGCAAGGGCAGATTCATCAATCTATTCGGCCTGCATACCCCAGTCGTTCCATGAATCGATATAAACATGCTATTCGGTGTGCTGCGATTGTGGACCCGCTGGGCCAAGGGCAGATTCATCAATCTATTCGGCTCAAATAACCCAGTCACTCCACGAATCGATTCATCAACCCAAGAAGCATGAAAACGTTATTCGGCGAGCTGCGATTGTGGACCTGCTGGGCCAAGGGCAGATTCATCAATCTATTCGGCTCAAATGACCCAGCCGTTCCACGAATCGATTCATCAACACAAGTATCATGAAAACGTTATTCGACAAGCTGCGATTGTGGACCCGCTGGGGCAAAGGTAGAACAAAGGGTGGCTAGGACATCCTGGCTCAACAAGATCTTCCTCCCCAAGAACAAAGAGTAGGATAGAATGATGCGGCCATCCCTCCGACCCAAGATGCAATGGGGACTTTGGCCAGGGAGATGGCAGGGGCTCTCCGAGAGCCCATAGAGATTCTTAGAGCTAAGCAAGCAGCTAGGACAGTCGAGAGGGAAACTAACGCTTCCTTTTTGAAAAAGGAGTTCTTTCGTTCGAATCCCGCCGAGTTCAGTGATGGGCCCGACCCAATAAAAGCGGTTGAGTGGCTAGAACAAATTGTAAAATCCTTTGACATCTTGGACATCTGTGATGACGAATTGCGGGTGGCATTAGCGGCTTATTAGTTGAAGGGAGAGGCCGGACAATGGTGGAAGTATGTCAAGAGTAGAGTAGAACAAAATTGGGAAGCGTTTACATATGCCTTCCAAGAAAAGTTCCTCCCTCCTACTGTTAGGAAGTGATTGAGGAGATAGTTCGAGGAGTTAAAGCAACTTGATACACTTGTGGCCAAGTTTGAAGTCATATTCACAAGTTTATCTCGTTTTGCACCAAAGTTGGTAGCCATTGAAGAACATCGATGCTTAGAATTTGAGAAGAGGTTGAGGCCAAAAGTCTTAATGAAAATAGTGGGCAACATGATTCATGATTATGACCGCTTAGTGGAAGCTGCAGCCCATGTAGAAGTTATGGTGGAAGTAAAGGAGGCTAGACAAAAATTGAAGAGGACGGGACATCTTGAGTCCCAAAGCGAGTTGGGATCCTCTAAGAAGTCTAGGGGGTTCATCATCATCATTTCAGCCACTCTCACAACAAGCCAAATTTTATGACTTTGTGATGGGTGGAAGCTTAAGGAGCATGGGTCAAATTCATTGTGCATGTTATAAATGTGGCCAGGTTGGTCACAAAGCTTCGGAGTGCAGACAGAAAGGTGGACCACAGTCGCAAGCTGCTCATTCTCAGAATCCGTCATAGAATAGGGGTCAGCCACCATTTTGTTATCAGTGTGGTCAACTGGGGCATCTGAAGAAGTTTTGTCCATAGAGAGCAGGGTCCACAAGTGTGATCGGATCTCGCCAGTTTGGAGGTTTTCAGATGGGCCAAAGATAGAGATAGTCTTACCAACCAACCCAGTCATGCCAGGCATTCAAGGTCGTATAGGAGGCCAAATCTACACAATCTACATAGCAGACCTATGCCCACGATGGTGATTTGGGAGACCAGAGATCACAGGGAAGAGTGTATGTTGTCATCGCTTCAAATAGTCTTCAGGACCATCAGTTGTGAGAGGTACATATCTCATTTTCAATACCTGGGCTAGTGTATTAATTGACACTAGGGCATCTCATTCATTTATAGTAACTTCTTTTGCATTGTTGCTAGGGTTAGAAAGTAAGCAACTAAAATCTGCACTTACGGTAGAGTCACCTATTGGGGGTAAGGTTAGTTGACCCTGGGATGTCATAGGTGTGTAATTGAGGTCGCTGGTCGACAACTTCTGTTTAATTTTCTATTATTGGAAATGCCGGGTTTCGATGTTATTCTTGGCATGGATTGGTTGTCTTCTTATCGGGCTATTATAGATTGTTATCGGAGGAGAGTTACAATATGCACGTCAGGCGGTGATTGTTTCACATTTTTTGGAAATAGGAATGATAGGTCTTTATTCTCATCATACTACCCACGCGGCCAAGGTGAATTTAGTTCCATTTTAGCAGCCTTTTTAGATGACGGAAATCGTACAGTTCGGTATGGGTTTCTGAGGGTAGTATATGAGTATTCTGATGTTTTTCCTAAAGATGTCACTAAATTACCTCCTCACCGAGAAGTTGAGTTCTCTATAGACTTAATACCGGGTACTGCACCTATCTCCTTGCCGCCCTATAGGTTCGCCCCAGCTAAATTAGTTGTTCTAAAGGAACAAATATAGAAGTTACTAAGCAAGGGCTTCATACATCCTAGCACCTCATCTTGGGGAGCCTCGACCTTATTTGCGAAGAAAAGGGAAGAAAAAGGACGGGTCATTAAGACTGTGCATAGATTACCATATATTGAATCAAGTTACGGTTAAGAACAAATACCCTTTGCCTAGAATAGATGATCTTTTTGATCAACTCAAAGGTTCTCATTGTTTTTCAAAGATAGATTTAAGGTTAGGGTACCATCATATACAAGTTAGGCAGAAAGACATTCCCCAAACGGCTTTTCATACTCATTATGGTCCCTATGAATTCTTGGTTATGCCATTTGGTTTAACTAACGAACCAGCTACATTTATGGATCTAATGAACCGAATCTTTCGAGAGTTTCTTGATAAATTTGTGGTTGTTTTCATGGATGACATCCTTGGTAATTCACCTTCTAAAGAGGAACATGGAGGACATTTTCGTACTATTTTACAACTTCTTAGGGAGCATCATCTATATGCAAAATATGAAAAATGTAAGGTTTGGCTTCTAGAAGTGAAGTTCTCGGGTCATGTAGTCTCTAGAGATGGGGTTATGGTGGATTCCTCAAACATAAAAGTAGTACTGAATTGGGAACCACCTAAAAATGCTCCTAAAATTCATAGTTTTCTGGGTTTAGCTGGTTACTATTGTCTATTTGTGAAGAATTTATCTTCCATAGCATCACCTTTAACAAGATTAACAGGAAATAGAGTGAAATTCGTTTGGAGTGAAGCTTGTGAGAGTTCTTTTCAGGAACTAAATCTCAGACTGACGACCGCTCCTATTCTCATTATTTCAGAATGTGGCTTAGGATATACTGTATATTGTGACGCCTCTAAGGAATTAGGATGTGTTTTGATGCAAGAAGGCAAGGTAGTAGCATACGGTTCGCGACAACTAAAACCTCACGAGAGAAACTACCTGATGTACAATTTAGAACTTGCCATTATTGTTTCTCGTTGAAACTATGCAGACATTATTTGTATGGTGAGAAATTTGAAGTATTCTCCGATCACAAGAGCCTTAAATACCTATTTTCTCATAAAGATTTGAACTTGCGTCAGCGAAGATGGATGGAGTTTTTAAAGGACTATGACTTTGAAATACACTATCACCCTAGTAAGGCTAATGTCGTAGCAGATGCTTTGAGTAGAAAATCAGTGAGTACTTGTAGCTCGACTTTTTCATGCGCCCTCTTTCGGAGAGCTCAAATTGGTCTTGCAGTTCGGACTTTTGTCACGGTTCTGAATCTAATCTCGCAAAGTGCAATATGAAACTGATAAACACCAAAGAGTCCAATTCGGCAAATCATTTCGAAAAATTGATTTTAGATCAAATAATGCCAAAACTAGATTGCTTTGCCAGATTACAGAGTCACCACCTAAATATTTTGTTTTTGGAAAATTTAGGAAACCCTGACTCGTGCCAAAGGCCACGTGTTCGTCATCACCAAAGTTGCCTTGGCTCGGGAACTTGGGTACGAAAGGGGAAGGTCCTGAAATGAGCACCCCCGCTCGCCCGATCAAAGATCGTCCTCTACTAACATGATATGTTGTTTGATAAACACATGTGCTCTTATTCCGATTATTAGCTAACTTTACTATGTGACGCCCACAAGCAAGTATAGACTCAATCGCAAGAATTGGAACAAATCAACTCATGCTTGTTTTCGAAAATGGTTTGAAGTTGCCACCCTCAAGTGGGCTTAGAAATGTGGATTTGCCATCTCAAGTGGACTTAAAAATGATTTTCCACTTCACAAAGTAGGCTTAAAACTCTCGTTCGTCGAATTTTTTCCAATTCAAGCAATAAAGCCTTCATCCACAGGCATTCATGTAGTTAATCAGATAAGCACATAGCCTCATGGTGAGCTTGCTATCATGGCAACATTCACACTCATGTAAGTATGCTAAAGTGTAAAACTTACAATGTACTTCAAGGCAAAACAAAAATTAGTTACAAAGATGCATGATTCTAACTATGTTTAAGATGCCTAATGCAACACATGCAATATACAATTAATAGGTTCGGCTACTAATATAACATATGAATGCAACAATTTGATAACGTGCTTTGAATCACGTGTTCAAATAAGTATTGAAATTGTGATGCAGTTTGTATGATACACCGACCTCGGTGCATGCAAGACAAATGAATGATGCAAACATGCAAGCATAAGGTATGCTAATCAAAATATGCCCTAATCTAACTATCGAAAGCGGTTAAATAAAAAGGAGAAAGACGTGGGGTTGGAAGACATGTACACACACACGCACGCTTATTATAACATTGTGCCCTCGCAAAGGAGGATCCAAATGAATAAGCTAAGCTAAACTAAGCTAAGCTAATTATTACAAAACAA
>NW_021027094.1:416958-610134 GCF_004153795.1 Camellia sinensis | reverse complement strand
ACCAAAGGATGGTTTAAGAATGAGAGAGATCGTGCATTTGGCTAGGAGGAACCCTCAAAAGAGAGTTAAAGCCATTGAGCACAAACTCTATCTCAAGCTTAGACACAATCATAAGGTTAACAACCCTCAAAACAAATAGGAAAATGAGGAAATGAGGGAGGTTCAGACTTTTTAGAGCTGAAATGGCATGAAAAATAATGCTAACATGCAAGCAACACATGCACAACATGCTAAAGCCAAAACCATTAAGGCTAGTGAAGAGCACTACACTAGAAGCATGCAATATCAAGCTTAAATGATCAAACCAGCTCTGGACAGAGCTAAACCATGCCAAATCAGTGACTAAAACATCTGAGTGTGAAGACATAAAACAAAAAAACATGCGCACATGTTGGTTACAAGCAAGGCACGAAGCACAACTCTCAAAAGCAATGAAAGAGTGAAGTATGTAAAGTGTGACAGAGATATATGCACTGAAATCACATGCAAAATAAGGTATGGCATGCAATCATCTCAAGCAAAGCATGTTAGAGGCCTTAAAAACACAAAGCTAGTGAAGGTTTTTGCACTACAACCATGCAAGACTAAGCTCATATGACCAAGACCACCCAAAAAGAGTTAAAGCTGCTAAATCAGTAGCTAAAACATGCTGAGATCAGTCTCAAAAGGTTAGAAAAACAGCTCACATGCTGGCCATCTACACTTGAAAACAAGCACAAGGAGGGAGACCACCCCCTCCTATTTTGGACCTCAAAACAACTTTTTACCATTGAAATTCCCTTGAAATTCAGTGGTTAAAAGGCCAAGAAAAGGGTGTTTCAAAAGCTTTGAAAGATGGCTCAAAAGGCTTTACAAGCCAAAGAGCAAAGGGAGGAAACCACCCCTTAACTAAACAAGGCTCAAACCACCATTTTAAAACCTTAAAAAGAGTTTTTTGGAGGTTAAAACCAGCCTCAAAGTAGCATGTAAGATACCAAACAATGAACTAAAGCAAAGTTTAAAAGGGGGTAAGGCTTTACCTTTGAAGCAAGCAACAAACAAAAAATTCTGAGCCAAAACCAAGCTTAAGACTCCAACCAAGCTTCAAGGGACCTACTCCAAGGTGAAGGTGTTTGGCTAAGGGTCTTAGTGCAAATGTGTAGAGAAACTCACTTTCAAGCACAATATATATATATATATATAGAGAGAGAGAGAAGAGAGAGAATTCTAGAGAGAGAGAGTGAATTTTGCTCACAAAATTTCTAACCCCTAAAATGGGGGAGACCCTCCCTTATATAGAAATAAAGCCAAAGGCTTGCTTTCATCCCTTCATACACGTGTATGGAGATGAGCATCAATGATCAACACTGGAACAGCTGGCAAATAAACATCTGAAAAAGGAGAAAAATGTCGTCGGCCATCATTGGTGGCGCAGGCTAAGGGGATGGCCACAGGCCATCCTCTCCTCCAGAAGCAAAGAAAACAAGCTCTTGGCCCAAACCAAGCACAAAAAGACAAGATAAGAGGCTCCAAGCAAGGTGCTCGCGAGACCAGGTTCACCGAGCCTTCAGGGACTCAAAGAACACAAGCGAGCACAATCATAGGTGTTCAAACGATGACGTCCAAGTCTAAGACGGTAAAAAATGGGGTGTCTACAGTACTATAGCTAGCCTAGTGGTGAGGGAATGGAAGATGATGAGGGATGTCAGTGAATTTGATTTGCAATTCCATAAGTCTTCTGAACAGGCCATCCTATTCACCACTGTTGCACAACTCACCCTTGTTACACGAGTGACAGAAGCACAATTGGGTGATCCAAAGTGAGATGCAATTAGAGAGAAAATTTCCAAAGGGAAAGAAGAGAGGGACCTGAACATCTATACTGACTCTAGTGTTCATTACTTTGACTAATTGTTTGTGCCGAAGTCCTTGAGGGAGAAGTTTTGCAGGACTTTCATACTCGCGTCTTGCAGTGCTCCGAAAGGCACCAAAATGTATCATGACCTCAGCCACAATTCTGGTGGAGGAGTATGAAAAAGGATGTAGCTTTATTTTGTCGAAGTTTAACCTGTTTTGGGCTCGCTTTTTCTCGCGCCCCCGCCTTTCGAAAAGGATTTGAAAAGAAGGCCTCACAATTCAGACTCTACCTGTGTTCTGAATCTAGTCTCAAAGTGCAATGTGAAACTGATGAACGCCAAAGAATCAAATCCAGCAAATCGTTTTGGAAAATCAGATTTTAAATCAAATAATCCAAAATTGGACTGCTTTGCCAGATTAAGAGTGCCACCTAAATATTTTATTTTTTAAAAAATTTAGGAAATCTTGACTCGTGCCAAAGGCCACATGTCCGTCATCACCAAAGTTGCCTCGGTCGGGAACTTAGGTACGAGGGGGAAGGTCATGAAATGAGCACCCCCGTTCGCTTGATCAAAAGATCAGCCTTTACTAATCATGATATGTTGTTTTATAAATATTATGTGTTCTTATTCCGGTTATTAGACTAACTTACTATGTGACCGCACAAGCAAGTATAGACTAGTCTCAAGACTGGCCGAATTCAACTCATGTTTGTTTTCAAAAATGGTTTGAATTTGCCACCCTCAAGTGGGCTTAAAAAATGCGGATTTGCCATCTCAAGTGGGCTTAAAACATGATTTTGCCACTTCACAAAGTAGGCTTAAAACTCACATTTTGTTGAATTGTTCCATTCAAACAACAAAGCCTTCATCCCAGGCATTCATGCAGTTTATCAAGTAAGCACATAACTCATGGTGAATCATGCTAAACATGGCAATATGGAATCACACTCATGCAAGTATGCTAAAGCATAAAACTCATCGAGTACTCCAAGCCAAAACAAAAGCTAGTTAGAAAGATGGCAGATCCTAACTATGTTAAGATGCCTAATGCAACACATGCAATATGAAATTAATAGGCTTGGCTACTAATATGGCATTTCAACACTTTGATAGCATGCTTTAAAACACGTATTCAAAGAAGTATTGAAATTGACAATGCAGTTTCAATGATCGTCGAGCCTCGATGCATGCAAGACAAATGAATGGATGCAAGCATGCAAGTATAAGGTATGCTAATTGAAAATGTCTCTAATCTAACCATCAAAAGCGGATAAATAAAAGGGAAAAAGAGTGGGGTTAAAGCATACACACACGCAGGTTATACACATTATGCCCTCGCGAAGGAGGGTCCGAATGAATAAAAGTTAAGTTAACTAGCTACGCTAATTAAGCTAAGCTATTACAAACCAAAAACTAATTAACTATTCTAAGCTAATTAATTATAACAAATCGAATTGAATAACTAGTTACACTAACTAATTAAGTAAACACGTGAATTGAACAATTAGCTACGCTAACTATAAAGCAATTAAATGGCCTCGAGGCGAGGGACGCAGCATGCTTGTTGATTTCCTCCGAAAATGCCACTGCCTTGCCTTTGCAGCCTCTGTTTGCACTTGTTTGAACACCAACAGTGCTGCCACACTTCCAAACACATCTGCTCCAAGTCAGGAACACACATGTGTAAAATTTCATTTCTGGCCGGTCGGCTACTAATGGCGGTTGTCGCTACCATTGGTGGTCGGTCGGCTGCTACTAGTGGCCGTTAGCACTACTGGTGGCGTCGGCCACCCCTTCCCTGAACTTTCCTTTTTTTTCTGCAACAGAGAGCAAAAAGACAAAGAATGTATTCTCAAGGAGTGTATGTACTGCTACCCTCTTTATCATCACACAAGCTTAAAGGAGTGTAGCTCTTGGCTCTCAAGCCATCAACCAAACAGTTTCATGCATGATGGCCAAAGAACAAGTTTGTACAAGCTTAATAAGTGCAAAACAAGACTCAACAAAACCACAACCCTATCATGTATGATCAAGGGTGATGGTGACTAGAAAAGTGGCACGTTTCATCACTTTGAGTATGAAACGTCCCATTTTTCTCGTGTTTGAATAATGTCCGATCGAACACATACAATGCAATATGAAAGATGTTTTATCTTGCCTCTTTTACTTGTCATGTTTTATTTACTCATTTTAGATTACCAATCCATTCTTTAATTAATTAGTCCAAAAGGTGAGTGTCGTCTAATGGAAAGAGGGCTTAAACCACAAGTACCTTGAGCATGAAAAAGGCCCATGCTGTTGGTAATGAACTCTCGAAGGAATTAAACCATTAGGCATGAGGTCTCAATTCCACACTTAAGCCAACAAGGAGTTCAAAGCCACTTTCAAAAACAATGAAAAAGTGAAGAATATGGGAGATTGTAGAGATTTCAGTGCTGAAATGGAGTACAAAAGATACTAAAACATGCAAGCAACTCATACAATTCGATGTTAAAAAGGCCTAAAACATTAAGCTAGTGAAGCCATTTGCACTGCAACTACCACATCAAGCCTCAAAGGACCAAACTAGCTCAAAACAGAGCTGAAACCAGTCAAAACAGTAGCAAAAACACGCTGAGATTAAGATACAAAATGCTAGAAAAACATGCTCACATGTTAAGCTATCTAGGCATCAAGTAAGACACAAGCGGGGGAGGCTAACCCCTCCAATTTTGGACTTCAAAACCAAGTTTTTAACCACTGAAATAACTCTGAATTTCAGTGGTTTAAGGCCAAAAAGTTTGATTTTAATATGCCAAAAGTGTGGCAAAGCTTACAGATTAAGCAACAAGAATGTGGACTCCCCTTAACACAAAATGACCTCAAACCATCCTGTTAAGGCTCAAAAATCAGATTTTTTTGTAGTTGAAAACAGCTCAAAAACAGTATAAAAGGATGGCAAATGAGTAGCCAAAACAAGTATATAAGCAAATGAACTACCTCTTGAAGCTCAAGCACAAAAACAGCCTCAAATCCCAGCTCAAACCTCTTCAGAACTCAAAAACTAACCCAAAAGACCTAGCTCCAAGATAGGGTGTTTGGTTAAGGGTTAGTGTGCAAAAGTGTAGAGAAAACTAACTACCAAGCACAAAGCAAGAAGAGAAAGAGAGAGAGAGAGAGAGGAGAAGTTTGATCCAAATTTTCTAACCCTCCAAAATGGGGGAGGACACCCCCTATATATAGAAAATCAAGATTAAAGCTTGAATTATCCCTCATACACGTGTATGGAGATGCCCTTCAGTGAACAACAATTGGCACAACTGGCAAACAAATATTTGAAAAAGGCAAAAATGACCGTCGGCCACCACTAGTGGCCGATCGGCCATCAATGTGGCCGACCGGCCACCACTGATGGCTGATGGACTGTGGAGATGGCCGACAGGCCACCCTCTCCTCTAGACTTGAAACCACAAGCTCTTGGTCGACAACCAAGCAAAAACAGACAAGTTTAGAGGCTCAAAGACAGGCGCTCGGCCGAGAACTTCAGGCACTCAAAACAAACAAGCATACAAACCATCGAGTGTTAAAACGATACGTCCAAGTCTTAAGGACGGTCAAAAATGGGATGTCTACACCTATCAACAAGTTAAGCTAAACACCAAAAGATTGGCAGGTTTACTACAACCTCTCTTAGTTGCTGATAGAAAATGGAGCGTGTTAAATGGACTTTGTTGTAGACCTTCCTAGAATACAAAAAAGTAATGATGCGATTGGGTGATTGTAGACAGACTTACTAAATCAGCCTACATTCTTGCCATGAGCATGGGAGATTTTATAGAGTTTTTAGCTGAACTTTACATCGTGAGATTTTTCGCCTCTATGGGGTTCCAGTGAGTATAGTGTCCGATAGAGACCCTCCTTTAAAGCCAGGCTATAGCAAAGTCTTAGATGCTTTAGGTACCCAATTGAATTTTAGACTGCTTATCATCCACAGACGATAGGCAATCGGAGGCCTCATTCAAATTTTAGAAAATATGTTGAGAGCATGTTGCTAGATTTTAAAGAGTCTTAGGAAAAACATCTACCACCTTATTGAATTTGCTTATAACAATAGCTATCAAACTAGTATTGAAATGGCACCTTTTAAGGCTCTTTATGAACATCCTTGTAGATCACCGTTATGTTGGGCGGAATAGGGGATTCATCAATGCTTGGGCTGAATTAGTTCGTAGAGACTACAGAAAAGGTAGCTCTTATTTAGAAAAGATTGATCACGGCCCAAGCCGTTAGAAATGCTACGCTAATCAAAGGTGACAATCATTATCTTTTGAAGTAGGAGATCATGTATTTTTGAGATCTCTCTGAGGAAGGGATTGATGAGATTTGGCAAGAGTGGAAAGTTATCTCCCAAATTTATCGGCCCTTTTGACATTATTGAGAAGATAGAAGAAGTTGCTTATCATCTTGCTTTACCACCTCAACTCTCTGGGGTGGATAATTTGTTCCATGTATCAATGCTCGCAAATATGAACCCGATCCCTCTCACTTGTTAGATTGGACAAAACTTGAAGTTGATGAAGATGTCTCTTATAAGGAAAGTCCGATCCAAATCCTTGATAAACGGGAGCAAGTGTTAAGGGTAAGACCATTCCACTAGTCAAAGTAATATGGCGCCATCACGAGTGGAAGAAACAACTTGGGAGCTGAAGTCGAAGTCCACGAGAAATACCCAGACTTATTTCCAAATCTATGATGTGTTCATTTCATCATTTTCTCCACATATTTGACAAATTGGATGTAACTTATTATTTTCTACTTCTTCTCTTTCCTACTTTAGAATTAATTAAATTGTCTATTTGGAGTTGCTAAAATCAATGAGTACACTATTGTTGCTATATTTGTCATCGTATTGAGAGTTGACGTTATTTCGGGGATGAAATTTCCTAAGCAAAAAGATTGTGACATTTTGTTCCAGGTGACCACTCGAGCGGTGAAAGTACTGCTCGAGTGAAGATTGCAAACATCTAGTAGTTTGTAGTTAGGGTGGACTGCTTGAGCGAACTAAGGGTCGCTCGAGGAAGATTTAGGACTCCCAGTATCTCATTTTGTAGACAAAAGTACTGAGAGGTGTTGTTCACCTCTCAAGCTGAAAAGACCCTCGAGCAGTCTGCCGAATTCACAACTTTAAAAGTTGCTTTTTAGATCATTTCTCCATCTTTTCTTTTTTATCTTCTTTCCCCACCCTCTCACTCCAAAAAACCCTAAGCTCCTCACTTTAATACTTTTCATTTCACTAAGATCTAAGTCTAAATGCTTTGTAAGAAAGAAGTATAAGTGAAGATCTTTCTTTCTACCGATTGGATTTCGTCTTTCAAAGGATTCTCCTAGAAGTCTAGCTTTCTTACTCTTTATTGAGGTAGGGTTTTTTTAACTTAGTATCTCTTTGTTTTGAAGAGATTATATGGTATTGTTGTGACTTTATGCCTTAATTTAAAGATTGAGTTAGATTAAAACTTGGTATTCACAAGAAGGGAAATTTTTACTCAACTTTTATTAAAGTTTCCTCTAATTTCCATGTAACATGAGTATTAATGTTGAGAATAGAGATATATATGAAATTGAGAGAAAGCCCCAAATTTATTAAACCTTAATTTTGAATTTGAGTAGAGAAAATGTACTCATATAAGAAATTTCCTTAAATCTTGGAATTTTGTGAATAAGCATGAAAGAGACATCATACCATTGGTAATGAACCCCAAAGGGATTAAACCATTAAGCATGACATCTCAGTCTCATGCTTTAAACAAACAAGTTGTTTGAACCACTTTCAAAGCAAAACAAAAGCCAAGAAATGAGGAAGGGTGTAGAGATGATTAAGAGTGAACACAATTATGGAAAGCCATAACTAAATGCAATCAACTCAAATAAGATGGTGTCTAAGGCCTAAAACACCAAACTCATGAGGGCAATTACACTATAAGTATGCAAAACAAAGCTCAAATGTAACTAACAACCAAAAATAGTACTAAAACAGTCTAAAATAAGTCCTAAAATAGGCCGGAATTAAGACAAAAAAAGCTAGATTAATATGCTAAAACATAGCACAAGTTAGGCTAGTAAGCAAGACACAAGGAGAGAAGGCTAATCCCTTCAAATTTGGACTTCATAAAATAATTTTGGCCACTGAAATAACTCTGAAAATCAGTGTTAAAAATGCAAAAACAGATAGTAAAATGATGGGAAACACAAGGGTAAAGACCTCTAAAACAAGGTGCAAAGAAGGGTGAACCACCCTTCAACCGTTAATGGCCTTAGAACCCAAGTTTCAGCCCAAAAATATAGAGTTTTTATAGCCCCAAAACAATTGGAAAATAGCAAGAATAATAGAAAATAAAACAAAGCAACAAGCAAAGCCTTATACCTCTTGAAGAGAAGACCAATTCTAGGCAACAAATTAAGACAACACACCCTTCAAGAGCTCAAACCAATCTCAAAAGTACCTCAGCTCAAAGATGAGAAGGTTTGGTTAAGAGTGTATAGGCAAAGGTTAAGGATATGTAGGCTAAAGTGTAGAAATTTGGAAGAGAGAGAGAGAGAAATGTAGAGAGAGAAAAACTTTTGCTCTAAAATTTTTCTAACCTTAAAACATGAGAGGGAGGCCCTCCATATATAGAAAACATGAATTCTCCTCAAGAACATCCAGCCCTACACATGGGAGGAGATACAAGCATCTATGCAAACAGCTAGCACAACTGTCACAAAATATCTGCAAAAGACACTGGTGGCCGGTAGACCACATCAGTGGCCGGTAACTAAGAGTGATGGTCGGTAGCCCAAAAAGGTGGCCGGCAGGCCACCAAGGGTTGCAGGTTTGAAAAGCTAGGGTTTTGGTCCAAAAACAAAGCAACAGGTGTGCAAGGTTTGAAAGGCTCAAAGTTGTGGCGTTCCGTTGAAGACTTTGAGCACTTGGCAAGCATATAGACTCATCATCGAGTGTGCAAGCGATGACGTCCAAGTCATAACGACGGTAAAAAATGGGGTGTCTACAGTACTATAGCTAGCCTAGTGGTGAGGGAATGGAAGATGATGAGGGATGTCAGTGAATTTGATTTGCAATTCCATAAGTCTTCTGAACAGGCCATCCTATTCACCACTGTTGCACAACTCACCCTTGTTACACGAGTGACAGAAGCACAATTGGGTGATCCAAAGGTGGATGCAATTAGAGAGAAAATTTCCAAAGGGAAAGAAGAGAGGGACCTGAACATCTATACTGACTCTAGTGTTCATTACTTTGACTAATTGTTTGTGCCGAAGTCCTTGAGGGATGAAGTTTTGCAGGACTTTCATCACTCGCGTCTTGCAGTGCGTCCGAAAGGCACCAAAATGTATCATGACCTCAGCCAACAATTCTGGTGGAGGAGTATGAAAAAAGATGTAGCTTTATTTGTGTCCGAAGGTTTAACCTGTTGTGGGCTCGCTTTTTTCTCGCGCCCCTGCATTTCGGAAAAGGATTTGAAAAGAAGGCCTCACAATTCAGACTCTACCTGTGATTCTGAATCTAGTCTCACAAGTGCAATGTGAAACTGATGAACGCCAAAGAATCTAAATCCAGCAAATCGTTTTGGAAAATCAGATTTTAAATCAAATAATGCCAAAATTGGACTGCTTTGCCAGATTATAGAGTCGCCACCTAAATATTTTATTTTTTAGAAAATTTAGGAAATCCTGACTCGTGCCAAAGGCCACATGTCCGTCATCACCAAAGTTGCCTCGGTTCGGGAACTTAGGTACGAAGGGGGAAGGTCATGAAATGAGCACCCCCGTTCGCTTGATCAAAAGATCAGCCTTTACTAATCATGATATGTTGTTTTATAAATATTATGTGTTCTTATTCCGGTTATTAGACTAACTTTACTATGTGACGCGTACAAGCAAGTATAGACTAGTCTCAAGACTTAGACCGAATTCAACTCATGTTTGTTTTCAAAAATGGTTTGAATTTGCCACCCTCAAGTGGGCTTAAAAAATGCGGATTTGCCATCTCAAGTGGGCTTAAAACATGATTTTGCCACTTTACAAAGTAGGCTTAAAACTCACATTTTGTTGAATTGTTCCAATTCAAACAACAAAGCCTTCATCCGCAGGCATTCATGCAGTTTATCAAGTAAGCACATAAACTCATGGTGAATCATGCTAAACATGGCAATATGGAAATCACACTCATGCAAGTATGCTAAAGCATAAAACTCATCGAGTACTCCAAGCCAAAACAAAAGCTAGTTAGAAAGATGCAGGATCCTAACTATGTTAAGATGCCTAATGCAACACATGCAATATGAAATTAATAGGCTTGGCTACTAATATGGCATTTGCAACACTTTGATAGCATGCTTTAAAACACGTATTCAAAGAAGTATTGAAATTGACAATGCAGTTTCAATGATGCGTCGAGCCTCGATGCATGCAAGACAAATGAATGGATGCAAGCATGCAAGCATAAGGTATGCTAATTGAAAATGTCTCTAATCTAACCATCAAAAGCGGATAAATAAAAGGGAGAAAGACGTGGGGTTACAACATTATGCCCTCGCGAAGGAGGGTCCGAATGAACAAAAGTTAAGTTAACTAGCTACGCTAATTAAGCTAAGCTATTACAAACCAAAAACTAATTAACTATTCTAAGCTAATTAATTATAACAAATCGGAATTGAATAACTAGTTACACTAACTAATTAAGTACAACACGTGAATTGAACAATTAGCTACGCTAACTAATTAAAGCAATTAAATGGCCTCGAGGGCAAGGGACGCATGCATGCTTGGTTGATTTCCTCCCGAAAATGCCACTGCCTTGCCTTTGCAACCTCTGTTTGCACTTGTTTGAACACCAACAGTGCTGCCAACTTCCAGAACACATCTGCTCCAAGTCAGGAACACACTTGTGTAAAATTTCATTTTTGGTCGGTCGGCTACTAATGGTGGTTGTCGACTGCCATTGGTGGTCGGTCGGTTGCTACTAGTGGCCGATTAGCCACTACTGGTGGCCGGTCAGCCACCCCTTCCCTGAACTTTCCTTTTTTTTCCTGCAACAGAGAGCAAACAGAGACAAAGCAGTGTATTCTCAAGGAGTGTATGTACTGCTACCCTCTTTATCATCACACAAGCTTAAAGGAGTGTAGCTCTTGGCTCTCAAGCCATCAACCAAACATTTTCATGCATGATGGCCAAAGAACCAAGTTTGTACAAGCTTAATAAGTGCAAAACAAGACTCAACAAAACTATAACCCTATCATGTATGATCAAGGGTGATGGTGACTAGGAAAAGTGGCACGTTTCATCACTTTGAGTATGAAACGTCCCATTTTTCTCGTGTTTGAATTAATGTCCGATCTAAACACATGCAATGCAATATGAAAGATGCTTATCTTGCCTCTTTTACTTGTCATGTTTTATTTACTCATTTTAGATTACCAATCCATTCTTTAATTTATTAGTCCAAAAGGTGAGTGTCGTCTAATGGAAAGAGGGCTTAAACCACAAGTACCTTGAGCATGAAAAGGGCCGCATGCTGTTGGTAATGAACTCTCAAAGGAATTAAACCATTAGGCATGAGGATCTCAATTCCACACTTAAGCCAACAAGGAGTTCAAAGCCACTTTCAAAACAAATGAAAAAGTGAAGAATAGTGGGAGATTGTAGAGATTTCAGTGCTGAAATGGAGTGCAAAAAGATACTAAAACATGCAAGCAACTCATACAAGTCATGTTAAAAAGGCCTAAAACATTAAGCTAGTGAAGCCATTTGCAATACAACTACACAATACAAGCCTCAAAGGACCAAACTAGCTCAAAACAGAGCTGAAACCAGTCAAAACAGTAGCAAAAACACGCTGAGATTAAGATACAAAATGCTAGAAAAACATGCTCACATGTTAAGCTATCTAGGCATACAAGTAAGACACAAGGGGGGGAGGCTAACCCCTCCAATTTTGGACTTCAAAACCAAGTTTTTACCACTGAAATAACTCTGAATTTCAGTGGTTTAAAGGCCCAAAAAGTTTGATTTTAATATGCCAAAAGGTGGTGCAAAAGCTTACATGATTAAGCAACAAGAATGGTGGACTGCCCCTTAACACAAAATGACCTCAAACCATCCTGTTAAGGCTCAAAAATCAGATTTTTTTGTAGTTGAAAACCAGCTCAAAAACAGTATAAAAGGATGGCAAAATGAGTAGCCAAAACAAGTATATTAAGCAAATGAACTACCTCTTGAAGCTCAAGCACAAAACAGCCTCAAATCCCAGCTCAAACCTCTTTCAAGAACTCAAACTAAACCCCAAAGAACCTTAGCTCCAAGATAAGGGTGTTTGGTTAAGGGTTAGTGTGTAAAAGTGTAAAGAAAACTAACTACCAAGCACAAAGCAAGAAGAGAAAGAGAGAGAGAGAATTCTAAGGAGAGAGAGGGAGAATTTTGATCCAAATTTTCTAACCCTCCAAAATGGGGGAGGACACCCCCTATATATAGAAAATCACGATTAAAGCTTGAATTTATCCCTCTATACACGTGTATGGAGATGCCCTTCAGTGAACAACAACTGGCACAGCTGGCAAACAAATATCTGAAAAAGGCAAAAAATGACCGTCGGCCACCACTAGTGGCCGATCGGCCATCAATGTGGCCGACCGGCCACCACTGATGGCCAATGGACTGTGGAGATGGCCGACAGGCCACCCTCTCCTCTAGACTTGAAACCACAAGCTCTTGGTCGACAACCAAGCATAAAACAGACAAGTTTAGAGGCTCAAAGGCAAGGCGCTCGGCCGAGAACTTCAAGCACTCAAAACGAACACATGCATACAAAACCATCGAGTGTTCAAACGATAACGTCCAAGTCTTAAGGACAGTCAAAAATGGGGTATCTACACCTATCAACAAGTTAAAGCTAAACACCAAAGATTGGCAGGTTTACTACAACCTCTCTTAGTTGCTGAATAGAAATGGGAGCGTGTTAATATGGACTTTGTTGTAGACCTTCCTAGAATACAAAAAAGTAATGATGCGATGTGGGTGATTGTAGACAGACTTACTAAATCAGCCTACATTCTTGCCATGAGCATGGGAGATTTTATAGAGTTTTTAGCTGAACTTTACATCCGTGAGATTATTCGCCTCTATGGGGTTCCAGTGAGTATAGTGTCCGATAGAGACCCTCGCTTTACAGCCAGGCTATAGCAAAGTCTTCAGAATGCTTTAGGTACCCAATTGAATTTCAGCACTGCTTATCATCCACAGACCGATAGGCAATCGGAGCGCCTCATTCAAATTTTAGAAAATATGTTGAGAGCATTTGTGCTAGATTTTAAAGAGTCTTAGGAAAAACATCTATCCTTAGTTGAATTTGCTTATAACAATAGCTATCAAACTAGTATTGAAATGGCACCTTTTAAGGCTCTTTATGAACATCCTTGTAGATCACCGTTATGTTGGGCGGAAGTAGGGGATTCATCAATGCTTGGGCTCAAATTAGTTCGTGAGACTACGGAAAAAGTAGCTCTTATTTAGAAAAGATTGATCACGGCCCAAAGCTGTTAGAAATGCTACGCTAATCAAATGTGACAATCATTATCTTTTGAAGTAGGAGATCATGTATTTTTGAAGATCTCTCTGAGGAAGGGATTGATGAGATTTGGCAAGAGTGAAAAGTTATCTCCCAAATTTATCGGCCCTTTTGACATTATTGAGCAGATAGAAGAAGTTGCTTATCATCTTGCTTTACCACCTCAACTCTCTGGGGTGGATAATGTGTTCCATGTATCAATGCTTTGCAAATATGAACCCGATCCCTCTCACTTGTTAGATTGGACAAAACTTGAAGTTGATGAAGATGTCTCTTATAAGGAAAGTCCGATCCAAATCCTTGATACACGGGAGCAAGTGTTAAGGGGTAAGACCATTCCACTAGTCAAAGTAATATGGCGCCATCACAGAGTGGAAGAAACAACTTGGGAGCATGAAGTCGAAGTCCACGAGAAATACCCAGACTTATTTCCAAATCTATGATGTGTTCATTTCATCATTTTCTCCACATATTTGACAAATTGGATGTAACTTATATTTTTTACTTCTTCTCTTTCCTTACTTTAGAATTAATTAATTGTCTATTTGGAGTTGCTAAAAATCAATGAGTACACTATTGTTGCTATATTTGTCATCGTATTGAGAGTTGACGTTATTTCGGGGATGAAATTTCCTAAGGCAAAAAGATTGTGACATTTTGTTCCAGGTGACCACTCGAGCGGTGAAAGTACTGCTCGAGTGAAGATTGCGAACATCCAATAGTTTGTAGGTTAGGGTGGACTGCTTGAGCGAACTAAGGGTCGCTCGAGTGAAGATTTAGGACTCCCAGTATCTCATTTTGTAGACAAAATTACTGAGAGGTGTTGTTCACCTCTCAAGCAATGAAAAGACCACTCGAGCAGTCTGCCGAATTCAACAACTTTAAAAGTTGCTTTCTAGATCATTTCTCCATCTTTTCTTTTTTATCTTCTTTCCCCACCCTCTCACTCCAAAAAACCCTAAGCTCCTCACTTTAATACTTTTCAGTTCACTAAGATCTAAGTCTAAATCGCTTGTAAGAAAAGAAGTATAAGTGAAGATCTTTCTTTCTACCGATTGGATTTCGTCTTTGCAAAGGATTCTCCTAGAAGTCTAGCTTTCTTACTCTTTAATTGAGGTAGGGTTGCTTTTAACTTAGTATCTCTTTGTTTTGAAGAGATTATATGGTATTGTTGTGACTTTATGCCTTAATTTAAAGATTGAGTTAGATTAAACTTGGTATTTCACAAGAAGGGAAATTTTACTCAACTTTTATTAAAGTTTCCTCTAATTTCCATGTAACATGAGTATTAATGTTGAGAATAGAGATATATATGAAAATTGAGAGAAAGCCCCAAATTTATTAAAACCTTAATTTTGAATTTGAGTAGAGAATGATACTCATATAGAAATTTCCTTAAATACTTGGAATTTTGTGAATAATCACGGTATGGGACATATGGATAGTGTTATGGTGTTAAAATTGCGACTTGGGAATTGATGCTTTTTGAATGTTATATTTTTCTGTTATCTCATATAATGTTAAATGCTTGTATACTTGGAACAAAGTTGAGTAAGGTGGTAATTGTAAACACCTCATTTTGACCGACCCTAAGACTTAGGCGCTTTCTTTTGATTCCCCGATTATGACAATCAAAATGTGTTTCTCACAGAATCTTTAGTAACAGAGATGGAATTTGAGCCTTAATCCCAACCTTCACACATTTTTTGCCAAATTATTTTTCATCCAAAACTCACCAAATCTCCACTACCAAATTTCCTACACATCAATCTCCACTCACCATCCACTTTCACAATTACACCCTACCATCCCCACTCACCTTTTACTTTCATAATCACATCCCACCATCTCCATTCACCATCCACTTTCATAATTATAACCCACCATCCCCACTCACCATCCACTTTCATAATGACACCCCACCATCCCCACTCACCATCTTCTTTCACAATCACACCCCACCATCTCAACTCATCATCCATTTTCCTAAATCACACACCACCATCACCATTCATCATTCACCTCCATTATACATTGTCCCTCATTAGCTCTATTATCTTCCCTAAATGCCCCACTTTGTCTTCCATTTTGTCCTCCACTTTGTCTTTCAATTTGTCCTCCACTTTGTCTTCCACCATTGCCTATTTGTATTGGATATATAATGAGAGCTCTAGTCTTGAATTTGGGATGAATTTTAAAAAGAGAAGTGTAGAGAGAGAATAATAAAATTGTGTTAGAATTTGAGGGAAAAGAAAGTCTTAAAAACAAGAGAGTTGTCTTGCCAAACTAGTGAAGTTACATAGCCTCTTACATATTATCTTCCCTTGTCAAAACCACTCAAAGCTTTAATCAAAGAGAGAGTGGTCTTGCCAAAAAAAAAGTGATCAGACACTTGCTCAAAACCGTCATTCTAAGCTCAAATTCCAAGCTATTGAATTGAGAATTAAGACCATAATTCACAACCTTGAGGGTGATCAAGAGGAAGTTTGAAAATCAAGAAGTTTAATCTTTCTTTGGAAGATGAATTTTCAATTCTTTCATTTTTCTTGCATGTTCTATCTTATGTTGTTTTCTTGTATTAGTTTCATATTAGTTTTGTTGTACTCTTGCATGTTTTATCTTATATTTGTTTTCTTATTTTAGTTTCTTATTAGTTTTGTTGTACTCTTGCATGTTCTATCTTATATTTGTTATCTTATTTTAGTTTCATATTAATTTTGTTGTAATCTGGCATGTTCTGTCTTATATTTGTTTTCTTATTTTAGTTTCATATTAGTTTTGTTATAATCTTGCATGTTCTATCTTATATTTGTTTTCTTGTTTTTGGTTCATGTTAGTTTTGTTGTAATCTTACATGTTCTATTTTATATTTGTTTTCTTGTTTTAGATTCATAGTAGTTGTGTTGTCATCTTGCATTTCCTAGCTTATATTTATCTTCTTGTATTAGTTTCATATTAGTTTTGTTGTAATCTTATATATTCTATCTTATATTTGTTTTCTTTTTTGAGGTTCAAGTTAGTTTTGTTGTAATTTTGCACTTTCTATTTTATATTTGTTTTCTTGTTTTAATCTTAGTTGAGCCACCTATATATTTCTTGTTTGTTCCTTTTTCTTGGTTTTGTAACAAGATAGGTTTTACAAGGCCTAATTGGAGGCTGGCCAATTAGCTTCTTTTGGACAATATGGTATTGTCTTCCGATGTTAACCAACATTCGGTGGCTTCCAAGGCATATGAAGATTTTTCTTTTGTTTATTTTATTTTGAGTGTTCTGTGAGATTTTTTATTTTGTTGTAATATTCTCCTCATCTTTCTCTACTTTGGTTTGTAATTATTCCTTCAAGTGTTGTAATAATTCTCCGCCTCGCCTTTTTCTATCCTGTTCTTTTGCTTTCTTTCTTTATTTGTGAATATGCATCATATTTTGTTTTTCATTACATCCATCTTTTGTATCCATGTTTCATGCATCTTGATTCGGCTAAGTTTGCATTTGTGGATTTAATCAATTCCTATGTGATTATCTGCGCTACCTCATATTCTTGAGATAATTCACATGTCATATCTTAGACAGTGGATGGAGGTTATGTCGCTTAATTTGGAATGATATTGATTTTTCATGTTTGTAAACTCAATTTATTTGGGTTGTACATCTTCAAAACTCTTTCAAAATATATGAAATCAAATTGTTCCAATATGAATGGCATAATCTATACTTGTATGCTTCACATAGTAAATTTTAGGATTTATTAAATAATAAGAACATGAACATATAAAGAAAATAAAATTCATATCATGGTTTAGTAAAGGCCAATCTTTTGATCGGGTGAGTGAGGGTGCTCAATAATGACATTCCCCTCTCATACCTAAGGTTCCAAGCCAACATTCTTTGGTGACGACGAACAGTGGCCTTGGCATGAGTCATGGGTTTCCTAATTTCCCTAAAACATTAGGTGACAACTCTAAGATCTGGTGATGTAGTCCATTTTTGGCAAAACTTTTGCTATAAAATGGTTTTTCTATAAAAGTTGTCAAAACTAAACTCTCATCTATGTTTCACATTGCACTCGTGAGACTAGGGCAAAGAAATCAAGGGTCCGAACTATTTAACGCGCATGGGTACCCCCGGGCATGTTACAGTAATGTGAATAAGAGTCCGGGTTAAGAGTCTATTTTGAGAATGTGGTGTTGTGTCGGTACCCGTGTGGGGAGTTAAGATGCCCAATTGCCCGGTCTACGCTTATCGCCGGACGAATGTAGGAAAATGTTTTTGGGTGTCCACTGGTCCTGCCATATTGTAGTCCGCAAAAGTGAAAAAAACGGATATTTTTTGGTGCCCACGTCATGCCGTATAATAGTCTGTAAATGTGGGGATGGTGTTAAATGAAAGTGACTCATGTAAGTGATTTGGACTCTTGTAAGGGACTCCTGGTGCATTCCTCTTTCTAATGTTGAGAACAGTTGAGAACGGTTTTGTATGGGATAGCAGTGCAATAAAATGTTTTTATTTTATTTATCAACTTATTTACCTAATTGGTTTCTTTATCAATATTAATTATCTTATGTTGTTTTAGTTATAACGGTGCCATGTGCTTGTTCAAATGATTAAATACTTGGTTAAATGTATCCCTACTGGGCACACAACTTAACCCTAATTGATTTTTCAGGAATTGGTGAGACACCTCCGCAGTGACTTGAAGCTTGTACTTATATTCTGCTAGAAAGTTGGGCCCAAGAGATTTAATTGTAGAAGTGTAAAGTTGTGTGTCAAGCATAGGAAATTTGTTTTGTTGTATTGGAAAAAAACTTCTTTTGTATGCCGTAATGGCAAATTTCTTTTGTATGGTCTTCTAGCTTATTGAACTTACCCAAGGGCTTGGACTAAGATTAATGTGTAAGTTTGAAATTGTAAATATTGAACCTTAGTTCAATGAGAAAGAGGACTTTATTGTATTATGTTGTGTATGGTTGTGATAGATTTTTCAAGAAATTTCGAGTGTTACAAAATGTATATCCCTCATCGTACTCTACAACTTTAGTTCTTGAAGGAAAGCTCAACTCTCATTCTAACTACCTCATATCTTGAGGTTTACTGGAGTGTTGCTGGAAAAGAGATTAGAAATAGAGAGAGAGTGGGAGAGAGAGAGAGAGAGAGAGAGAATTGCATGGTTGTGGTGATGTCATGTTGTTGTTCTATTTACCTCACTAAATGTACGGATTTAAGCAGTCCAAATCCAAAATAGTCCCTTTTCCAATTGCACGTACGAAGGTCACGATCGCACAAATGGAACTATTTACCGTACGTATGAGGCCTCAACCCAATAGCTTTGTCCAATTTGCACCAATCCACACATGTGAACGCCCTTGACTTGGTGTTCTATTTCCAAAAATAATTCTACTATGTCCAAAAATCTACCTACCAAAAAAGTCCAAAAATCATATTTTAATACCTAAAATTCAATCAGTAGAAAATTTAAACAAGGAATGGAGATTAACACAACACTAACGAGTCCAAAAATGACGGGTCCAAAAACAATACGAGTTCACCCATATAAGAGAGTTCAAGTGGGGTTTAAGACTTAAGATAGTACAATTTTTTTCATTGATTTTTTCAAATCTAGTAAGGTCAATTGGCACTACAAGAATGTATGTCAGGTTGCTTTTTCTTGCATTGTATGCACTTCAGCTTGTAAATTTACCAATTGATCTTCACAATTAAATCATTAATGTAAATCTTGTGAATGTAAAGTATTGTTGTGGCACAAATACTTCTCATTTTTTATAAATTATCTAGCTCATCCGATTACTCACAATAAATTGTCACACTCGCTTTTCACTGTTGAAACCATGTATTTTGAGGGTTTTATCTTCTAGGATCTCAACGGAAGCTAAAACTTTGTGTGAAATCTTTTTTAATTATAGGAGAAAATTAATCAGAAAAGAATTTAAAAAAATTGGAACATATAACTTGTCTTCTAACATTTAAAAGATGAGGGCCTTAACTTTGAAGTATCTTTTCTCAAGATCCTTGCTATTATTAAACAAGATTACTATTAGAAAAATAATGTGAAAGTTCACACTTTAAAAAATAAAATGCAACATTTTATATTTTCTAAAACAAATTGTGAGATTTCACACTTTGAATTTCTAAAACTGTGAAATTTCACATTCTAAATGCGAGAATTTTAATAATTTTTGGTATTAAAACAATAAAACTTCACACTTTTGAACTCAAAAAAAATTGTAAAAATTCACACTTTTGATGATAAAGATATATCATCAGCATCAGCTGCTGTATAGTTGCTGTATGTTAGTTACATTGTATAGTTGTATAAACAGATAACAGAGTCTGTTACAGAGTTTGTTAAGAGGAGTGGTTAGTTTGTTAGTGTATGGTTAGTATGTGTTTGTTAGTGGTTAGTTAGTGTGTGGTTAGTGGTTAGTTAGTGCAGCTGGTTATTTGTATATATATATATATACTGATGTAATACGTTTCTTCTTTAATCAAGATAGATAGTTGATAAAACTTCTTCATGGTATCAGAGCAAGGTAAGCTCCAACAAGCAACAACGGCATCATCATCTACGATACCTCTGATTCCTTCAAATCTGAGTGACTTGCTCTCGAATCTCAGTTCACTTGTTACGGTGAAGTTAGATGGTACGAACTTCATTGTTTGGAAAGGACAACTGCAGAATATCCTTAGAGCAACAGATCTCTTAAAAATTGTTGATGGATCTTTTCCATGTCCTGCTGAGAAAATCCAGAATTCATCTGGTGTTGAAGTTCCGAATCCTGAAGCAGTTCAATTGAGGCTGTTAGATGCGCACCTGCTTAGTTGTGCTACAGCCACACTATCTACTGCAATATTCACATCTGTGAATCATCTTCAAACCAGTGCTCAGGTTTGGCAATTTCTTGACAAAATATTTACATCATTGTCTCGTTCACATATTCATGAACTCAAAAATAGACTGAATTCAATTTCAAAGAAGAATGAATCTATGGAGACCTATCTCCATCAGATTAAAAATCTTGTCGATCAATTAAGTCTTGCATCTTCTACTGTTGATGATGAGGATGTGGTGCTCATCACATTGAATGGACTTCCGAGTGAGTATGATGCTATGAAGACAGCTATTCGCACTCGATCAGAGAGTATTTCAATGGCAGATTTGTCTTCTCTACTCTGTTCTGAAGCCTTACATATTGAAGCAAAGACTAAACAATCATCTGATCTAACTATTGCATATGCTACAGTCAAAGAACCTAATTCCTCAAGAGGTTTTCAAGCCTATCATGGAAGAGGTGGTTCACGAAATGAGTCTCGAGGATTTTTCAGAGGCAATCGATCTCAGTTTGGGAGATCAAACTCTTCTTCTTATCGTGGCAGATCTGCATATTTTCCTGGTCGTAGTAGGCCTAATTCTGGCTTAATCTGTCAGATTTGTGGAAAATCCAATCATTCGGCTTTGGAATGTTGGCATCGGTTAGATGCTTAATTTCAACCATTATCTCCATCATCTACCTCTCAGCCACAGCCACATAATAGTTCTTCTGCTCCTCATACATCTAGAGCTTTTGTTGCATCTGCTACTGATGAAGCCTCTCAATCTCAATGCTCAAGTCCTTGGTTTCTTGATTCAGCTGCATCTGATCACATCACTCAGGATCTTTTTCTGTTCATCAACTAGCTAAAGATAACAATTGTTCTGTTATATTTGATCAGTCTTCTTTTTCCATTCAGGACAATCATTCCAAGGCCATTCTGCATAAAGGCTATCATGCTAATGGCCTGTATCATTTTCCTGTCCTATCAACTCATGTCTCACTATCTACTTCTCCTCATGCTTTCCATAGTACTACTGTTAATGCTACTGCATCTGCTGATACTTGGCACAAGAGATTGGGGCATCCTTCTGCTTTTAAATTTCACTTACTGCAGAAGCACTTGTTCTTCAATAATAAAAATAAAACTTCCATCTCTTGTATTGATTGTGCTATGTCTAAATCTCATAGACTACCATTTAAACTGTCCAATTCGACTGTGAACCAACCTCTTGCTTTAATTCACACTGATGTTTGGGGACCCGTTTCTTGTGCTACCTCTGCTTACAAATATTATGTTGTGTTTGTTGATGATTTTAGTCGCTTTACTTGGCTTTATCCCTTAGCTTACAAGAGTGAGGTGTATGTCAAATTTACTGAGTTTAAAATGTTTGTTGAAAGACAATTTGGCTATCCTCTTAAAGTTTTGAGATCTGATGGAGGTGGTGAATTTCAAAATCATTCTATGCATAACTTCATGACTACACGTGGTATTCTTCATCAGTCTTCTTGTCCTCATACACCAGCACAAAATGGTGTAGCAGAACGTAAGCATCTCCATATTACTGAAACTGCCATTGCTTTATTACATCAATCTGCCTTACCACTTACTTACTGGTTTGATACTGTAGCTGCTGCTACTTTTCTGATTAATAGGCTACCTAGTGTGACTCTTTCTAATTGTTCTCCTTTTGAGAAATTGTTTCAAAAGCCACCTGATTATTCCTTGCTTAAAGTTTTTGGTTGTTTGTGCTTTCCATGGCTTCGGCCTTATTCAACTCATAAATTGTCTCCTAAATCTACTCCTCATGTTTTTCTTGGATATCATCCTGCATTTAAAGGTTATAGGAGTTTGAATCCTCTCACTGGTCATATCATTCTTTCTAGGCATGTTAGATTTGAAGAACATATTTTTTCCCTTTGCCTCTTCTACATCTGTGTCTGTCTCTTCTTCTTTACCTGTCCTGCAGAATTTCTTTTGGTCTGCTACTTCTCTCCCTCAATCTTCCCTACAGCCCAGTTCTTCTGCTTCAGCTCAGTCTACTTCAGGTCATTCTGCTTCAGCTCCTTCAACTCAACCTATTCTAGCCCATCCAGCTCCAGCTCTGTCTTCTCCTATTCTACCTCCCTCTGATTCAGCTCAATCTGGTTCTGTTTCTCCTGTTGGTGCTGCTAGTACTGCTGCTCTAGTTCAACCTCCTGCTGCTGTTGCAGTCCAGCCTATACCACTGGTGACTTCTACGCCAATTACTTTTATTTCTATACCTCTTCCTCTTCTTCCTCTTACCCTCAATACTCATTCTATGCAAACCAGATCTAAAACTAAGCATCCAATTTTCACTGTTCAGATCACTGATGGGTCCACTGAGCCTCTTTCTACTTCATCTACTCTTGCTTCTCCCATTTGGTTTCAGGCTATGATGGAGGAATATTCTGCTCTTCAATAACAAGGCACTTGGTCTTTGGTCTCTCTTCCTCCTTCTAAACAAGCTATTGGATGCAAATGGGTTTTTAAGATCAAGAAAAATTCAGATGGTACTGTGGCTCGTCACAAAGCTCGCCTTGTGGCTAAAGGTTTTCTTCAACAATATGGAGTTGATTTTCAGGACACCTTCAGTCCTGTTGCTAAGCAACCTACAATTCGCATTTTCCTTTGCTTGGCCTTGCATCATCATTGGCCCATTAAACAATTGGACATCTCCAATGCATTCTTACATGGCAAGCTTGAAGATGAAGTTTATATGGAACAACCCCCCGGCTTTGTTGATTCTTCTTCCCCTTCTTTGGTCTGTAAGCTTCATAAAGCCCTCTATGGCTTGAAACAAGCTCCTCGAGCTTGGTATTCCACTTTTTCCTCCTTTCTTCTTTCTCAAGGTTTTACAAATAGTAAGTGTGATACCTCTTTGTTTGTTCACAAAACCTCTTCCTCTCTTACCTTCCTTTTGATATATGTTGATGATATCCTTCTAACTTGTACCAATGCTACCTACATCCAAACTCTTTTATCTCATATGCATCTTGCCTTTTCCATGAAGGACTTAGGTGACCTCTCTTATTTTCTTGGCATCTCTGTCCAGTCTCATCATAATGGTTTCTTTCTTCATCAGCACAAATATGCTTCTGATTTGCTTCTTAAGGCTGGCATGATTGGGTGTAAATCGTGCTCTACACCTGTTTCTTCTAAGCCTTCCTTCACTGCTTCTGATTCTTTGCCTTGTCCTAACCCCTTTTTGTATCGCAGTATTGTAGGCGGCCTTCAGTATCTTACTATTACTAGACCTGAGTTGTCCTATGTAGTCAATCAAGCTTGTCAGTTCATGCATTCTCCCACAGTTGGAAATTTTTCTGCTGTCAAAAGAATTCTACGCTATATTAAAGGATCTTTATCTCATGGCCTTCTCTTCACTCCTAGCTCTTTTCAGCTTCATGCCTACACTGATTCCAATTGGGCTGGCGATCATGTTGACAGATGCTCCACCTCCGGCTATTGTATCTTTTTGGGTGATAATCTCATATCTTGGTCTTCTAAGAAACAGCCCACGGTTTCCAGATCATCGACTGAAGCAGAATATCGTTCGCTGGCTAATACCACTGCCGAACTCACTTGGCTTCAAATGTTGCTTCAAGATTTTTCCATTTCTCAATCTTCTATTCCAGTTGTCTGGTGTGATAGTCAATCTGCCCTTGCTTTGGCTGCCAACCCTGTGTTTCATACCAGGTCTAAGCATATCGAAGTAGATTGCCACTTTGTTCGTGACAAGGTTCAAGCTCATAAATTGCTTCTGCGTCATGTTCCTACTGCCTCACAGCTTGCTGATATTTTTACTAAACCATTGTCGACTTCTCGGTTTTCTTTTCTCACTTCCAAACTCAATGTTGCTTCTGTTCCCTTGAGTTTGAGGGGGCCTGATAAAGATATATCATCAGCATCAGCTGCTGTATAGTTGTTGTATGTTAGTTACACTGTATAGTTGTATAAACAGATAACAGAGTCTGTTACAGAGTTTGTTAAAATGAGTGGTTAGTTTGTTAGTGTATGGTTAGTATGTGTTTGTTAGTGGTTAGTTAGTGTGTGGTTAGTGGTTAGTTAGTGCAGCTGGTTATTTGTATATATATATATATATATACTGATGTAATACGTTTCTTCTTTAATCAAGATGGATAGTTGATAAAACTTCTTCATTCGACACTAGAAAATGAAACTTCACACTTTTGAATACTATTTGAAACAGTGGATTTTCACACTTTTAGTTTCACAATTCACACCTAGAGCACAAGCCATTATTATCACATTACATAACTTCATACATTTTAGAATATATTATATGTATTTCCATAGATAAATGATATGATATGATTTGATTTGATTGTGTGACTGTAGATAAGTTGATTGTACTTCTATACTTAGTTTTGTTCTTTACTATATAAAGGACCTTGTATTTCTTTGTTACTCATTCAATTCAATTCCTTTCTATCATAGTATAAGAGTTATATCTCTCATCCTAAAATCCTGTCATAACCCATGTTTATTTGGAATCACTATACATAGACTACATGGTGTAGAAAATCACAGTTCAAGAATATTGTGATCTTTTTAACCACCTAGTCTTGACTTCCTTTAATCTCCTCATTTTGCACCCCACCCCCTGAGACTTTAGTCATCTCATTTTGAATCGTCACATGGGAGATACATATTTTAGGGAGACCTTCAATCCGAACATCCACTTTTATATACAAGCGTGAAATTTAGAATTGACCAAAATACACAACCTTAGTTCAATATAAACTTAGATATATAGAAAATGAAACCTCCCAGTCAGTCAAACACATAAATGTTTAGTCCAATACCCTATGCAAATAAAGTTGATACAGTAAAGAAATTCTAATGGTATTGAGAAGCCGGAGTTTTCAAAATCTGAAATCACACCAAAAACTTATTATATTTCATAGTCAATACATAATTTCTCGTCCAATTTTCATAGATTTCCTAGTTACTTTCCAAATAAACTTCTTCATTAATTAAAATTTTTGACTTTATGAAACTAAAATGATAGACAGTCATATCCAAGTTAAACTCACACACACATCACAACCAAGAATAACATTGTTATTTGTCGGGAAATGACGTATCGAGCAACATCACCCAGACACCAGCTTCATAACAATGACAATGGTATTGGCAACTATAGGAGGAATTCTCATGTCTTGGACTACATAAATAAGACCTAATAATTGCCCCTTCAAAGAATTTCTCTGAACACTTGAAAATTCTTGGAAGCTCCATCCTTCAGGCACAAGGAAGCGCTCTTTATTTAAAATTTCCAATGCATTAGCAACAAGCAACCAACCTTCTAGTAGCATCCAAATACGCATTCTCTACATCATGAGCAACTAATCACTTTCAAGAAACTTTCGCTGCATTCAAATTAAGGCATTTTTTTACTAGTTTACCCTTCTTCATAAGTAGAGCTCAATATGTAAGATATAGTATGAGGATGTACATATCACAAACGAAAAATGAAGAAGAATAAGTAGAAGAAGAATGTTAAGAATACATTTTCTAACACTACTTGTTATAGTAATTATCAGTGGAGTTGCATTAATAGTATATCTTCCATACACTCAGATTTCCATTGCTAGCACATGATATTCCTTATGTGCTTTTCACAAGGAAATGTTATATTGTATCGTGGGATGATGGTCTACATGTTTCAAATGATCCCATCGTCAAGACCAAAACCCAGTAGTAGCATTCTTACATATCTGTTTGAATGAAACTTGACTCCAACAAAAAATGGTCAAGCCTGATCATAATCATAATTACAAAATAGCTAAACAAAATTGTGGATTACTTTCTTCATTACAAATCAATGAAAGCACAACCTGTTTCATGTTTTTCGGGTGCGGGCCTCCTAATTATTGTTGATTTTGGATAATGAGTATCGATGCTCTTTGTTATATGTTTGTGTTGGGCATGAATTCCTACCTTGTTTGTTGAGACCCTATATGTAGAAAGGAATGCCATCTTGATTTGGTATGTGTCGAAAGATAATTACTTGTCTTTAATTGAATATTGTATCTTGATGTATACATATTTACATCCCCAAAAAATATGTCATGTAGACTTCATGTAAAAAAGATATGTAAATGGGATATGTAAAATTTAAAAGATGGAATAAAATAATGGATTAGATTTCTCACGTCTTGCAATCTATTATGGAGAGCGGGCTTGGATTCTTCATTATGCCCTTCTTATTTTATTTCAGTTCTCGAGGCAGTTGTTCATAATTTCATTTTATATATAGCTTATTTTTTTACCCTTCTATTTATACTGGTCTTAGCTCATGGACTCGGGTTTTACAAATCCAGTGCGTAACAAATTGGTATCAATGGTGGTCTTAGTTCATGGACTCAGGTTTTACAAATTTGAAGTGTGGCATTATTTCTCAAAATTAAGAGTCATTTACAATTTAATGAACTAGAAATGCATACACAAATAAGATAGTCATGAGTGAAATAATCTAGCTAGCAATTTAGTTCAATGCACGACTAAGTTAAGTTCAACTCATCACTAACTTATTAGTGTGTGCTCAACCACTCTAATGACTAAGTTAATTCATCTTGCTAAGTAGTAGTTATACGTTACGGTCATCTATATGGATAACCCAAATCCATTTTTAATTGTGAACTAGATTTCAAGTCATAAGGAACATAATGATCAAGAACTTTGATGTATGTTATAGTAGCCTGGGTCAAGACCTGAACCTTTTTTCTTTTATTTGTTGAGCTTATATCCTGATTCGGGTTGTGTTACATTGTATTGAGCTTCTTTTGTCACAGGGAACCTTAGTTTTGAACCTAGTAACCAGGCAACTGTGTGCTATGTTGGATTAATTGTAGCCGGGATGATTTAATCGCACTTGTGAACTATAAGGTTGCGCCCGCGATGGGCCGTGACCAAGCTACGACCAATTACCTCATCCAGTAGTTTTCACGAAAAGGGTTCGCGCCCGTGATCAAAATCACCTTCTAGTACTTTTTGCAGAAAATGATCGCACCTACGAGGGTGGCTTGCAACCCTTTTGGTCGTGCCCACAATGAGCATGGCCGCGACTGCAATTGTGTCATTCGCACCCATCAATGTATTTGTCCGTGCCAACAATGGTCCAAACTATAAATAGAACCTTTGCGCGTCAAAAAGCTACATTTTCATCTCTATCTTTTCTCTCACTCCTTTTCTACCATTTTCAAAGATCTAAGCTACAAAACCCTTGATTTCATCTATTTTCACTCATTTCTCACCCCTAGTTCTTGAGGTTTAAAGCTTGAGCACGTCTAGAGCATCACTTTAATCTGAAGAGTTTGCATTCCGTCGTCATGGGATTTTGGGTGTTGTTCTATTCTCCCTCTTTGCTTGAGAAAGGGATATTCTTAACAATATCCATGTTATTTAGCATTGTTATGTGTATTTTGGTAGTTTGGTGTATTTGGAGGAACTAGGGCTTTATTATATTATTGTGAATGCATAAAGATTAGGGAATTTCTAATTTGTCTTTAAACTCTTCGAATTGGTTCACTCAAAACAATTCTTGGTTTGTTAATTTGAGAGAACTCCATTTAAAACTAGAAATCCCCAAATTTTTCTCCAAACCCTAGAATTTAGAAATTTGAAATGATGAGTATCGAATACTTTTTGAAATGTTGAAGTTGTTGGAAAATCATGTTGATTTTGTAAAGTTGGAGAAAGCTTTGGATTATATATTATTGTTATTATTCTTATCATATTATAAATAATTGATTTGGCTATCAGTGGATGATAGAATTATCGTGTTATAGAAATTGTATGAGAATTAAACAAATTGAAATATTTGTAACTCATGCATTCCATTGAACATACCATTAAATAATTGATTTCATAGTTTCACATTTTGAGAAATTCTTGAAAAGAATTGTTTGAGAAAAATGAGTGAATATCATGGTGAATCCGGTTAGGGAGTGTAGTTGTGGATAACTAATTTGGCTTTCGATCCATGGTGAAAGTCTGAAAATATGCGCCGTGTAGGTACCAAATTCCTTCTGGTTAGGAGTCGATAAAGCGGTTTTGAGTAGTGCTTTGAGAGCCTACTTGTAAACGCCAGCCTAGAGATTACCAATGTTGTATTTACTACCCTTCTTTATGTTTAAAAGGAAGTGTTTGGAGTGTGGTTTTTTTGGAACTCTTGCATGGCATTGTTTCAAAGAGAAGAACTCATGTTTTGTCATGGCATTTCATATGCATTCACCGTATGACATCCTTAAACATCATGTACGTCATTACAATTATCTTTACTGGGCTTTTAGCTCACCCTTTGTGGAAAACCATTTTCAGGTGTTCGCGGCGTGCCTTCGCCAATGTGAGAGCTTGGGAGGATCTTGGAGCTTAAGGCTCGTTTTGTTGTTTTGTTTTGAATAGCCTAGAGCTTTGATGTATTGGGCGTATAACCCACTTTTGTTGTAACTAGGCAAAGTCTTGAGAACTTGTGGTCTTTAAGACATGAACTTGTAATAGTTTGAACGTTGCTTCTCATCAATCACATGCTATAGATTCATGTTCTAGAATTATTGAATGTATTAATGAATGTGATATGATTTTATAAAAACTTAAAGGACTCCTACGAATGAAATACAGTTTTAGAAATGTTT
This sequence comes from Camellia sinensis, assembly GCF_004153795.1. Lineage (NCBI taxonomy): Eukaryota > Viridiplantae > Streptophyta > Magnoliopsida > Ericales > Theaceae > Camellia > Camellia sinensis. The sequence continues at coordinate 581,191 of NW_021027094.1, read as the reverse complement.
TTAATATCGAATGATTGGGACTAATTAAGCTTCCACATATTTAACAATAAATGAATGTCAATTGAGAAATATAATGAGTAGTTCAGTATCCATATTTTGGGCATTATATATGTCCTCTACCATACACCAAGATCATAGACAATTCATCTTGATGACTCATCAACACACTACTCATGCATTGAAACGATACAATTATACCCACAATATGTAATGATATTCAGTACTAAAATTCATTTTATTAATAATAAAATGTCTAAATAAGTGGCTTTAATGGCATAAAATCCCAACAGCATTTAAACTAAAGCTTCTCTTTACTATCTTCATGTAGGTGGAGTTGACTAGTCTTCTAGATGTTGTCCAAGACACAAAAACAAAGATGGTGGAAATGTCTAGTTTGAATCACCTCATGTCAGTACATGTTCTATAATAAGCTCAACAACTATTTTGGTTTATTTAATTAGCTTCTAGGCAAACTTCATTAACGCCTCCATCTTCTTGAACAAAAAAAGGCAAAAAAAAAAAAAGGCAATGCAATTTGTTTCTGCAAGACCACTAAAAAAAAAAAAAAAAATTATAAAATCATGCTTACTGATTTATGTTTTTTAATAAATATAAGAAAATTCAACTAGAAATTTAATACCAACACCAAACAATGGATCATTGGTCAAATCACCGAAAAACTGAAGTCAAGAAAAAGATGCCAATCTAGATGTTGTTTTTCCGTAATTGCCTTTTCTAGCAAAATTTGGATACTCACAATCCTGTATGCCACCACCACCACCACCCACTCACTACCCCCCACCACCGCCACCGTTACCCACCTACCCACCACCCACCGTCATCAATTTCCACCACCGTCTTCCGTCGCCACTTGCCATTTCTCACTCTTTTTTATATTTTTAAATTTTTTTAAATATTTTGTCAATTACCAAACGTGTTTGTAATTTATGTTTTTTTAAAAATAAACAAAAACCAATTTATAAATTTTTTATAAATATAAACTGAATACGTAAACGTTACCAAACACGCCCTAAATAAGTGGCTTTAATGGCATAAAATCCCAACAGCATTTAAACTAAAGCTTCTCTTTACTATCTTCATGTAGGTGGAGTTGACTAGTCTTCTAGATGTTGTCCAAGACACAAAAACAAAGATGGTGGAAATGTCTAGTTTGAATCACCTCATGTCAGTACATGTTCTATAATAAGCTCAACAACTATTTTGGTTTATTTAATTAGCTTCTAGACAAACTTCATTAACGCCTCCATCTTCTTGAACAAAAAAAGGAAAAAAAAAAAAAAGGCAATGCAATTTGTTTCTGCAAGACCACTGTAGTTTATCTCAAAAATTATAAAATCATGCTTACTGATTTATGTTTTTTAATAAATATAAGAAAATTCAACTAGAAATTTAATACCCACACCAAACAATGGATCATTGGTCAAATCACCGAAAAACTGAAGTCAAGGAAAAGATGCCAATCTAGATGTTGTTTTTCCGTAATTGCCTTTTCTAGCAAAATTTGGATACTCACAATCCTGTATTCCACATAACAACACAAAGAAGCGATTGTTCAAAATTAGAACACACACACACACACACAAAAGCTCTTGACGATTGCAATGTACATCCTATCTAGCAAAATATATTTGCTAAGATGTTGGTGATCATAAACAAATTGTTTTCGAGAAATCAAGAAGTTTACTCTTCTACACTCCATTATCAAGTAGCAGTAGGGGTATTTTTATACTTCCGAATCTCTCTCGATGCATGTCATCTTCCTGTACCTTTAATTTCATGCTATTAAATGAAATTTTTCTTTGCTGATCAAAAAAAAAAGTACGTGGGCTAAAAAAATGTGTTGACCAAATGCTTTTGGATTATTACAAAAAGTAAATAATAGACCCTTTCGTTCTTCCCTTTTATTACAAGTTCGATATTTATGCTTATTATCTTCAAGGTCTTTTTAATAAGCACCAAGCATTTCATTAAGGTCCCAATCTACACACACACACACATACACAAAGCATTTCATTAAGGATAAATCTTTTCTAAGTTTATAAATTTACACAAGCAACAATGTTTTGCACTTGAATCTAAACAAATGCACCATGTTTAGATTCGTACATTGACCTAAAGAATTGCTAATAAATAGATGAAAAGATTGACCCTTTTCTTTCTCTTTCTTTTCGTTTCACTTCTTGATAACAACTGAATGCAGTGGAACTATATTTTTAAGTTATTCTTCATGCTTTGGTTCGTACAATTTTCTTATTTTTTAAATTTACCAGGGGTCGAAGCTACAAAGAATACGGAACTCGAAAACAAAGAGTTGTTCCAAGCCATCCAACAAAATAGCAGTAAAAGAACTTTCCTTTTACTTTTTCTATTTGTTCTTATTTTCTCAATCCTCTCTCTCAATTGTTATAACTAAATGCAGGAAAGATAAGTTTTTATTACTTGAGTGGAATATATGATTATTCTACTTTCCTAAAATTGTAAGGTCCTATTAAATTCTATTTTGTTTAATTTAGCCTTACTACTACAAATTTTAATGGCTTTTCCTCCCCTCTTCTATGTCCGCATGGGAACAAGCTCAAAAAATTTAAACTTATGTTTGTAGAGTTTTTTTAGAAACAATTTATTTGTTTTAGAGCCAACAGAAAACAAAATATAACTGGGTAATTTTGTTTGGTTTATTGTTTTCAAAAACTAGTTTTAGAAAACCGAGTAAAACAACAAATATTTAGAAAACTTGTGTTCTAAGATTTTGGGAGATCATCTGTCACCTGATTAATTATTAAACTAGTTAGCGCTGTCAAAAGGATCAACTGTCACTATATCTAAATTGGGAAACAGAGATAGAAACATGATATTAGATTCTATTTCGATAGATGGATTTCAAATGAAGAGATTTAAGGTTTAATTTCATAAAAATATAAGAGATTAAGCTATTATAGGTCAAACAATTCGTAAGAATAGAGTATTTCCCATAGGATTAACTAATTTTTGTCTATAAAATTGTATGTCACTATCTATGCTCCCTCCTCATAGAGCTTCTTTAGCTATGCAAATACATTAAAAAAGAAAAAGAAAAATGTTTGTACATGTGCGTACATGCACATGCATATGATGGCATGAACGTTGTAGTGTTACCTCTGGGCGACTCTTTTCTTGCTTCAATTTGCCATTCAAGAAAAGCAAAAATTATCTACACACTCATATCAACTACAACTCAGCTCTATGATTCCCAAATTGGTGTTTTAGCTTCATGCTAGGCCGCTATACTCTTATTGTTCTTTGAACACTCTCAGGACTTAGTCACAAACACAACCAGGGAAAGGATTTGCATAGAAGTATTCCTCATGCCTTGGCAAATGTCTGACCGCTCTATATTGTGGTGCTCCAATCCTATTTTCATGTAGCCTCCTAACCTCAGATGAAAACTCTTCCCAAGTCAACTTACCCTTGTCCATTTCATCAATCAGCTTCACAAATTTTTGCCTGCAACAACAAGATGAACCCAATTTAACAACTTTCTAAGTTATGGTCATTTAGTCTAGATGAATCTACAATAAAAATAAATTTAAAAAAAAAAATCTAAATTGAAAAAGTTTCACTAAAGACAAAAAAGCACAAAAACCAAACAACCCAACTACTAGATGAAGCCTAAGTATTAGCGAATTATCAACCATACATACTTGTCAGGATTGATGGTTTTTCTGAACCCTTCGAATATCCTATGCCCACGAACGGCCTTGGCCATGTTTCCGTCATAGGTATAGATAAACACATCACTTTCAAGTGCTACAATATAGTCTAAGGCAGCAAGCTGATTATGAAAATCCTTGAAAGGTTTCAACTCTTCCTCTGTTGCCAGATTTGAGTGAGAGTATATGTTTGGGTACTTGGCATGGAGCGCTGCAAGCCCTTCTTGTCCGTAAATCTCCCCTGCAACTATGTATATTTTGGTGGCAGAAGGGTACCCAATAGCCTTAAGAAACACCGCTGCCTCTCTTGGGGTCATTGGGCATTTTCCTTGGACTCGTCGTTCTTCCCCTTTAATCCGTTTCTGCTTCCAGTGCCTTACCTCGTACCTTAGTTTGCGGAGCTCCTCAGACTCCGATGAGTTGAGGCTATGACTGCAACCGGTAAAAGCAAGCATGTCCTTTTCATATCTACAATTGCATTGGCAATTTGTCATGGCATGGCATGGCATGGTTGATGATAATTGAACAACATAAGAAACTAAGAGATAGAGATGCCTATATATAATTTGAAAAGCTAAGCTAGGTTAGTTTTGTAGAAGTACTAGTTAGATATATGGTGCCTACCTTAAATGGAGAGCAATGTATGGTTCATTGTTTGTTTTAAGTCTATTAACCAACACCTTTCCAAGGTGCTCAATTTCTTCTGTGTATCGAAGGGCCTCATACATTGCACGACACCTGAGCCTTTGGATTGGACTAGAGAGGCCATTGTTAGCTAAGCGTGAGTCAGTATGAGTAAATTTCATCACCTTGTTCCGTTTTAGCAATGTGAGTAACTGTCCTCTATAGTAACCTGCCTGCACTATGAAAATAGAAATGTAAAAACACATTTTCATTTTTTTAATTAGAATCTGAATTCGAATATGAATCTAAACAAATCAGGAGGATAAATGAAGTTTTTAAAATGTATAATGCGTGCCTTTGACCAAGAAACAGGGGCTTTGAGAAGGGGCTTCACATTGGCAAGTTGTGGGGGAAGAGAGTCTACCACTTCAATATCATCTTTTAGTGCCCTTATGAAGTGCTTCCAATCAAAGATATCTTTAAACTCACTGCAAACATGTTTTAATATTGTAGATAGAAACAATGATATAATTAACTAATTTCCTTTCTTCCTTTTATTGTCACTAGATAGCTAGTTGCCTATATAATGTCCACCAGAATGCTAGTATTATTAGAATATGTGATTGTGAAATCACCTAGGGTCTGTCCAAAATGACTCATGATCCAACGTAGGAAGAACAAGAGTAGCATTCATGATTTTGGCAACAGCAACCATATCACTTATCTGTATTTTACACAATAACAAATAATAATAAGGAAAAATACTTTCGAGCAAAATAGATGATGAGATTTCAATAAGAGTCATACAACACATATTATAATGATTAATTTTTTATACTTACAAAAAGTTAGAATAATACAAAATCATGTGTCATCAATGCATTAGTACAATACAATATAATGCATAAACCTTTTTTGTCCCTCTATCCTAATTGACTGACTCACAAACTTCTAATCATGTTTTGAGATTTTTATGTTTCTAGATTCTCACATGATTAAATGAATGTGAGTGAATTTGGATAAGGATAGATGGATTTTGGGACTGAGAATCTCTGGTCGAAAGTAAGGTCCATTGCACTCATACAATGATAACAAGTTATTTGATATGTAACTTTTAATATAAAAATTTAATCTTTCAAAAGTAGTAAAAACTTGTGCAAGAATGCGAACATTGCAAGCATGGAAGTTGACTTCGCAAATAACATGGAAGAAAGCTACTCACCCCAGTTCTCATTTGATTTAATCCACCATTTGCATGAATTAGAATATATCCATCTGTAGCAGTTCCATTCCCTACAACAAACAACAACTCACAAGTTAGGATGCCAGGAAGTAAATAAAATGTGGAATTGTAATTAAACAATTGAAATCTATGTAACAAGTTGTGGTGTTGAAACTTGTGTGGACATACTTGTTTCCTTAGGTGACCGATCTATGCATTTGAAATGGTTGTCACTCATAGGCTTCCTCCAAATTTCTAGAGTCTAACAAGTAGAAACAAAAGTAATAGAGGGATCATAATTAAGTAATCAGAAATAAGATCCCAATTAATCAATTGGTTACTAATTCAATTAATCCGAATCATGCATTTCATTAAGAGATAACAGTTTATTTCTTGTCACATAGAAGACCTTTCTCCCTAAACTATGAACTAATAAGTAAATAAATAAATAAAAATTGACCTCAATTGTAACCACTAATGAAACAAATTAACACTATTTCAAGCCTAGCCCAAGGGGTAGACCAATGGTCATATAAGCAAAAGGTTTTAGATGTCATTTTTATTCACCATTAAGGTCAATTTTGCATTTATCTTTGATAATTGCTCGAGATGTGTACGATAGGAAATTACACTACACGTACCTGGGGACTAGTCGAGCGAAGTCCTGAATGCCCCTGTGATAAAAATAAAAATAAATTAAATTAAAAAGACAAGATTTCATATGAAAAGGACCTAAACCATAAAGTTAAATAACTTCCAAAAGTATAAATCAACAAAACAACACCGTCATAGCAATTAGAATTTAAATAGTGAAACGAGCACTAGTAAAAATATAAATTTCACTTTGGCAATCCAATCCATCGAGCATCTCAACAAGACAACCTTAAATTTTGTTAGTATGATCTAGTAATAATTTATCATGTAAATAGAAGATCAAATATTCAAACACATCTTAGTTCATAATTCATTGAAAAACCTAAAAAAACAAATCTAAACTCATACCAAAATCAAAATAAAAACATAGTTGGCTATATAGAAACCGAACCAAAGCCACAATGCTGCATTACAAAAATATTAGGGACGCGAATATAAAACAAATAAATATTTTATTTATGGAAAAATTTATGATATGTACCCTAGAAAGGGGCACATCGTAAGAAAGTTATGATTTTTTATGATGAAAGTTAAAAATGCTTGTGGCGTATGTTATGTCAATTTGTGATAAAGGTTACGAATGATTGATTTATTGTGCACCCTAAAGTGAAAATAATACTTTTTGTGGTGAGTAAAAAGTTGTACATTTTCTAGGTAAGGAAAGTTATGTCATTTTATGGTTTATATTACAACATTATGTTGTGCTGTTATAAAGTGCATACCATATGCGCCCTTCTACGGATGCGCATAGTAGCATCTCCATTTACTTATATATAAGTTTGCGAGCGCCTATAATTGGTTCACTAATTTATTTTTGTGCACTTGTATGTTAATTATGGAATATCAAACAAGTAATTAAACAAAAAAAAATTAAGTTTTTTAATCAAAATTAATGTTATGATAATCACTTATTTATTATTATTAATTTATTAGCTCATGTATTACATTGCATTAGTAACATAGTGAACTATAAGAAAAACTAATGAAATCGAATAGAATCAACCATTAGAAACCAATCAAAATTTCATGTTTTGGTCAAATTGATTGCCCAAAAGATATAGCATGTTTCGGTTCTAAAAAGTTTTACAATAATACCAATCAAAATATTATATCCAAAAAAAATTATATTTTGATTCTTTGAGCATTACAAGATAAGTGACCAATGTTATATGTTTCAAAATAAAGGTTAATGAGGCACCATTTATAAAGTAGCCATGTCCTCTCTCTTCATTTATTCTCAATGTGGGATTCCATATGCCGTATTTTAATAAAAATGTTTAATGACTTCTTTGAGTATCTCATTTGCAATAAATCAAAAAATCAACAAAACTTCAACTAACAAAATTAAAGTTATTGGTTGAGTGCTAAATTTTTCTTCAACCTCGATGGAATTGAACTAATTACATCCTTTTATCATTGTGGATTAGGATCATCTATTTTACTTTTCTCTACAATGATCTTATTGTGATAATCTTACAGTTCATGTTTAAAGTTGAAACAAAATGGCATCGTTTTGGAATATGTCGTTTAAAATGTAAGGATAGTAATTTGACATTATTTTGATTTAATGTTAAACTTGATATGTTAGATTATGTATTTTGTTGACGTGTGTCAAGTTATAATAAAAACCATGGCAACATTATTATAGAGAAAGAACGATAGAGAGAATGTGGTAATCTTCTAACACCAAATAATTTGCCTATATCTACACATAAAAATTCAAAATCATATTGTAAAAAGAGTGTTTGACCGTAGACTGATTATTCATGAGATTGGCAGGGTGGCCACCATCCTCCACCACAACATTTTGAGGCATTGCAGAACCATCAATGGTCCCTGGATGTATCAGAAAATCATTCGCGCTCGTCATTTCATCCAATTCATGCATGCCATTCATGAGTGCAAATTTCACAAATGTGGTAGATGCCACCAACAACATTAGAGCTCGAAGAACCCACCGGTTCAGGTTTCGTCCTGGCCTCAAAAATTTTAACATGGAATGTACCCTCTTTCGCAACACGGTGCAACAGCCCACCACCACTGGAGAGCGATGGGGATGGCTCTGCCCAACAACGTACCCACTTCCCGTACCATCTTCTTCTACAAATTCAACGCAATCCACTGTTCTTCTTCTCGTCCTACTACCGCCACCACCGGTGGTGGAAGGCTTGTTGCTTCCACCCTTCGTCGGTGACATATAGAAAAATGTAAAAAGAGAGAGAGAAAAAGAGTCAAGAGGAAAGAGATGAAACAAGAGACATGGGATGAGGGAGTTGAAGAAGCTTGTTGTGAAGAATTGGTGATTGTTTTGTTTCCATATTCTATTTCTCTCGGTTATTACTAACTTCCAATTGAACTATTGTTGCACCTTTTTCTGAATTTGGCTCCGAGATATGAGGCCATGCATCTCTCTCTCTCTCTCTCTCTCTCTCTCTCCATTAGTTTTTTTTTTTTTTTTTCTTTTGTTGGCAAGCCAAAGAAAGAGAATCTTTAGGGAAGGAAGGCCATTGACACAAGTGGAGGCTAGGGTCAATTTATGATAACTAGTCATAGGATCATTTTTTTGTCCTCAAATCTCTTTGTCCCAAAACATCTACATTCATTGGATCATGTCTTGAGATTATCACACTTCTAGATTTTCAATGATCTAATAGATGTTAGTGTTTTAAGACAGATGGACAGAAAGATTTGGGAATAAAGGATCATTAGCCCTAGCGACAGGATATTCCAAGCATCATTGATTAACTTGTAAAGATCATGCCCAGGCACTCCCAAAATGAATAGTAGATTGATATATTTTGAGTTTGAATACTCTTGTGTTTTCTAGGGACTTCATTAGTATATATGATTTGTGAATGATTTTGTGTGTTCGAAATTTACTTTGTAGGAATGAATCCAATGTGACTTGCCACAGAGGAGTTTGTCATCGTAAAATAAAAAAGGTAAACAAATGCTAAAGAGCAATTTCTATTATTTATGTTACATTTAATTGTATTTTTTTTTTTAATGTATGACATTGTCAGAAAAATAGTTCCATTCAAAATACTACTATGTGGCCCCAAGAATGGGAGTTGACTATAACTATTCTATCCTTGGTTTTATATGATTCAACTTTGAGTGTATGTACAAAATTGTAAAAAATTAGCAATGCATTTCAACCTTATCTTTGCTTTAAAAAAATTCCAAACTTAAATATATGTAAGCTTTGAATTGGATTTTAGGTTGATTGTACATATTCAAATCTCTAATTTGAAATCTAAGAACCGCCAATTAAGTCAATATATATTAAAAAAAATTCATTTTATTGTACTTTTGATGTGAGACTTCACAACTTCACACACGTACTAACTAAAATTGTTTATTTTGTTTGTGGGAGCCGAATAATAGAGAACTCAGATAGGCCGAGTACAGATTTACAAAATCTAGGTATATATTATATTCGCCCGTCTCTTGCATTTTAGGTGCCGAGTATCCTAATCAGCCATAAAGCTGGTTGAGCGGAGGGCCGAATAAAAGTAGGAATACAACAAATAGAAGGCCGAATGAACAATCACACGAGGGATTAAGAGCAAGCTATATCCTGAGGACCAGAGGCATATATAAATAAAGGAAGAGCAACCAAAAAGAGGTATGTGAGAACTAATACGCTTAACTTAAGATACAAGTAGCCAAGAGAGTATACACTGATTTATCTGTCAGAGTGCTAATTCCGGCACCCCCAACCGGAGTGTTCATTCCTTTTCAGGTTACTAGCTGAGGATCTCGAGCGTCTCATTGGATCAAAAAAGTATTTCCAAACCACCTTCCCTACATTGTTCAATTCAAATTTGAAGTATCGTTAGAATCACCCAACTTATTAATCAAAATTTTATTTGGCTCCAATAGGAACTTGAGAAATGGTTTAACACTTTCAAGTGCCCACAATATGGTGATTTTTGACAAAGATGATATCGTGATTCATAGCCTATGTTTGGATACAGTGTTAGAGAGTGAAAGATTAAATGAAAGAAGGGCTAGGCCCAAGGTATGCTTCAAACAAGAGAAGGAGATTATTCAGGATGCAAATCAGCACAGTCAAGCTTTGGGGTGTGCAAACTAAATGACAACCCTACTGCTGTTAAGGCTATTTCCACTTAAGATATATGGCGCTCCTTTGGCTCTTGTCATTTCATTCAATTTGATTGGCATAGATGTGTCTCTTTAGCTAACAAAACATGGTCGACTTAATTGGTCTTTATTTTCCAGTATATCTCCCATGCACAACTTTCTCTTATTGGGCCTAAAAGGATTCAGCCTTTGGAATTGGACCTAGTTTTTGACCTTTTTCTTTTGATTAGCCCAATCTTGGGATTCTTACTCTCACTTACAATTTCCGTCCAGCCACGACTTGCTCATTTTTGATAGGTCTGGGACTAACGTCAAAACAGTTGTCCAACATGGAATTTCGTATTTATAAACCTGATATTGGACTGATGTTTAATGATCACTTTGTGGTCATTATTCTACTCTCTTTAGGCCATGTGTTGAGCAAACCCAAAAGGTCACTCTTGGGTCATAATGGCATCTCTCATCCCTCTTTAACTTTCCTTAAAGAACCATTTCAGGACTGTATGTTTGTTTGGTGCCTCTCTACTCTCATTTTAAATTTGTTTTATCATATTCCAGGTGTACTCTTGTATGCATCTTCAACAAGCCTTCATATTTGTTGATTCCTTAGACTTAGTAGCATTCATCGATGTTGCTTCACTTTTTTCTTTTGTAAGTTGCTACTTCTCTCTTTTAATTTTAACATTTGAGATTATTCATTTTTCGCTTTGAATCATGAGTCATCTCATGAACATGCTAAGTTTTTGTGATGAAATTGAGCATTTTAGGACTTGGTTCAATATCTTAGACGATGTCGTTATTCAAGAATGATAACAACATCCTTAAGGGCATTAAGGACCAGATGCCTTGGCCTTTAATCATCATTGTCGAGGGTAGTATGTATTTTCCCCTTCACCCCTTTTGAGGGAGGTCACGTCCTTCTATAGCCTTCCCAATTTCTAGTTTGTTTCTAATTTTTTTTCATATTGCTATGGGTGGTATTGCCCTAAGCAATCTTCTTGGTGTGATCTTGGTCTTCCTAAGATCTACTATTGCTACTCTGGATATGCAAAATATCGCCCAATCTACTAAAATTGCCCAATCCGCACCAATCTACCTGCTAACCATGGATTAATTTGATCCACAGTTTAAAATTTATAATCCACCTTTGAAACTGCTACGTCCTGCTATAGTTAATACCTATATATATATATATATTACTTCCAATAAAATATCAAAGTAAAAATCAATGTGAGAGAGATTTGAGATGGGAAATTTGGTACAAATTACAGTTATATATATGAAAATTATTATGCAAAATTAGTTAGTGTTATATATATCTATATATAATTATACAAATTAGTATTATTTATTTTGTAAATACTTGACAATTGTTTAAGATTATTCTTCAATCAACTAATAGGTTGAAACAGTTCAAACCGCAGTTTGGTTATAGATAGCAAGTTTGCCAATCTACTAACAATGGTTTGGTTTTAATTTTATTCTCAAACCACACTGAATCGCACCATGCACATCTCTAATTCCTATAACCTTGGTTGGACCAACAAAAAGGGTTTGAAGTATTATTTCAAATCCTAAGTGGTGAAATACTAGTTGTGGGCATCGTGTCTTTTTCAAGTCTAAGGCCCATTTTCCATACAAACATTGGACTAACTTGCTTTAACAACAAAGAGTTGCCACTTAATTTTTAAAGGGGAATTAAGAAACATTTAATGACAAAAACTAAGTTAAAGACCAGTCTGTCATAACCAGAAAATTTCAAGAGTCGGGTGCTTAGATACAAAAGGAGAAGATCATTTACATGAAAGCACCCCATTTTGCCTAATTCGAAGATTGGCCTCTACTCACTTCTATTTTATGATTTTAGTAGTTAATTATTTCATACAATCTAGTTCAAGCCTAAAACCTTTACTAACCCTAAAGCTTTGTGATTTGAATAAAAAGGAATGTCGTCCATTTTAAATTTAAGGAATAAAGCCATATTTTCAAAACAAGGGTTTTTCAATGAAAAAGCGGATTTTATCAATCCATGGCCATAAACCTAACTCAAAATGAACAACATTCACAAAAAACATTCAAAACAACTAATTTTGCATATAAGGAGGATTTAACTTGGATTATTGAAAAGGACGATGCAACAAGGACATGCATATGTCATGAGGATTTAATGGACTTACCCAGACTCCCACCTAGGCGTCTTTCATGCAAAATAGAAAATAAATATGGCCTAAACATACAATTAATCATACAATAATGAACCTAGGCCCGTTTTGTGGCCACTAGCATGATGCTTATGCAAGAAATGAAAAGAAAGATAATGATATAAGCTATCTACATGATTATTCAAACCGAGCCTAAAACATGGTTTCTATATGATTACATGGTCTTAAATATGTTGTTCTAATGAAAAGAAAGAGAACATGCCAAATAAAGTGAAAAAAAAAAAAAGAAAAATAGGCAAACTGCGTGATGAGATAATGGATGAATGCTTAAGCTATGACTAACTACTGAAAAATAGGGCAAAAAGGCTCTAAAAATAGGACGAGATGAGAGCTTTACCTGCTTGTTTTCAAGAACTGAAGAGCACGCGAAGAGCAATTAAGAAAATAAAGATTTCCTTGCTTGTAGGCCTCCCTCAAGTTTAGGTTATGAGCTTTGTTCAAGTCTCCAAGCCTTAGAAAGTTTTGATTACTTTAGGTTGCTGTTAGGGTGAAGGAATTTTCGGAGTTAAGGGTGTAAGAGAGGGTCTCTCCCTCACAAGCTCTCAAAATGTCCTTCAAAGTTCAAGAATTGCTAACCTTTTAAAGGAGGGAAAATGGTGCTTTTAGAAGCACTCTTAGCTTAGGGAGGAAGCTAGAGGAAGCTGCTAGGGTTGAGTATTGGTTTCTCCCTAGCTCCTCTCTTAAATTCTGCATTGCCATCCTTGCAAAGTTTACATTTCTGTCTGTCGGGGGAAGGTGTGACCACACAGAGGAAGTACGGCCGCACAATCTAGCTACGGTCGCACCATGGATGTGCGAGCACATATACGGCTAGGGGTCCAGGTGTCAACTTTGCAGGTTAGGTGCGGTTTTGCATGGCTTTTGCCTACTTATGGCCGAATCGAGCCTAAATTGTTCTTAGATCGATGTTTTTGATAAAATCAGTCAGTAATTTTGGAAAATACAATCAATCCAAGTGCAATCAGGCCTCTCTTACTTCTTAGGGTTTAAAATTTGGCTTGTGGTTGAAAGTTTAGGGGTATTTTGTCCATTTTTGCAAAAAAGTTAGTTTTTGGCTGAAATAAGGAGTAACAGAAACTTTAAGCAATTTTCAATATTTTAAGGATGAAGGTATTACCATTTCATTATTGAGAGGCCTACAAGCACCCAAAATCTTAGGGTCAGTTAAAATTTGGTGTCACGATCAATGATGATGCTTTATTCAACTACGTCATCCTCGACGAGCTACAAAATTAGAAGTGTCTTTCATGCCATGAACATACCTTTCTTACTCTGAGGATTTCGAAGAAACTATCTTCAACCTTTCTTCTGACGCAACCAACACCCCAAAAATCAACACCTAAACTCCATGTCTTACAACCCCATTATCTTACAACCCCACCTACCTAAAGCTATTTCTTATGTCGCATCTAACTAGAATCAAATCTATTCATTAGGAGATGATAAGGATAACCCATTTGATTTCAAAGACATGAAGCAAGTTAGGGAAGATCTCGCCTAGCCTAAAGCTATAATGATGACTCAATAGACCCTGAATGGGACTTTAAGTACTATTTGCAAGATAAAAATATCCACAAATATAATTGGCTTGAATTAAACGTTATCATGCATACCTAAGAAGGCCGCAACTCAACTATGAACGAAGAGACTTCCTTTGAACTCATGAAAATCATTATTGCATAAATAGAAGGCATATTGAATAACCCTCCATACAAACGTTGGACTAACTTGCTTATAATAATAATAATAATAATAATAATAATAATAATAATAATAATAATAAGAAGAAGAAGAAGAAGAAGAAGAAGAAGAAGAAGAAGAAGAAAAGAATCATGTGGGAAAATCTGAATAGAAATTAATTCCAATGTTGTATCTCTTAAGTTAAAAGGGTGTGTCCTTTTGTAGGGTCATAACTTTTAAAGAATAGTTGCAACTATTTTAAAGAATCACAGCATAATCTATAAATTCCATCCCCTTCATTTTAGGTATCGAATTCCAATTCGTTTATACCATCTTCTTCCTCCTTCTAAATTACTCTACATATTTTTAAAAGTCTAGAGAGTGAGAGTGCATAATACAAATTAGTTTGATGTGCACACAAAAAGTTGTACACTTTTTGTGTGTGGTGATCATGTATCTTGGAGGCAAGACGCCCATCATCACAACTACCAGAGGTGTGGGTAAATTTATGTCTTAAAGACATAATATTCAAACACTGGCCCTAGTCACAATCTATTATAACTTTTGCAGAATTTTTGTAAGGAATTCTTTTGTTTTATTTTATTATTTATTTGCATTAAATTGATTTTTTCGAAAATATTTTTCAACAATTTTAAGACAAAAATTCATATCTATTTTACAATCTTTGTTTATACAAACTTCGTGATTCTAATTTAATTTTTTTTGGTTAAATTTTTATTTTTCTTACGAATTCATTTTCGTACAAAATTTGTTTCTTTCCTAATGTAAAACTTCAATATTGTTTACTGATTCTATTTACTGGTAATAGAATCCATAAACATTATTGGTGGCTTTTATCTAAAATTGTGTTTCAGTGGAATTTTGTTGCTTGTTTATCTTTTCATGTACGCTAGTTTTTACAATAATTGTTCTAGATTATTTATTACTATTTTTCCAATAATCTTATGACAAATATACAAAATTTAATTATACAAATTTTAACATTTTGGATAAACAATTTTGTAAAAATGTTTTCCTGATGTTGTAGAACATAGAATTCATTGTTTTCTAATTTCCAATCTTTCATAATATAGTTTTCCAAAAGGTATTAGTAGGTCGCGGTTTCCCTTATTGTGTATATTTTATCAAATTTATTTGTGGTATCTCTTATTTTGGATGTTGAATTACTAGAAAGTCCATTACCATAGTTAGAACTATCGACCATATATAGCATGTAATGCCCCAATTTCTATAAGTATGCATAATGTTTACTAAATCCATCATCATTTCTTTATTTAAATATCCATTCAAATTATATATGCGGAAGCCAACATAGTGCTCATTATTCTCTGATACTCATAAATCTCCTTTCATATTCATCATTTCATCAAGTGAGATGAACAAAATATATCAAATGCATTACATATGTAATATAATTACAAACAAATCTATATCTCAATCAAAATGCCCTAAGGGCTTACATTTTTCAAGGAATAGGACCTTGTTACAAAAACAAGGGTTTCTACTTGTACAAGTAAGCTCAAAATCTATACAAATCCAACAACAAAACAAATAGCCTTCTTGCTCTAAAACATCATTCTCAAGCCTTCAACGAGGTGGTGTCATCTCACTTGTACCTAAATATGTTTTTCCACGAAGGGATGAGCACTAATACCTAGTAAAAATAATATTACCAATATATATGAGATTAACATGTGTATGATCATGAATTCAAGTGATTCCATTTCATGTCAAAACGTTTTACATTATCATGAATGCAATGATGCGAAGCTTTCCAAAATAATTTGAGTTCCATTCATTCCATAAACCAATTATTAAATCGTAAATAACACCCTGGAAATTCCTAGGCGATGTGTCTGTAAGTAGTCTATTCAGAACTACCAAAATTCACATTTACTAGCTATTTACTAGAAGGGTAATTGGACACCTATGTAACACTTCATACTCCTTGGACTAGTGGGATTGCCCTTGACTCTTTTATTATTGTAATTAGAGCCTCTTTGGTTGATTTTAGAGTATTGATTGGGGTAGTATCATCATGATAAAACAGGATTGAACCAAAAATATTGAATCAAATAATTATCCCGTGGGTAGTCTTCACTCTTTTATCTTTTTATCCACAGTTTGAAACTGGATGTGAGGCTAAAATAATTGGAAAGCTTGTTTCCGAGCTTTCTAGTCTTTGCATCCACTTGGCTACTCGAGTCTTAGCTTGGCTACACTCTAATAAGTTCCCATCCCATCTCCTTTTTTTTCATAAAACAATACTGGACTTAGCTTTGTTCACTCCACAATCATTGAATCTGAATTTGGAAGTGACTGCACCCTTTAAAAGTAAAATCAAGATGGGAATTTATGATTTAACCAACCAATCTGCACATTGCCCTAGTCCTGTTCTTCGAAGAATTGGTGGTTGTCCAAATCTTCTTCAAGATCCTCAAGATCATTCAACCCTTGGCTTGGGCCGTCTTCCCTAACCACGTTAATATCAACTGAGGTCGACAGTACTACCTCAGGCCTGGTTTGAGTAATGGGAGCAATGTAGTGGCTTGGGTCATACTCCCCCTTAGACAATTCCCCGGGAATTTCCAACGACAGACCGGCACCTCCCTCCGAGGTCAAAACCTCATTTTCTTCAGGCGTTGTCACCATAGATTTGTGAGGCTCGAATTATGAGTTGGATGTGTTCAACATGCACAAGTATGTGCCCTTATAGATGAACAACACCGGCTTTGGTAAATAGGAGGAGATAATGTAGACGCTGGGGTAGAAGGTGGGCGGTAGTATATGGATGAGGTTGATATTTCTGGGTGGGGGGACTTGGTTATGGACAGGAAGTGGATTGGTGGTCACATTTGGCTTTTGGGGTAAAGCTATGACTTTGTTGTCGATGAGATCTTGAATCTGATGACATAGGCGGAAGCACCGGTCTGGCCGTGCTGTTGATGGAAAACACAATATTTGGTGGGATCGTGCTTGGAGGGTCTGGAAGTGGTTGAGGGTCCAGGGGTTTCAGATGCCCCTTTTTGATTAACACATGCGTGACTCGAGATAGAGTCATGTAAAGCTAGTTGAAAGTTCTACCCAAAGGTCGAGTAGGGTTGGAAGTTTGTGGGCTCATATTGGCAAAGAGGTCGGCAGTTTTAGTGGTAGTGACAACACTCACCTCTGAAGGCCTCGCAGCTGTGCTACTTTCGACAGCATTGGAACTACGAATAAAAGGTCTCTTGGCCGGCTCTTTGTCATCTGTGATGATGCCATGTTTCATTTTGTCTTCAATCTAAACTCCCATTTCATGAAGTTCCTTGAATGTGAATAAGGGGAGAACGATCATCTTCTGCAGCAGCTTGCCATGAAGATCTAGACAACCATCTGAATTTGGTCCTTTTCTGAGGGTCTTGTGAGAACTCGAATATACAAATCAAATAAATAATTAAGTAATAATTATTTTACAATCTCAAATATTTTGCTTGTGAATCTTTAAGTGCAAATTAAATATTATTGGAGAATCTTTTAATTAATTTTAAAACCTAAAATAAATTTATGGTGAAAGTCTTTAATTTAGAGGCAAGATTTATTATTTTAAAAAAAAAAAGAGGGCAAATTAGTAAGCATATTTTAATCTAATAATATTGGTATTTTATTTAAATTAATGGTGAGAGAAAATAAAATAATATAAAGAGATAATAATTTAAAACCTTTTGTTTAAATATATAAAAAAAAACCCTAGTTTTCCTAACAAAAGCCCTAACTCTTATTATAATTGTTTTTCACAACACTTTCAACATATAGCAGCCACGGGAGAGAGAGAGATTGAGAGAGAAGGGGAAAAAAAAGTTGCAATCAAAGAAGAACTTTTGGGTGTGTGGTAACTTTCTTTTTTCTTTTATTTTTGTTCTTTATCCTTATTCTATTTTATGATTTAATTCATTGATGGAGAGGTTGTAGGTGTATATATTTTGTACATATATATACTGTTAAGAAATTTGAGGTGTTAAATTCATGTATAAAGAATGGGTGTAATTCTTAGTTCAAAAATTTTGCATAGAATCACAAACTTTAAAAATCAAGAAATCTTATCAAACAGATGAATTTTGAACTGAAATTTTTACAGTAGATTAATTACATATTGAATTGCATATCAGAATTTTCTAAAATTTTTGGGAGTCAAAATCTATATTAACTGTTGCGTTCAAATCTGTCCAGAAAACTGGTGTTAAACAGTAATTTCGGAAGTGTTGTTCTCTTTGGGTATAAATCCAAAAATTATAAAATCAGCGTCATTAGAACCGGTTACGAGTCTAGTTTCTTAAATTTTTGACCTTGTGCTGATTTCTCTTATATACTAAGAGAACCATTAATTTCTTTAAAGTGTTGTAGAAAACAACCTGTTTGGATATATTTAATTGTAAATAATTATTTTGATAAGCAAATCAAGTGAAACTAATTGGGTTTGAAACTTAGGCTATATTAGTTGATATCTAAAGGGTTTTGGAATTTTTCGAATAGTGTGGAGTGAGTTTTGTAATTTTCAAAGTTAGCGAATAGATTGGAAAAGTTTGTTTAAAATTCTGTTTTATCTTAAAGTTATTTTTAATTAAGTTTCGATTTGAACCCACGTCTTGGGTGATTTTAGACCTTGAAGAACATGAGCTTAGGTAATATTTAAGAGTAACGATGAGTTGGGTTGAGCTGTGTTAGTGCAGTTTAGTTTAGGGTTACTTAGTTTATTATTCTTTTGGTATGTTTGAATTAGTAACAACGTGTAGTTTTAATACTTTGTTTAGGACACTAGTTGGACTTTCATACTTTATTCGAGGATTATATTGTACCGTGTTCAGGTGAGTAGTTGCATGCTACATATTTTTATAAATGTTCCCCTACCTTGAATTGTTGGAAAATTAAATTGTTGTTTCAGAACTAAACTGTTTTGATAAATTATTATAGTATCAATACAATTAAATTATTTCTGAAACATGTGTAAACCTGGCATACTGTAAACTATTTGTTTTGGTCTCATATTTATAATGGTGAACTACCATGTTCTGCGAAAATTGAATTGTATTGATTATCGGGACCATCTATATATTTAGTCCAAGGAAATTATTCCATTGTGTGTGGTAACTCTGGCCACTAGGGAAAAGATCCGAGCTGGGCCGTGATGACTCTAGTGCTCAACGATTGTAAGGAAAAGACCTGGGTTGGGCTAGGTGACCTTCAATTGGATCGTCTTAGAGAAAAGGCCTAGGTTGCCACCCCGAGGATGACTCTTGGTTCGATATTGGATCCAATGGGCTTACTGCCTTGAGAACTGTGTGGCATGTTACTTGTTATTCTTAGTACCCAGAAAATTATCGGTGTTCATGGTGTAATCTGTTTTAAGTGAAAAATGTCATTTATCATGTTCTTAAGAGACATGAGTATTTTAACTGTTGAACTATGGAACCTTCTTTTTGAAACAGATTATCTTTATCAAAATTGTATGACAATCTAGTTTCTGTGATATATATCTTATTTTGGAATTGAACCCTGTTTTCAAAACTGTTTTTACTATCCATGTTGCTACTCACTGAGCTATCAGCTGACTTAGTTGTTTATCACTTCCAGGTGTTTGAAGGACTTAGAGTGGACTTATGGCGTAGGAGGGACTCAATTGCATGGACCTCATTATTTTGTTTTAGCTTGTTATGTTAGTTTTGTGTATACATTGTGGTTGGATTTTGTTTAGAATTATTTTATTTTATGGGCGGTTGGTATTCCATTTAGTATATATTTTTGGAGGTTGGTTATGACTGGTTTTACCATTTTATCATTGTGACTTGTCACTGGTTTGGGTTTTGTTTTATTTATTTCTGGGCTATTGTCACATTTATTTTGGGTTCATGTTTAGGCTTACGTGTGCCTTGGACTAAGTCCCTGTGGGCCACGACCGATCATACCCAGGTTTGGGGTGTGACAGTCTAGTGGTCATCATTGATGCCTTGGCCTTCCACCTAGTTACAAACTCAGAGAAGCCCTCCTTCGATTTCTGACGCGTTGCTTCAAGATCACGCGTTTGACCTCGATTTGCGTGTTGTAAGAGTATTGAGTAATGAAAGACTCGACCAACTCCTCCCAACTCTGTTTCACAGAGTCCTCCAATTTAGCGTACCAGATGGCAGCTATACCTGACATGGTTCGGCTGAAGAGTGACAACTTTTGAAGTTTGGCTAAACCCATTGGTCGCGGGATATCAAAAAACAGACATAGATGTACCATTAGGTCTCCAGCGCCATCGAAACGGTCAATATGCGGCATTTTGAACCGCTTCGGCAAAGTAACTGCAGATTCAGTATATCCATCCTCTATATTTGGACTGGAGTTAACTCCTTGTGCATTCTTGAACAGTTTTTCTAGTTTGTTGACCTTGAGCATGGTAGGGTCAACCTAAAATTCAAAAGGTGCCTCAGTCTGGTAAACTGGAGCTCTAGACATCTACACTGGAATTGGGTCTGCCTAGACGGGAAAAGATGGAACACCCTCGGCTTATGGATCCTGAGCTGTAGCAGCATTGGCAGTGGTGCCGAGTATAGGGATAGCCATATTAGGCGTATGCGAAGTAGAAACCGCAGCTGGCTGCTGTTGTTGTTGTTGCAACCTATTCGTGACCTCAGCTTGACGGGCCATGTCGTTTTGGAGTGAGTCGACTGACTGCTGAAGACACATTAGTAAGTCCTCCAAATCTAATGATGGATACTAAGCCATTCTACGAGTAGGTGACTGTGCTTGAGGTGTACTGAGTATAGGTGAGCTGAGGGGTGATTGCTGAAATAACTAAACCATTGAACTTTGTCTGACCCTTCTTCGTCTTACAACTGGTGATAGTGAGGCAAACACTGGTTATCCCTGAACAAAATCTCCGACCTTACAAAGTCTTTCAATACAGGTCTAGAGTATTTAAGAGATATCAGAACTTTCTAAAGCTATGGTTTTAGACTACCTAGCAAAATCAGAAATCAGACAGCACCTCAGCCATAATTCTATCAAAACAGACGTGATCATAGTTGTAGAACTATACTTCCCACTGAATTCTGCCCCATAAACTGACATCAACTGTACCACTGATATGATGCATTCCTGTACAGTTTCACTATAAAGCACATACCAGGTAAAAAGAGCCAAAACACTCCTATGAGGAGGTAGGATTACCCTGTCCTAGTTTTTGGCATGATCTAGGGTTTCACTACTTTAATCAAGTGGTTTCATAAAAACCTGCATACGGGTGAGCATCATGTCCTATGTTTGGAACAATTACTATGGCTTTACTATATGTACTAGGCTGAATGGTCAAATAGATACTTCAGCAAGATTACTCAATATACCTCTCACATCTAACACCGAGAAGTGCAAGGAGGATCAAGCGTTACGGCGATAATCCAGATCCAAGGGTTGTGTTTCCAACATGGCAGAGCTCGCGACTAGCCAGCTTTTTCACAAGCTTTTTAGGCAAGCCTCCAACATGCCATCTAAGAATAGCAAATGAAAAACACAGTGACTGAAGAGCACCATGCAAATACAATGCAATGAACATATATCTGTAAATAAAATGCCACATTATGAAGTTCAAGTAGAGTTCTCTAATTTCCCCACCAAAGTAGCAAAAACTGTAGCTGGTTTTTCGTGCTCCTCGGAGGGGTTTAGTCTCATCGAATATGATAACCCTACAGTTTAGACTCTTGTGGCTCTAAATCTGGTTTCATAAGTGCAATGTGAAACAAAAAAACACAAATGAGAGTTCAAATTTGGCAATTCTTTAGAAAATTCAATTATCATCAGAGATGCCAGAAATGGACTACATTGCTTGATTTCAGAGTCGCCACCTAAATATTTTTAAGAAATTTAGGAAACTCGTGTCTCATGTCAAAGGCCCCCTGTCCATCATAGCCAAAGTGTCTCGGCTCGGGAACTTAGATATGAGAGGGAAAGGTCATGAATTGAGCACCCCACTCACCCGATCAAAGATCGGCCTCTACTAATCATGATGTGATTTTTATGGACAATATATGCTTATGTTCTGATTATTATGCTAACTTACTATATAAGGCACTCAAGTATAGACTACATCACCCATTTTGGAATGCTTTGATTTCATGTTTGTTTTAAAAAAATAAAAAAATAAATAAAAAAAGTTTTGAATATGTGCTACTTGAAAAAGCAAGCTCATATATACATTAATCAAGATCATCCGAATTTAAGCGAAATAGCCTTCATCCACAGGCATTCAAACAGTTATTTCAAATAAGCACTTAGCCTCATGGTAGTATGCTTGATATGGCAACACAAACACTTATGCAACATGCTAAAGCAAAAAATGCTCACTTAGTACTCAACCGAGACAAGCCAAAGAGAAGCAAATAATTAGAAAAATGCATGCTCTAATATGCAAGTGACTAATGCAACACAACAAAATGCAACTGCTAGGTTCGGTTTATTTTAACATGTCATATGGATCAACTCAAAACATGTGACAACGCACATATTCAAGTAGGTAAGAAATGACAACAATGTTAGAGTGATGAATTAAGCATGGCAATGATATGAAATGAAAAAATATGATGCTACCACGATAAGCACATAAATAAAATGGAGAAAAAAATGAGGGTTAGAAGACATACAAAATATTACAAGTTTACCCTCGTACAAGAGGGTCCGAATGTATATCCTAATTAAGCTAATTATTACAAACCCCAAATGAATAAACTTCACTAATTAATGTTACCACTAATTAATTACAACATGCTAATAATAAAGTGCTAATTTAATGGACTTGAACGGGAGGCGAGGAGCCACATGCGCATAACTGAGAAAATCCTCCCAGAAACCTCTCTGTTTGCTGCCAGAATCTGCTCTGTTTGTAGTCAAAAAATTATTCTGTTTTGGCCTCAAATTCTGCGCTGTTCTACTGTAAAAATGCCACTGTCTGTACAAAATAGGTGGCCGGTTGGCCTTGAAAAGTGGTCGGCTGTACCGAATGATGGTCGAACGGCCATTGCTTCTGGGAAATATTCTGCTGCCACAAAGCAAAAATAGAGTATTTCCAAGAGATATTTATCCTCTTTGCCCTTTCTTATCGTGAAGATGATCAAGGGAGGAGTAAATTCGATTCACAAATCATCAATTGTAGCAAATTTGTTGCGTGATGATCTTAGAAACAATAGAATAAGAGCTTAATAAATTAAACAAAAGATAGACATTGCTTCGTGGATCATTTAAACATCACTAAAAAGTATACAATGATTCAAGATGCAATAGGCTCAATATAACATCTGATTGAACCTAACCTAATTTTATTACCTTTTTACCTCTTTTTATTAGCGTTTTTTACATTACCTTTCCATTTTTTTATCTTTTCTTCCTTTTTTTCCAAAAGTGATGATTACATCCACTAAGTCCAAAAGTAATAAAGAATAGCAAGCACGACTTAACCAGAGAAATAAGTTTTTCAAGCCCTTTTCTATGGGGGAAATTACAAAGAAAGAATCAAACTTATTTACAAGCGATAATGAATTCCGAGTCAAACCCAAATGAGCAATAATGGATATTCAAACTCGAAAAGAGCGATAATGCCTAGTCAAACCCAAAATGAGCAATAATGACTCTAAATCCAAACTCGATAATAAGCTATAATGAACATTTTCTTTGTGATTTCCAAAGGTCTAACTAGGAAGTTAGTCATTTAGAAGCAATGCACCAGTGATAAAGAAAAGTATCAAACAAGAGGTCGCATTTAGCATAAGAGAGATGTAATGCCCTGGTAATGAACATCCGAAGAGATTAAACCATTTAGCATGAATGGTCTCTTTCTTATGCCTTGAGCGATAATCTTTCATTTGATCTAACTTTTTAATCAAAAGAAACAAAAAATTGAGGGAGATTGCAGAGTGCTAATGGAAAGTGGGTGATTACAATAGTGTAAACACGGATGAAAGCTATAAAAAAATTGAAAGAAAAGACTATCAACTCAAATAAATTTTAAGCTATGGCCTATACACCAATTCATGATGACTTACAACAACATAAGGATAATATTTAAAGCATAAATTAAATAAACACTTAAAATAGCCCCTAAATAACACAAGGATAGTATTCAGTGTGTTTGTTGTGAGTTTTCTAGATTAAGTTTTTTGAAAACTGAGTTTTTTGATTTTCGTATTTTTTTGTTTTTAGTGAATATTTTTAAAATTTTAAACATTTTTTTTTACTTTTTTAGATGTACCTTACTTAGATGTATTTAAAAAGTAAAAAAAATGTGAAAAAATATTTTAAAAAATTAAGAAATACATAAAAATACAAAAAATATACTGAATTATTGTATTTTTTTTATATTTTAGATATTTAGTGAATTTTTAAAAGATTTTTTTTTTACAATTTTTTTACTTTTTAGGTGTATTTATGTTAGGTGTGTCTAAAAAGTAAAAAATTTGCATAAAATATTAAAAAAATTCAGTAAAAACAAAAAAACATAAAAAATAAGAAAGTAGAATTTTCTGAAAACTGTTTTTAGAAAAATAGAACCAAACATAGTGATTGATGCTAATTAAGTCATTAATTGACATTAATTAATTTGTAATGAAAAAATGAAATAATTTTATACTAATTGATACTATTAATGAAAATAATAATTTTTGTAATATTAATTATATTAACTTTTATTAATGAAATAACTTTTTTAAAATTAAAACTAAAAGAAAATGCCAAAATAATCATTTTTATATCATATAAGGGCAAAAAGGACAATTACACAGTAAAAAATTATTTTACAGCTTATCAACCAAACATTACTCTGCTGTTTAAATTCATAATCCCACAACTGCACCAAACAAGTTAGACCATCTCCAATGGTTCACCAAAACTGATATCAAATTCAAATTTTATGAAAAAACCACTGTTCACAGCTCCAATGGTGGTACCAAATGAATATCAAATTGAGATTTCATCAAAAAATTTATCAAACTGACGACGAAATATTAATTTCACCAAAACACTGTTGGTGACCGTTGCAAGGGGGACCGAGTCGACCAGCCGGTTGACCGGCCGGTTGACCAACCGGTCAACAAGTAAAAGATTCAAACAGTTCAGGAAAAAAAGTTCAAACCGTTAAAAAAAAAAAAAAAAAATTTGCCTAACCGGTCAACCGGCCGGTTGACCACCCGGTCGTCCCGAAAAAAGTTCAGAAAGTTCAAAAAAAAGTTCAAACAATTCGCAAAAAAAAAAAAAAAAAAAAAAAAATTTGCCTAACCTGTCAACCGGCCGGTCGACCACCCGGTTGTCCCGGAATAGATTTGGTGAAAGGTGAACCGTTGGAGTGAGTGGTATCAAATTTGGTGAAATAGGTCATTTTTATCTCAGATTTGGTAAAAAATTTGAATCACCGTTGGAAATGCTCTTAATAGCTTATATTTAAAGTTATAATTTATAATCTATTAATTAAATTATAATTTATAATCACTTTCCTATAAGTCTACTAAACGGAGTCAATGTGCTAATACCAAACAACCACTAAAATAATAGTGTGCATGACAGAATTCTCCTATTTATATATTTTGTTTTTCTCCCTATTTTGATTCAAATTTGCCTTAATTCCTTCAATAATTATAAAGGGCACATGTACACATCCTATATTTAAAGTTATAATTTATAATCTATTAATTAAATTATAATTTATAATCACTTTCCTATAAGTCTACTAAACGGAGTCAATGTGCTAATACCAAACAACCACTAAAATAATAGTGTGCATGACAGAATTCTCCTATTTATATATTTTGTTTTTCTGCCTATTTTGATTCAAATTTGCCTTAAATTATAAAGGGCACATGTACACAACCCATAGTCTTTTCCATATAAAAATGTAAGCATAGAGAGGATCGAGGTGCGCGTTTACCTCAAAAAAAAAAAAAAAAAAAAAAAAAAAAATTTCTCTGGCTCTCTCTCTATTTTGCTTGCAGAGGACAAAATCGTCGTCGGTCGCCCTCAAAACTCGACACCCCTTTTAATTTCTCACATAAAAACACATACCTCTCTCTCTCTCTCTCTCTCGCTCGCTCTCTCTATTGTTGTTGTTGTTGTTGTGTTGTATATACCTCACACAGTTTGTCTTCCAATCCTCCTCGTCTGTGATCAATTTTTCTCTCTGCATTCACTAATGGTCTTGAGATCTGTCTTCGTCTTGGCATTCGTCTTCCTCCTTCATTCGTTTCTCTCTCCAACCCTAGTAGGCAGATCTAATCTAATGATTGTCTCATCTAGTGTGTGGATTTGAATTTGGAAGAAGCCCTGCCCTGCCCTGCCCTAGAGGAGAATTGAATTGGATTGGATTGATTAACAATCATAATAATAATAATAATACAATGTCATCAATGAAGGGAAGGAGCAGGGTGTTCACGATGGGGCTAGTGACGTCGTGGTACTCATCAAACATAGGGGTTTTGTTGCTGAACAAGTACTTGCTGAGCAACTATGGGTTCAAGTACCCGATCTTCCTAACGATGTGCCACATGACTGCTTGTTCTCTCCTCAGTTACATCGCCATTGCCTGGTTGAAGATGGTCCCCATGCAGACCATCCGATCTCGAGTCCAATTCCTCAAGATCTCCGCACTCAGCCTCGTCTTTTGTGCCTCTGTTGTTAGCGGTAACATCTCTCTTCGCTTTCTCCCCGTCTCTTTCAATCAGGCCATTGGTGCCACCACCCCTTTCTTCACTGCCGTCTTCGCCTATCTCATTACCTTCAAGAGGGAGGCTTGGCTTACTTATCTCACTCTCATTCCTGTTGTTACTGGTGTCATCATCGCCAGCGGGGTATCAATTCTTTTTCTTTTTTTTTATCAATTTTTTCATTTCTCCTTCCTTTTTATCCCTTATTTATTTATTTATTTATTAGGGTGAGCCAAGCTTCCATCTTTTTGGATTTCTAATGTGTGTTGGTGCTACGGCTGCAAGGGCACTTAAATCGGTGCTTCAAGGGATTTTGCTCTCTTCTGAAGGGTAAATCATTTGCTCTTCTGTTTTTACTTTTGCAATGCAATTTAATTTGAGATTATTTATTTCGCGGTTGAATTCATTCTGAAAGGATTATACTTGTGTTCAGGGAAAAGCTGAATTCTATGAACCTCCTCTTGTACATGGCCCCAATAGCTGTTGTGCTTCTACTTCCTGCAACACTCTTTATGGAAGAAAATGTAGTTGGTATCACCCTAGCCCTTGCAAGAGATGATATTTGGATCATCTGGTATCTGCTATTCAATTCTGCCTTGGCATATTTTGTGAATCTCACCAATTTTTTGGTCACCAAGCACACCAGTGCTCTCACTCTGCAGGTCTGCCTCCCCTTCTCAGTTCTTGTGATTCAATGAGGTTTCATGATTGCTATCAGTAGTTATTACTTGTTTAAGATTAGTTTCTTGAATCAAAATAATTAGTCTTTGCACACTAATCAGAGAAAGTTGGTATTCGATTGTATGAATTGTGAGATCATAGTATTAGTAATATATATCTAGGAATGCACTTCTACAGCCCTTCCTCTTATATGGTGGTCCCACACATGTGAAGAGGGGAAGGCCGTGGAATCATGATCAACTGGCTACACATTTTACCCAATTGATGCTTGTTTCGATTTGTTGATGTTGCCATATTTTTTATTTCCTTCATATGTAATTCCTTTTGCTATTTTAATATTTTTTTAATGATTATTGAGTAGATTGTTCTGTAATATTAATA
This sequence comes from Camellia sinensis, assembly GCF_004153795.1. Lineage (NCBI taxonomy): Eukaryota > Viridiplantae > Streptophyta > Magnoliopsida > Ericales > Theaceae > Camellia > Camellia sinensis. The sequence goes on along the minus strand of NW_021027094.1, from coordinate 553,194 downwards.
CTGGAAAGGAAATATCAAAGGCTGTATAGAACATATATCCACCTTAGTTTGTATAATTAGATTAGAATGTGTGCACAGGCAAGTGAAACCCAACAGAGATAAATGTATTTTTTAATATTCATTAACATAGTTAATTTTCCACGTTCCCATGTCTTGCTCTTGAAGACCTAACGGCCATGTCAACTAACCATGGCTGCAAGACATCAATGTGAGTATGAATTGTTGACCGCATATCTAAAAGGGCAAGTTAGGCTGAAAGGAGAGGAACCCTTTCATTGCTTGCTATTGACACGCTTTTCTTTTGGAAGAAATTATTATGTGATGAATAATCAATGAGTAAATCTTGCATGTAGGAATTATTTGTTACTAAGAAGCATGGATACGTGACACAACACGTACATGTTGACATGATTTTTTACTTAAAAAATGCAGGTCACGATATGTAAGGGATATTTACGAAATATATAGTTTATATATTTATTATATATTATATATAAGAATAAACAATTATTATGTCATGTATACTAACAATTGACTTTCTCTGATCAAAATGTATTTGTCATGTAAATAAATTTGTAATTCAAAGATAATAACAAAATACAATGTAACACTAATTTCTAATGTCTAAATGAGGAGAAGAGAATTAGTGTAAATTTACATTGTTTTTCTTTTATCATTGAATTCGAAGTTATTTTATTCAAATTTGTGGAGTGTAATGTGCTTCATATGTGTCTAAATGATAGATACATGTTTTTCAAATGTCTGAGATGTATTCGAGTTTAGAAACTTTTTTAAAAATTTAAGACATGTTTTGACATTTTGTTTGATAGTGTTGAGAATTGTCCAACAAGGGTCATGTCGTGTTAGTGTCAGGCATGGTGCCCAACACGACACACCACCTTCTTAGAAATGCCTATGCTATTAGGTATATTTCATATACACTCAATCTAGCTAATAAGCCATGTTCTGTGTTTAGGTTAAATGGATCTGAACCTAGGCATCCTAACTTTACAGTTGTCTTATAAGAATAACAGACACTTCTAAGAATGTGACGTGTCCATGTCAGACAATACATGTCACGCCCCAACTTTTATTATTCGAGTACATTACCAAATCCAATTATAATCATTCTATTTAGTTGAGAACAAGAACAGGAATAAATAATAACATTCTCTTACGACAACCATGATCATATAAATAAGACATCTTACAATGCCCTTAGGCTTACATTGTATAATAATAAATAAAACAAAAGAGATTTACCCTTATACAATACATGGTACACGGCCAACAAGTAAAGGGCCCTGTGGCCAACAATTAAAAGACTTCAAATCATACACGATTCCCCCAGCCTTGTACCTGAAAAAGTTTATCAACATGTGGGATGAGCACTAAGCCCAGTAGAGATTCCAAAGATCCTAACCAATCACAACATATAGATAAAAATGATCATGAATTCATCAAGACATACCATTTAAGTAGTGTGACATTTAATATCCAAAATATGCATATATAACTGTGTTTTTCTCAAAACATTTCTCTTGACACAATTCAGTATAAAATCATTTCTTCTCGTTCATATTCTCATCATTACTTCCAAAAGAAAATGTTATAAACCTCATTCTTTCTTTGATAAAACTTTCCATGTTTAACAAAAAAATCACTTAAACAACCGTTCTGAAAATATGACCCCACATGCAAATCATAATCCCCATCCGACCTCTCAATACACCACAAGCCTTCACATCCCAACATATATCTACAATCTTCCCTGACCATAGGCTCAAGGATTTAAAAAAAGACTGGTATGAAACCGTTAACACATATATACATTCAAACGAGATAACCGAAGTAATATATACTACCAATCTCATCTCCACAATATGCAAACCGACAACACATATATATATATATATATATATATCCAAAACGAGATAAGTGAAGTAATACATACTATCAATTCCATCTCCACCGGCCTACAGCACGGATGGCAAATTCAACAATACCAATAACGCATAACACTTTACCGGCGTCACCCGGAAGGAGGTGCTCCTTAGGTCATACTTTACCGACCGTAAACCGGAAGGGAACGCAGAACCTATCACAATTCGCCATGCTTTGCCGGCTAAGATACAGCGGGAAATGGACCCCTTTTTCATACTTTACTAGGCGCAAAGTGGAAGGTACGAGAAAACCTCTGTCAAGGCACCACACTTTATTGGCTCAACACGGCGGGTAATAGACCCCCAAACATCATCACAATAAAATATAATCACGCTAACCAACATCAATAATACACGGTGTAATACATACACCTAGTCCGATCACCACCATAACAATCACTATCAGTTAATTACATTAACTCATTTCTTTTAAAATATACTCCGCGAACCACTGTTCCACACGGGTTTTCCTTTATTTCAAACATTCACAAACACATCATGGGGTACTAAACATCAAGACCATAAATATTCAACAATAGTCTCTCAACGGAAACAACGCTTACAAGCGTTCCAATTACCTCTTTAACAACATAATTCATAACTCAACAATGGAATTGTCTATTCACAATGTTCATTTATCATCGACAACACATCGTGTTACATCACATAGCCCATCTACAATAGCACTCATGACATACATCTAACAACAATCAATACCATCTTCCACCGATGGCCAAAGACAAACTCTAGATGCCAATTACATAATCCGAAATAATACACACCCTTAGGTAATTCTACATTTTCGTTCATCATAAACTCTCAAGTTTTATAAAAAGGGGTAATTAGTTCCATTTTGTTTTGAAAATAAAACCTTACTACTCTAAATCCCAACAAACACCACAATGGCCACGTCTACCAACATTAATCCAAAACCCCAATTATTCCTAGACAACCACATCATAACCCAATTTCCATCTAACATTACACTTCTCTTTAATATCCCAAATCAATAAACAAAATACCTAACATTTCCAATTTATATTCTAAACATGATTTATTACCCACAACCAATTATACACACAACCCACGAACTCACCAATATATGTCCAAGTCCACCCATATTCTTTTTAACAAAAACCAACAATAAACTATGTTTTTAAATGTCATAAAAATTACCACAAGTCTATCTATAGTGAGGTATTGAAAAGAAGCTCAAGAATAGGGACCTCTTGGAGCGAAGGGGAGAGAAGTCAAAAATCCACTGGCGACGAAAACACGATCTGCTCAGGTCAAAAGGAAGCCCTCGCGAAAAAGGAGAGAGAGAAAAGCAAAAAGTGACTTTTTAAACGCACTACGCACTACTATGGCCTTATATAGACGCGCGGACTGCTCAAGTGCAAAAAGTGACCCTCAAGTGTCCAGACACAAAAAGTGTGGCCGCTCGAGCGCAAGAAGTGTCACTCGAGCGTAGAATACAAACTCTCATAAGTTTGGCAGGCAAATGACCACCGCTCGAGCACAAGAAATCGCTCGAGCGAACACCGCTCGAGCACAAGAATGACCGCTCGAGCGAAGAATGACAACTCCCAGTATCTCTCTCTACAGACCTGCAAAAGTGCTGGAAGTTCACAATGACCGCTCGAGCGCAGAAGCAAAATTTTGGATGACAACAATTTGAGAAACAAGTTACCAACATGTTCCCAACACAACCAAGACACCCTAATAACCAAACCCAATAAACAATGAGTAGAAGCAAGACATGAACCATCAAAAAAAACAAAGACGCCCGGATCCAAAACCTCAACGGGTCGAATTCAAACCAGGGTCGCTATAATACTGACACATGTTGGACATTGGCACTTCTTGGACATGTGTCCCGTAGCCATTTTTTCATGTCCATAATTAAAAATAAAAATCTTAATTTCAGATACACGTCTGACACTCATTTTGCAATCTGACGTTCCTGTCACTTCTTGTCCATGTCTATCATTAAAATATAAGCTTGAGACTAACAGTTCTTGGACATTTGCTAACATCTGATTGTCAAAATTTGAAAATTTGATATAAATATCTTGTACCCTTAAAAAATTTATAGTTATTAAGAATAATCTTATGGAAGTTTCACATAAAATTAAATGACAAATGAAAAAGATATGTAAATATATTAGTAGATGGCTAAAGAGGATGAGACAAATCGTAATTATATATGTTTGCTATAGTTTGTTTGATTTTGAACTACTATGGTTCAGTAGTCCAAAAATTCATATAAAGAGTTAGATACAAGATTTACTTAGGGTTGTTTTGGGAAGTAGCAATTTTAGTTGGCTTTTTAGTTTTTTTACGAATAGACGTGTAGAAAAGTAGAAAGAAGAGCTTGACTTTTTAGTAGTAACTTACGTTTTTTGGCTATTTTAGGTGGTTCCCAAAACAACCTATATAAATTATTTAATTTTGTATATAGGGCAAAATCCATTTTACCTCCCTATGGTATATCTTGATAGCACTTTATCCCATGTCTTTTAAAAGTTGTAATATGCCCTCCATGTAATTTTGGACTAAAATGCAACCGTTAACACCATTAATTATAGATGTGAAATTACTATAATACCCTCAAACTTTATATTTTTTGGTAGTTTCTTTCTCTCTCATCTCTCATACACATAATTTATAATGTCTAGTATTAATTTAATTAAATCACAATTAATAAATTCTTAAGTTTTTATTATAATTTTAATTTAATTATATTTTAAATCACAATTAGTCCTAAATATTTAACTATTTATTGTAATTACTAACTTTTCAATTTAATTATATTTTGGATCACAATTAATGCTAAATTCTTAATTATTCATTATCATTTCTAACATGTTAATCTAATTTTAATTTAAGTACATGTTAGATCAATTCTTAATTATTGTTTATCTTATATTTTATATTTTAGATCAATTCTTAATTATATTTTATTTTATTTTATTTTAATTAACATATTTATCTAATTTTAGGTTTGGAGAAAATGGGGGTAAATTTGTCCTTTTATTGTATTAAATTTCATTCTAATTTTTCAAAAAGCAAAACCCACTCTAAAAAATGGTGTATGTACTACACCTTTTGTTAGTTTGGATGGAAAAATTAACAGTAGCACTTTAGTCCAAAACTACATAGGGGCTTTCTAGTTATATTTGAATGATAGGCTGGTAAAGTGGCCTAGCGCCAAACTACAATGGGGTAAAATGAATTTACTCCTTGTATATATTGTGCACATGAATAACCATATAATGTATTCCTAGATAATATAATATTAAGATATAATTATTTGTGGTGTGTGCGAACTGAATCTGTGTTGAACTTTTTTTGAATTTTCCATGTCGACATATTTGTGTCGTGTCTTTGTCTCTGTCTTTGTCTTTGTCTATATCTACGCTTCATAGGCTGTCTTGGATATTCTAATTACCTGTGAATCTGTGATATTGTAAATAAGTATATACTAGCTGGTAAAGTGGATGCTGAAATGGAAAGTTAAGACTTTCTATGACCATCCTATCAGGTGCCCTTATGCAATATATTTAAGCAAATTAAGAAAAAGAACCAAAAAGAAGCTACAAAAATTGGAATCCATTGTGGGGTTCCTTAACAAGCACCTTGGGTAGATCCTTTTGGGGAAGCATGTTCTTTGTTTTTCCATTCTTATTTTTATTTTTATTTTTGCAAAGCCACCCAACTGTGCAAGGAGTTGCTTTGGTCTTTTAAGTTGAAATTTTGTTTCCAAATATGGCTCTTTGAAGGTGGTCCTAATGTAGGTGCATAAACGGTAAGTAGAAGTTGTACCAAACACTATGCATAGTTTCTCAAAATTTTAAAAAAAAGGGGAAAACAAGAAAAAAAGAAAGAAGATATAAGCATTTCTAGTAAGTTGCACCAAAAAGGTCTAGTGTCCCTGTGCTCTGCCTGGTGACTGGGTTGGTGTAAGAGGCCTTAGGTTGTCTAATGCAATCTAAATGCAAATCAAAAGTCAAATTGAGAGAGAGAGAGAGAGACGCGGACGCAGACACAGACGTGCGGACATGCGGACATGCAAATTTTCAAAAAAGGGGGGACATGACACACTAGAGACACGTTCAATATATATAATTTTATTTTTTTTTATTATGTCTAAAATTGAAAAAAAAAAAAAAAAAGGTTCATTGAAAGGTAATTAAAAAACGAAGGGAAAATTATGCAAATAGTCCATGTACTTTACACAATGTGTCAATTTGGTCCCTGTAGTTTCAATTTGCTCGATTTTGCCTCTTAATTTAACGGATTGTGTTATTTTAGTCCAATAAATAACAATTGTTAAGTTAATTTAACAGAAAGTCAAACAATGCGTCAATTTGGTCCTTGTATTTTCCACAATTTGTCAATTTAGTCCTTGTCCAAATCGAGAAAATTGAAACTACAGGGACTAAATTGACACATCATGTAAAGTACAGAGACTAAATTGACACATTATTTGACCTTCTGTTAAAATAATTTAACAACCGTTATTTATTGGACTAAAATGACACAATTCGTTAAATTAAACGGCAAAATCGGGCAAATTAAAACTACAAAAACCAAATTGACACATCATGTAAAGTACAGGAACTATTTGCATAATTTACCCAAAAAAAGAAAAATGCTTCAGACCACTATTCAACACCACTAATGACAATGCAGCATGTGGACCCCACTATTGATGTGATAGTTTGGCTTTTATTTATTTTTTTCTTGCACTTGCCACCTCACTAGTAGTACTTTTAGAGCTTCCAATTTAGTGCTCTAAATCGGGACTGTTAAAAAAATAGAAAAAGAGGAAAAAAAAAGAGGGGCTCCGATATAAATAAAAAAAAAATAAGATTTTTAAGAAATTAAAAAAAAGAATTTTTAAACTCTCATAAGAGAATAATATATATATATATATATAAATACAAAGCATACACAGAAAATAGAGGGGGAGAGATGAAACAGAGAGAGAAGACCTGCAAAAAAGCGAGAGAAAGAGAGGAAACAAAGTGCAAGAGAGAGAGAGAGAGAGAGGGCCGTAGGACACACAAATAGAGAGACGACGTGCAAACTGAAGAAAGAAGGAAAACGAAGCAAAGAAGGACATACCTCGATCTACGCTTCAACCGGTTCAGGTTCTCTGTTTTTCTCCTCTCTCTTCTTTGTTCTTCTCTTCTCCTTCGATTCAATTTTCTCCTCTCTTCTTTTTCAGTTTTGGTTTTTTATAGTTTGGCCCCATTTAGAAATTTTAGAAATTACATTTTGTGCCCTGCGGTATCCGAAACGTATCCGAGTGTGTCCAAAACGTGTCCAGCTACAAAAAATTCATAAAAAAAAAAGAAAAAAAAAAGGGGACACCTCAGGGAGAATGTCAGACACCCGTGTCCACCGTGTGTCCAACACTGATACGTAGGCCTTGGGAAGGTGTCCGTGCTTCATAGCTATTTATTCTACTACATCAGATTCTCCCTCTTTAAGATACTTGTCCTCAAGTTTAAGTAGCAACTAAGTGAGCTCAATGTAGGGGAGGAATAGGTGTTGCATCTCATCTCCATGCTTGACACAAACATAGCGCTCGCAACTCATCCTTCCTTGAATACATGGAATTGCATCATTAGCTAAATAACCATAGGTGCAAATTGACAATTCTCATCATGCCCATACCATACCCTCTTGCTAAAGCTTGGACAACCTCCATTTTCCTGAGCCTTGCATTTCTGATCAGCGCACTGGTGCAAAGATGAACTCATTCAATCGGAATGAGATCAATAGACTAGCAAACAGATAGTTTCCAAAGCAAGGTTGAGGAATGTGACAAAAGATGAAAGGATCCACTATGCATCCACTAGGTAAGAACCAAGTAAGAGAAGCTAGTTAGGAGTGAGTTCTGCATCGCGGTATGTCCTTCTGTCCCTGTAGGCACAATAGGGCATCGCAGAGTGAACTCATTCAAGTTTGATTTGGATTGGCATCCTCTCGATTTCGTCACCCAAATTTGGAGCATAAGGCCCATCACTACCTTCCCATCGACCTCACACCTAGTCAAACAAAGAATTCAAATCTCAGCTGGTCGAACTTTGATCCTCAAGAACAGGTCGTGAAATTTGCAAAACGAAGGTTGCAAACAATCTTGAGAGGCACCAGAACTGAGCACCAAGCCAAATCAAAGAAGAAAGAGACTTGGTCTGGAACACAAAGTCAAAAGTCCAGAGCAATCAGGTGTGAAAGCCTAGATCAATGAGAAAGACCTATGATCATTCGTGAGGACACCCTTGCCAGCAAAGACCCATGATCGATTCATGAAATTGATATGTAGAACAGAACCAGTTCAGTTTGTGACTTCAGAATCATGAAGAACTCCAAATCACAAGTCAAAAGTTGATGAAATCTGAAGAGCGAGAGTTGCAACTGTGCGTCGAAGCTTCGGAATTGATTCAAATTGACTGGAATCAAGTTTTTAGGTATCACCCAAAACTTTTGGGTTGGTTTTGGATCTTACCCAAGGTTTTAAAAAGTGGCCGCAACTGTTACGTAACGCTGTTACGTAATGGTTGTGGTGGTTACCGCAACCCGTTATGGCCGTTTTTGCAGTGTGATTGAGATTCACAGGTGTGTCGGCCGTAGCGGTCGTAAGCTAACGGTGCCGTAACGGCCTATTATGCACCGTTACGTAACGGTTTCGAATTGCTTCTTAAATTATTTAAATTTTTACGATTTAAATTTTTTGAATATTTATTTTAATTTTTTACTTTTTAAATTTTTTAGATTATTTAAATTATTTAAATATTTATGATTTTAATTTTTTGAATATTTATTTTGAAAAAAATTTATTTCCTCTGTAGTATTTTCAATTAATAAATTGATTAATGTTATTTTCTGTTAACAATAATTTTTTTTAATTGAATTTTAAAAAGAGTTTGGTTATTAGCGTTGATCAGAATTTTCAATAGTGTGAAAGTAGTATGTTTTGTTTTGACTTATAATAATTTGAATTAAGTTTTGAAAACTCTTTCCAAAACTCATAACCAAACAAATTTTCTTACTTCACATGTCAGATCAAACTTTCAAAACTCAAGTCCACACTCAATTCAACACTCTATTCAAAAACTATAACCAAACAAATTTTCTACATTCAAATCATAATTCCATAACTCACAAACTCAAAATATAACTCATACTTTCAAATCTTATTTACAAAACTCTACCAAACGTAACCTAAAATTATATATCATTCAATACTCAAGATCTAAGAATAATTAAAACAAAAAACAAAAAATAAAAATTTAAAAATTTTGCCAAACGGGCCTTACGAAGTTGAAATCGAGACGTAATTGTGTGAGTGATTTTTTGACACACTGCCCGCCTAGTAATCAGCTGGAGAGCATCGGCAGAATAGATGGCTTCAACAAACCTGTAACAGAAAGAAAAGGCTTTGGCGGTGGCTCTTCCACCCGGGGGCACTTCGACGATCAAGTCAGTATATCTCTCAAAGATAATCAAGTGCTAAACTCACTACTCAAAGCATAAAACTGCGTACCTTAGACCCACGGGGGTGCCTATCTTTTATAGCCAACTCAATCCTAGTCCCACTAGAAACCTGACTTCTATGGACTCCTTTTCAGTGCTTACTTTGGATTTCTCAAGAGATAAAGATAAACTTCCTAAGAACTTTATCCTTATCTTAGCAAAGTCTTCTTTTTACTCTAGGACTCTTGCCCCTTATCCATTATCCGCTTATCTCGGATTCCGATATCTTCGGAGATAACCTCGACATCACTACTAGGACACGTGGCACTTCGGCTGACACGTCGGCGTCACCTTGCCACGTGTTGGTATGTAGAAAATACATCCCCACAACTGCCCCCTAGGTTCTATTACCTCGGCATTCTGAGGTGATGGAACCTATATCTGTATTTTCATCTAGTAAATTGGCTTAAGATTTGACAGTCGAGATCATTCATGTCTGGCCGACATGCTTTCCCTAAAAAATCAAAGATTTTTAAGGAACCTTTACGCGCATGAGCTGTCATGCACTTCAATTCAACCGTTTAGACACGCGTTTCTTTCTTACTAGCTCGTGCCTGTAACGCGCCCAAAAGTCATCTCTTCTTCACTTGCGCTGTCTGACATATGCACTCTTTTAGGCGTATTGATTGCTTTTGCCGCCGTTTTCATTTTTTGGCAAAATCTTTTCCCCTTTCTTTTGTCTCTTCACTTTTGCATCTGAGTTCTCTTATTTTTTTCTCTCTCTAAAATTCTTTCTCTCGAATCCGTCATTGTTCAAGCTCCAGGCTCTGCAACTTCATTCGTATCTCTGGTGAGGCTCTCGCTACTCTGTCTCTTCTGTAACCGTCGTCTGTCTTCGGCGAACTTCATTCCAGCTTCAATTTCTCTGGTAAGCCACTATTCTTTATGTATTCAGTTCACTGATGTTCTTCTGTCTTCTTGCTGCCATTACTGTTTTGTTTAAACTGTTAATTCCGTGAATCATATTTATTGTTCACTACTTCTTGCATTTTTGCCACTGTTCTTGGCCCTGTAGTTCTTGTTTTGTTTATACTTTTGAGAACCCCACTTCTGTTCTTCGTTCTGAAACTGCGTTCTGGTTTCTTGTTTCCTGTGTTGTTTTCCAGATCTCTGCCTTCAATTTTTGCTTTCAATCTTTGCCTTCATAGATTTAGGTTTGGGATTTGTCTATAGAACCTATCAATCCTTAGGAAAAAACTGAAACAATCCTTATCAGCATATACCTAGGGTTTCGCCGAGGTCCCGATAACCCCTTAAGAGTATTTTCTTTCTGAAACCTAGCCTTCTGACTTTAGGCCGACGTTATGGGTATGTGGAGGCACAGGGTAGATATCCTGACCAAACTTGAGTACTTTAGGCAAGAGTTCTCCATTCTTGCCGATGTCCACCTGAGACTTGCTGCGGATGATGACTCCATCATGCCTACAGAAAACACCATGCCCCTTCCCATTGTAGCTTTTACTGAGTGCGGACTCCGGCTCCCACTCAACATCCTTTTTCGCGAGATTCTTCATTATTATAAGTTGAACCCCATGCAACTGACAATCAACTCTTATCGAGTGATTTTTGGTATTATCGCCTTAGCTAAACAGGAAAACGTTAGGATCACCTTAGCCGACATACAATACTATTATACCATGTGCGCCTTTAATCTGAAGGAAAAAGGCTTCGTTTATTATCTTAAGCCGAGGTCCACTGAATTCAAAATCGTAGCCGACCTCCCAGACTCCAACAAGGGGGCTGGAGATGACTATGTTATTGCTTCGGGAAATTGGGAGTTTGGCGCAGACGAGGATGCCCATCTCTACCCTCTTCCCCAATCAGTTAAAGAGGGCAAGGGTAAGAGCCCAGTGTCAATACTTAGTTGTTTTTGTTCAAGTCTTCAATATTTTATCTGTTTCTAATGTCTGTTTCTTCTTGCAGACGTTCGTAAGCCAGCGAAAAACTTCCGCCAATCTCACGTTCCCAGTAAGGACCTGAAAAAACTCCTGGACTTGCCAGTTCACAAAAGAAAAGCACTTCTTCTTCTCAACTTTATTCCTACATACAAATCGACTTTGCCCGATGTCTCCAAAAGAAAGAAGAAAAGCCTTTCTCCTCCTACTGCCACGACTCAAACCGCCTCTACATCACGAACAGATCAAGAGTCAACATCTGACCCAACCAATCAACCTTCTACCTCAGCCCCATACTTGGTCCCAATACAAGAACGAAAATGCCGGCGAAGACTTGTCAAAACTGCTGAGATGGGTCGCCCAAAGCCCGTTGCTCAAGACCTCCTTGCCGATCTCCCTGTTGACGTCGATGCTCAGCCGACGCAAACCATGCCCCTACGAAAGCCGAAACGAACCAAGAAAGCCCATCCAAAGGCTAAAGCTACTAAAGTCGAGGCTGAGGATACCCTGACAATTTCACAATTGGCAGGGAGTGAGAAGACGACTTCTGTTCCCAAAAAAAGGTCTGCTGAGACACAGCCATCAGAGTCCACACAATCAAAGAAGCCGAGGTCATCGTTTGCGATGACCTCGGGGTCCAGAATTCCAAGAGTCCCCTGGACGCCTGAAATTACTTTAGAAGATAAGCCTGTTCTTGCCAGCGATAGTGCCGAAGATATTAATGTCGGCGTAGCACTTAGTACCGCCCTACTTCTCCCAGGTGATCTTGAGCGGAATGCCAAGATGAGTGAGTACGAGAACTATGCCTTTATGCTCCAACGTTATGTCCAAGTAAGTGTCTTTGCATGGAAACTTGTCTTCTCTTTTACTTTGTAAAATTTTGTAATAATTTTTGCCCTGTGCTCTTTCAGGCCATTCAACATGCCCACTCTTTCTCCATGCAAGCTTTTGAAAACAGAGCAAAGTTGGTCGACCTGAAGAGGGAGGTTTCTACCCTTAAAAAGGAGAACAAAACTCTTCAATTAAAGATGAAAAAACTGGAAGACCAGGCTGAGGCTGCCACCAAAGCCCAAACCCTTGCCGAAGAAAAGGCTGAATCTACTGAGGCCATCAAGAAGGTTGCCAAGGCCGAGAAGAGAGAAGCCGAGGACAAAAAGGCCCAAGCCGAAAAGGAACTTCAGGAGGCCTTGGCTACTAAAGATGCTGAAATCAAAGCGGCCGACGAAAAAGCCTATGCCCAAGGAATGGCCGATATTACAGAGGAATACAAATTACAAGTTAGGCAGGCATGCAATAGGGGCTTTTCCCTTGGTTGGATGTCCCTGGTCAAAAAGCTTAATATTCCTGAAGATTCACCTCTGCGCAAGGCCGAAGCTATTCCTCTCCCATTCCCTCCTCCTCCTGCACCTCCAAGTCAAGCTGAAGAAAAATCTGAATCTGAGTCTGAAGATGATGAGGAAGGTGAGGATGAGGCTTTAGTAAGAAAGTCCAAGGAGGATGTTGGGCCTAAGTCTCCTTCTCTGAATGAGCAGGTCTTGGACCTGACTCAAGATGATGATGGTGATGCAGTTGCTAAGGAAACTACTCCTGAACAGGTCTCATCTGACGTTCCTCCAGCCGAAAAGAGTCTTGATGAAACCCTCGCGCAGATTGATGCCGAAATCGTGGCGGAGAAGACTGCCGAAGTAGTTCTTCAGGAATCAGTCGAGGTAGTTCTCCAAGAATCAGCCGAGGTCCAGTCTCAAATTGCGCCTGAAGTAGAAGAATCATAACTTTGATGTCCCTCTTTTCTTGTCTTTTGTACTTTTTTGTTTCCTGGACAGTAGAAGCTTCTCTGTACGGCCGATGTGTCTTCTGTTTGTGTTGGATATTTTAACATAACTATCTTTCTTTGAATGTGCATTCTTTTTTGCCTTTTCTTTGACTACCTCTGTTTGATTTTATACTTAGAATTTTTGTATGCCTTTCATACTTTGCCTCCTTTGTGCAATCTTCTCGGCGTTACATACCTCGGGTATAATAGCTACAAATCTTTTATTTCGGCAAGATACTGACCTGCAAACTTTTCATAAATTCTAACAAGTGTGAAACATATACTACTCAGTGTTAATTTTGTAAACTTTTTCTCAAGTTTCAACAAGTATTTAAATGGTGATCTCGATCTGGCCTACTTGTAAATTGCTACAAATTTCAACAAGGATTAATATATACTGTAACAGGGATCAACAAGGATTAACATAACAAGTGTTAAACAATAATCTATTTATAAATTGCTACGAATTTCAACAAGTGTTTAAACAACATACTTAACTTTTTCCTCAACCTGTAAATTGCTGCAAATTTCAACAGATGATCATATGTCGGCTTAACGTTATCTTGTAAATTGCTACAAAATTGAACAAGTGTTAAGCATCTTCTTTGGTTTAACCAACCTGTAGATTGCTACAAGTGTTTAGCAATAACCTCGGCTTTGCTTCAACTTGTAAATTGCTACGAATTTAAACAAGCGAAGAGAAACAGTAATCTTGGCTTAACTTCAACTTGTAAATTGCTACAAATTTCAACAAGTGAAGATAAGGAACCATTTCAGCTTAACTTCAACTTGTAAATTGCTACAAATTTCAACAAGTGAAGATAGGGAACCATCTCAGCTTAGTTTCAACTTGTAAATTGCTACAAATTTCAACAAGTGAATTAAGTGTCTCTGTCTTCTCTCTGCCCCCAATGTGAACCTGAGTTCTACTTGGGTTCTCATTGTTCATGTCTCAAAAACACCAACATGTAACTTTATCAATCATATGTGTTTAAAGAAAAGGGAAAAAATTTTATTGATGACCTTGGCCAAAAATAATGTACATCTAATGATAGAAGAATTTCAAATTACAAGTGTTCCAAGGTCTTGGCAGTGCTTTGCCCTCGTTATCTTCAAGCCGATAAGCTCCATTGCCTAATACCGAAGTAATTCTGTAGGGTCCTTCCCAGTTTGGGCCAAGCTTGCCCTCTCTGGGATCCTTCTTGTTGCCGACGACTTTTCTCAGGACTAGGTCGCCGACTTGAAAATCTCTTAGATTGACTTTCTTGTTGTAAGCTCTGGCAAGCTGTTGCTGGTATGCTGCGAGCTGAATTGCAGGTTTCTCCCTTCTTTCTTCTAAGAGATCCAGATCTCGGGCTAGAAATATATCATTTGTGCCATTCTCTACTCCGTCGGTTCTGATCCCTGGGATGCCGATCTCCAGAGGGATGACTGCTTCTGTGCCATAAGCTATGGCAAAGGGGGTTTCCCCTGTTGATATTCTCGGTGTAGTCCGATATGCCCAGAGTACATTGGGCAACTCGTCTACCCACTTTCCTTTTGCAGCCTGCAGCTTCTTCTTTATCTCATCCAAAATTACTTTGTTGGATGCTTCTGCTTGCCCATTGCTTTGGGAAAAACTTGGTGTTGAAAAATAATTCTTTATCTTGAATTTCGCGTAGAAGTTCTTGATGAGTTTGCTGTCAAACTGCGTTCCGTTGTCGGCAACTATTGCTCTTGGAATGCCAAATCTGGTGATGATGTTTCTCCATATAAAGTTCTTGACGTCCACATCTCGGATTTTGGCAAGAGGTTCTGCCTCTATCCACTTCGTAAAGTAATCTATTGCTACCAGCAAGTATTTTCTCTTCCCAGTTGCCTGGGGAAGTTGCCCAACAAGATCCATGCCCCATTGGGCAAACGGCCAAGGGCTGGATACTGGGTTTAGGTCAGCAGCTGGCTGATGTATCAAAGGTGCAAACCTTTGGCATTGTTCACACTTCTTCACGTAGGCTTCAGCATCCTTTTGCATGTAGGGCCACCAATACCCCTGGGTAATGGCCCTGTGGGCTAATGATCTGCCCCCAGCATGGCTTCCACAAATTCCTTCATGAATTTCATATAGGAAATCTTCAACCTGCAAAGGGTGTACGCACCTTAAAAGGGGTCCAGTGAAGGACCTTCTGTAGAGGTGTCCATCTGCTGTCAGACTAAATCTTGCCGATTTCAATCTGACTTTGTGTGCCTCCTTATGATCTTCTTGCAGCTTTCCTTCTTTCAGGAATGCAACAACTGCATCCATCCAACTTGGCCCTATGTCCATACACATTGCTTCCTGCTCTGTGCTCTGTGGTCCTATGCTCGGGCCCGACATATAGTCGATCATAATTGTCCTTGTTTTTCCAGTCTGCATTGAACTTGCCAGGTTAGCCAACGCGTCGGCGTGGGTGTAACATCTCGGTTAACTTGGAGTAGTCGGCAGTTCTGAAATAGGGCCGCCAATCTGATGACCTCTTTTGCATATGCCGACATCCTTTCGTCTCTCGCTGCAAATTCTCCTGTTGACTGGTTAACAATAAGCTGTGAATCACAAAAAACTATTACCTCATCTACTTCTGCTGTTGCTGCCAGTTTTAGCCCTGCAATTAATGCTTCGTATTCCCTTCATTGTTTGAGGCCTAGAACCCCAAACGGATGGACTGTTCTATTATTTCTCCATCTGGAGATATCAGCAGTACTCCTGCCCCTGCTCCTTGTCTATTTGAACTTCCATCGACAAACAGTCTGAATGAGTCACCGATGTAGATGCTGCAGGGTCTGAGTTTTTCCTTATTTTGCTCTTTTGCCTTAGGCTGGGATTCTCCTTGCTTGCTGGGACAATGCTCATCCTGGCTCAACGGAGCCCGATGTTCGATGGTTTCAGGCGTGAATTCTGCCATGAAGTCGGCCAAAACTTGGCCCTTTATTGCTGTTCTGGGCCTGAACTAGGTCATACTAGCCCAAGGCAACTGCCCATCTTGCGATTCTTCCTGTTAAGTCTCCTTGTTGCAACAGGGACTTCAGTGGGTGCTTTGTGAGCACCACAATCTTGTGCGCCTGAAAGTAATGGTTCAATTTTTTTGAGGCCACTACTAAGGCCAGCATTAATTTCTCTGGTGGTAGATATCTTGTTTCTGCGTCAGCCAAGGTTTTACTTACATAATAGACAGCCTTTTGTTCTCCTTGTTCTTCTCGGATTAGCACTGCACTTACTGCGTGTTCTGATACAGCTAAGTATAAAAATAGCTCTTCCCCAAGTTCAGGTGTCGAGAGGACCGGAGCCGTGGTCAGATATTTCTTTAGGTCGGCCAAAGCGGCCTCACATTCCTCAGTCCATAGGAAGTCCGTGGTCTTCTTTACCAGGTTGAAGAAGGGTTTACATTTGTCTGAGCTTCAGCTTATGAACCTGTTTAGAGCTGCGGCCCTTCCAGTAAGCATTTGTACCTATTTTGCCGATGTTGGGCTTTGTAGGTCTAGGATGGCCTTGATCTGATCTGGGCTGGCCTCTATGCCCTTCCTTGTTACCAGGTACCCCAGAAAGTTACCAGATCCAACTCCAAACGCGCACTTTGATGTGTTGAGTCGGAGCCGATATGTTTTGAGGATCTTGAATACCTCTTTTAGGTCGGCAAGATGACTCTTAGGCTCCTTGGTCTTCACGACCATGTCATCGATGTAGACTTCTACTGTTTGGCCAATCAGGTGTTTGAACATTTTGGTTACCAACCTTTGGTAAGTTGCTCCTACGTTTTTCAACCCAATAGGCATTACCTTGTAACAATACAGTCCTTTTGGGGTGATAAACGCTGTCTTCTCTTCATCTGGAGGGTACATGGCTCTCTGGTGGTATCCTCTGTAAGCGTCCAGGAAGCTCATCCTTCCATGTCCAGATGTGGCGTCTACCAATTGGTCAATCTTGGGTAGAGGAAAGCAGTCTTTGGGACAAGCTTTGTTCAAGCTTGTAAAATCTACGCAGACCCGCCATTTACCGTTCTTCTTTTTTACCACTACTGTGTTGGATAGCCATGTCGGGTAATGAACTTCTCGGATGGCCCTAGCCTCCAGAAGTCTGTCCACTTCTTCTTCCACTGCTTCGACGTGCATCAACGTCAGTCTTCTGGCTCGTTGAATCACAGGTTTTGCCGACCTGTCGATATTCAATTTATGGCAAGTGACCTCGGGGTCAATGCCAGGCATTTCGTAAGGTGTCTAGGCGAACACCTCAATGTTGGCTCTTAAAAAAGTCTCCAACTCTTTTTCCTCTTCTTCGGCTAAGCCCGAGCTGAGAAGAAAGAAGCATTCTTCGTCTCCATCCTGGACGAGGATTTTCTTTAGCGTCTCTTCGCTCTTCTCGACTGGTTCTTTGCCGACGTTTTCTAGTACTTCTACGTCCACATCTTCAATTTCTGCCTTTTTTGGCTCTCGAACGCTGCAAGTAGACTTCATTGCTGCCATGGAGTAACTTTTTGCCTACAGTTGATCTCCTCTGACTTCTTCAATCCCATGCTCTGTTGGGAACCGTAGTAGTTGATGCAATGTTGAGGGAACTGCCCCCATTGCATGCAACCGTGGTCTTCCCAAGATGATGTTATATGGTGAAGGTGTGTCAATCACCATGAATTCTGTCATGATCTTCTTAGTGCCAGCTTGTACTTCCAAGTTTGTTGCGCCTAGTGGCCACGTCGGCGTTCCATTGAAGCCGACCATTGGGCCATTCGATTGCTCCATGTCGTCTGGTGAAGGCCTAGCTCCTTGTAACATCTAACGTATATGATGTCACAAGAGCTGCCTTGATCTATTAGGATGCGTTTCACTTGGCACTCCCCAACCTGGAGGGATACTACCAAGGCATCATTATGCGGATGCTGGACCATCTCTAGGTCGGCTTCAGTGAAGGCTATCATCGGTCCTCGGCACTCTTCAGGCCGAGGTCTTTTATGTCCGACCTGGTTCACGTGCTGCAGGTGTCTTACTCTTTGGGTTTCTCCCTGAATGTCGCTTTTATTCACTTTTGAGTGAATTACATTAACCACCCTAGGTCCCCCTCCCTGTGGTTGCTGTGCTAGGAGAGGCGGGGCTGTTGGTGCTTGAGGCAATCTTGCCTGCTCTTCTCTTGTCCTGGCTTGGTCGACGAAGTCCCTCAGATGGCCTTGCCTTACTAAGTCCTCTAAGTATGTTTTTAGGGCTCTGCAGCCCTGAGTTGGGTGCCTTTCTTCATTGTGGTAAGCACAACGCCTACCAACGTTCCTTCCCATGTATTCCCCTAGGGCCTTTGCTGGTGCGCTGAAATAAGGTTGATTTCGGATTTGCTCCAGGACTTTGTGTACTGGGATTCGGAACACAGTCGTCACTGCCTGTTTACCCCTCAATTCTATCTCCGATTTGTTAAATCCGTTGTCACCTCTGCTTCGCTTCGGCTCGCCGTTCCCTTTTTCCTGCTTTACCTCCTTATTCCCCGATGTGTCCTCCTCGGCTCTGGCATACTTCTCAATTCTTGCCATGAGCTCTTCCATGCTTTTTGGCAAAGTTTTTGCCAAAGACTTCCGTAGTGGACAATTGTCTTTCAGGCCGTTCTTGAATGACACGACCGCTACTTCTTAATTACATTCTGGTATTCGATTGAACACCTCATAGTACCTTTTCGCATAGGCCCTAAGGCCTTCGTCTTTGCTGATCTTCAGAGCCATCAATGCGTCTACCCTCAATGGTTGCAGTTTCTTCGTCACAAACCTGGCCACAAACATCTCGGCCAGGCCTTCCCAAGTCTTTACGCTTCCCTTCGGTAGTTTATGGAACCAATCTGATGCAATTTTCCCAAAGGACGAGGGGAACACTTTGCAGAGCAACGGCTCATTCCCACTATATAATGCCATTGAATTCAGGTATAGCCCGACGTGGAAGTTGGGATCTGACTTACCATCATATATTTGGAACTTTGGCATACTAAATCTCTTTGGTGCTTGAAATTTGTCCAGTTCCACCGAGAATGGTGTCTTCGGCTTAACTGGGGAAGTTACCTCGGCTTCAACATTCTGTTGTTTCCTCTTGAGGTAATCTCTTAAGTCTTCTTTACTCCTCCCTGGAGCTCGGCTATCTTTGGACTTCAATCTTTTTGGCACACTACGTTCAGCCTCGTGGTGGGCTCGTTTTGATTTCTCTCCATGTGTTGTGTCAAAGCAAAGCCGATGTTCTTTGGGCCCTGGATCCTTCGTGTGATACGTTCTTCGGGACTCCTCTCGTCTTGGCTCCTCTCGTCCGCCTTCCCTGGAAGGTCGGTGAGAGTGCCTTCCGCTCCTGGTGTGCTGAGGGATTTCGGGGATCGCTCTTCTTCCTCCCTTCTGGGTGTTAGTTGCTGGCATCGGCGTATCCTGCAGCGGGTATAATGGCTGCATGACATTGTTTTGCATCATGAAGTTGACTACTGACTGTAGGTCTGCCAATTTGTTTGCCAAGTCTTTTACTTCCTCATCCCTCCGTAGGCACCTATCCCTCCATACCTGAAGGTTATCTTCGTGATAATACTTACTTTGGTCTGTCCTCTTTGAAGCGTCGCCCTCCTGGCCGACGTCTTTCTCTCCGTGGCCTTGGTCATGAGTTTCTGCATTGTGGTTGTCTCTTTCAACGTCAAGGTCAATTGGTCTGCCACTCCCAGCAGGAGTGTCGCCCCTAATGTTTTCCTTTTGTTCATTACTGGCCATTTATTCTTCTAAGATTCCCACAGACGGCGCCAAATTGTGTGAGTGATTTTTTGACCACACTGCCCGCCTAGTAATCAGCTGAAGAGCACAGGCAGAATAGATGGCTTCAACAAACCTGTAACAGAAAGAAAAGGCTCCGGCGGTGGCTCTTCCACCCGGGGGCACTCCGACGATCAAGTCAGTATATCTCTCAAAGATAATCAAGTGCTAAACTCACTACTCAATGCATAAAACTGCGTACCTTAGACCCACGGGGGTGCCTCTCTTTTATAGCCAACTCAATCCTAGTCCCACTAGAAGCCTGACTTCTATGGACTCCCTTTCAGTGCTTACTTTGGATTTCTCAAGAGATAAAGATAAACTTCCCAAGAGCATTATCCTTATCTTAGCAAAGTCTTCTTTTTACTCTAGGACTCTTGCCCCTTATCCATTATCCGCTTATCTCGGATTCTGATATCTTCGGAGATAACCTCAACCTCGCCGAGATAACCTCGGCGTCACTACCAGGACACGTGGCACTTCGGCTGACAAGTCGGCGTCACCTTGCCACGTGTTGGTATGTAGAAAATACATCCCCACAGTAATATAATTTGTTTTTATCAATTTAAATAGAATGGTTCACGACACTAGAACTATTATAAAACTACACAATTCAAAGGATTTGTAAATTCATACCAACTCAACTCGAGTCAATGCTCGAACCCACAAACAAATTAAGAATATTATTAAACAGATACCCAAAAAAATAATAACTAAATAAATAAATTTAATTTGATTCAACTCATTACAAATATATTATTAACATCACAGTTATAAGAAGTATGCCATACAATGGTATTATTAAATTTTCAAAAATATCCCATGGCTTTTACTCAAACACCTTACTATAGAGGCTAATAAATTGTGTGCGTGACATTAGTAAGGCCAATCATCTAGCCACACAAGATCATATGTCCCTATTTTTCCCTCCACATATTTCAAATTATTTATTTGTCATACGATAAGTTTGACCGTATAAAAAGAAATGATTTGAGACAATGGGTCAAGCCCGTGTGGTGATTTTTGGATCCAATGGGTCAAGTCCATTTTGCCCATAACCTCCCTCTCTACAAAACTTGGGCACCCCTTGGGGCACACCCCAAGGTCCAATCCCGTGCCTTATAAACCCACTCAAAACATCCCACCAAATCAATGTGGGACAAGCCATTTTCCAACCTTAAGGAATTTCCACCAAAACTCCATTTCCATGAAGCTCACTTTGGCTTCAATTTCGCATTCACTCGATAATGGTTTTGAGCAACCAAATATACCACGTGAGTCACAACGCGGCATAGAACGCGTTACCGCTTAGACCCGCCAAAATAGACGTACGGGTCCCACCTAAATAATAGACTAAAGTTAGCCAAAAATTCTGTTTTTACCCAGAATTTTTCAACCATTTCCAACAAATTGTTATACAGTAGGGATTAGTTTTAGGTGTGAAAGTATTTTATGAAAAAACTTGAATGTTTGATTATGATGCTTGCATTTAGACAAGACCATGTGCATTGTGGTTACATGAAATATTATTGGCCATTCAGATTTGCCAGCTCCAAGGTTGTGTTTTTCTATCCCGATCTGATCATGGTCGATTCTCATTATTGAATCTATTGATAACCAGACTAGTAAATCTATTTGTCCAAAAAAAAAAGGGTCAAAAAATTTATTGAGAATTTGATTATGCGGGCTTTCTTTTTTAATAAAAAGGCGCTTCTATGGTGAAGGAGGTATTGTGGACAATCTTGTACATTATTTGTAGCGTTCATGGCGAACAAATAGCCCAACTACCACCTTGAGACATGGACAACACATTGCCCAGCCAACACCTAGAAGTACTGTCCGCTTTGGCCTAAGCATGATAGCTGGCAAGCCGCATGGATTTATTCCTTTGATTTCCCAAGGACACCTCCACAATGGAAGTGTCCAATGCTATCTTATAAGTCTATTCTAAATATTATATACAATCGAAGTGGAATGGCAACACATATTTGAAACACAATGGAAGTGTCCAATGCTATCTTATAAGTCTATTCTAAATATTATATACAATCGATGTGGGATGGCAACGCATATTTGAAACAAGATAATTGAGAATATTATCCGCAATCGATGTGGGATGGCAACCCATATATTTGAAACAAATGATATAATAACAAATATATAGCTTGGACATGAACATTGAATACATCATATTAATATTTTTCAAAACTGGTGTCGTTCAATGGTCAATTTTATTGAATTATTTTAGAAAATTTGAAGTTATTTTCAAATTTTCAAAACTTTAATTTATATTTCTTTATTTATCTTGATGAAACTTTGTCCCACGTAAAAAAGAAAGGATAAAAATAATGTATTAATAAATGAAGTTTTCAAAGTAATTTTTAAATCAAAGAGGCTTGATGATTTAAACCAAAAAAACATTTCGACGGTGGAGGTATTGCTAATCAAGGGTGATAAAAAAAATTTATTAAAAAATCTACGTCAATAAATTTTTATTTTAACTTCACAAATGGTAGATATATATATATATATATTTTTAATGAACTTAAATAATTTGATAGGTATAGACTGTTAGTTTTTAAAATTATAATCATATAATATAATCTTATGAAATCCAATAGAAATCTCGACATAATCGATCAAAATTCTAATATTTAGAGCTTATTTGGCATGAGGGTTTTTGATGAAAATAGTCAAAATGTCAAAACATCCAATCAGATCACTTTTTTACTTTTTATACATCTTTTCTTAAAACATAAAAAAAATCAATTAAAAGAATCAATTCCGAAATAACCCCTAATGTCTTTATTCACCTCTCCATTTGTTTATATTAATCGTAACTAATAGATTAAAATTTTACAATACATATGGCACGTTTGTTTGTTTGGTGAGTGCTACATATGAACTTAATATTCAATTCATTAACTGTGCCAGCTGGAGAGAAAATATCTCCAGGAAGCTGGTGAAAAGCAGCCGACCACTTGAAGCAGCCGACCAGCTACTTCTACTGGTCGACCGACCAGTGGAAGTGGTCGGCCAAGGCAAAAAGTGGTCGGCCAGGTGGGAGTGGTGGTCTGAAGCATGAGACCAAGGTGGTGGTGTGGTGGCCGACCAAAAAAGGTGGCCCAAAGACCAAGAAAACCAGTTGCCCGACTAGAAAACTGGCTGGCAGGAAGGAAAGTGGTCTCCAAGGGAAAGAACTGGTCTCCCACCCCTGTACCACCTTCAAAACAAGGAAAACAAGGTTTGTACAAAAAAAAAATCAAAAAGGATGCAAGACGAAAGTCCGGGACGCATGACGCGCAGTCGAGAGACCCGAAAACTAGTCTACGACCACCAAAAGTGGTCAACGACCCCAAAAGTGGTCTCCCAGACCACAGTGTCCCTCTAGGCAGAGGCAACAAGTCATGGTTCAAAAACCAAGCCAAACGGAGAACATTAAGCGATCCCGAGACAAGGCGCGCGGTCGAAGGCTCCAAAAATTGAAAACTAGTCTCCAAGGGGAAAAAGTGGTCTACGGCCAAAAAAAAGGTGGTCTATAGATCTCCCACTCCTTCCAGGGAAGGAAAACAAGGCTTGGTCCACAAACCGAGCCAAAACACAAAGAGTTCAGAGGCCCAGAGGCAAGGCACTCAGCCGAAAACTCTGGAAACTCGAAACAAGCAAAAACATGCATAATCACCGATCGCTCAATCGATGACGTCTGAGTCTTAAGGTCGGTCAAAAATGGGGTGTCCACCGCTGTTGCTGGTGCCCTCGGTGTAGGTAGAATCTAAAAAACACGCATCAACATATCAGATACAGTGTATTGTTGCAGAATGGCGTATGCAGTATAAGTATGATACAGAGGCATACAAGCACGACTCTCAAACGCATTTAAAGAGTGGAAAACATGGGAATATGGCATACATGTAAGCTCTGAAATATGATCCACAATGGCCCCAAAACATGGAAACACCTCAACATAAGCATGCAATAGGCCCCAAAACTCAAAGCTAGGCAAGGGTTTTGAACGACAACCATGCATAGAAAGAATCATTCGACCATGAGGCATAAAAAAAAGCTAAGATAGTCCAAAACGTGCACAAAATCAGTTTACAGCATGGCCAAAAAGTGCTAGAATCATGGACCGAAATAGCATGCAATACAAGCTAGTGAAGAGAGTTTACACTACAAGTATATGAAGCATTCAAGAGGTCACTAAACCAGAAAAATTTAGAGGTATGACATGCCAACTAAATCCCAACAACCCACTGAAACATGGTCTATGCATGCAAGAATGATAGGCTCCTTTGATAGGCTATAAAGAGGGTTGTTCTAAACATGCAAGATGGACATCCAAAATGGCAAAATGGGCTCTAGACAGAGCCTATACAGGTCATAAAACCCACCAAAAATTTCCTGAAACATGGCTTGGAAACATGCAAATAAGGGCTCCTTTGTTAGGCCAAAAATGCTAGTAAACAAGACAAGGGGTGAGAGGGTCACCCCTCTATGATTTTGGTGCTCAAAACAGCATGCTAACCACTAAAAATCCACTAAATTTCAGTGGCTAAAAGACCAAATAAAGGTCAATGCAAAGGCCCTAAGGCATGGCTCAAAATAAGGTGAAATGAAGCATGCAAGGGGGTAGATGACCCCCAAAAGAAAAATGATCCCAACAAACATGTTAAGGACATCAAAACAAGAATTTTTTCAGTTTATGACAAAGCCCAAATATGCTTGCAAATAGAGCTAAGATATGAAGCAAAATAAAGACCAAAATAGGGAATAGAGTGTTACCCTTGTAGCCAAGAATTCCAGCAGCTTCTGGACCAAAAAAAGCAAGCCTTCAACCTCTGAAAATGGCCTCCAAGATGCTTAGAGTGATGGTGGAGGGGTTAGGCTAGGAGGTGGTATGTAAAGGTGCAAGAACAAGGGACTTTGGAGCTTGAAATACAGAGATAGAGAGGGGTGTATGTATATGCCTTAACCAAATTTTCTCAACCTTTGCAAATGAGGGCGAGGGTCTCTCTTATAGAGGAACAAAGGTCCAAGCTTCTTCAAGAAGCTTGTGCAAAGGTCCAAGCTTCTTGAGGAAGCTATAACAAAAAGGGTCAAGCTTTTTCAAGAAGCTAAAAAAAAGGTTCAAGCTTCTCTTAGAAGCTTAGAGCAAAGGGCCAAGCTTTTTTAAGAAGCCAAAACAAGGTATGGAGGATGCAGTCTGTGCCCTCCAGCTGGCACAGTTGGCACACACTCACAGAGACAGAAAGAGGGTGGTCGGCCGACTAGTTCAAGTTGTCGGCCGACCACCTGCCCTGGTCGGCCGACCGGGGCCAAAAGGTTCAAGCTTCAAAAGCTGGTCGGCAGCCTCTAGGGGTGGTCTCCCAAATCAATGCAAGCTAGTGGTATGGTGGGAGACCAGTAATTGTGGCTCAAAAGTCAGGAAGACCAGCTACCTGACAAGAAAAAATCAGCCGGCGGGGAAAAGTGGTCTCCAAGAAGAAAAGGTGGTCTCCCACCCTTGTACCATCTTCCAAACAATGAAAATAGGGTCCATGCCAAAAATGAACCAAGACGGATGCAAAACGAGGGTTCAGAGGCCAAAACGCGCAGCCGGGTGCCCCGAAAACTGATTATTAAGCATCGAAAGTGGCACGCGACCACGAAGGTGGTCTCCCGGGCCACAGTGTCCCTCTAGAGAGAGGAAACAAGGTGTGTGCCATAATTCGGAGCAAACGGAGAAAGTTAAGCAGTCCCGAACTAAGGCACACGGCTAACGGCTCCGAAAATCAAAAACTGGTCTCTAAACGGGAACAGTGGTCTACGACCACGAAAAGTAGCCTACGTCCACTGAGAGATGGTCTACGACACCTCTCCCTCCCTTCGGGAAGAGAAAACAGAACCTGATTCGTAAACCGAGGCAAAGCACAAAAGAGTCCCGAAGTCCGGAGGCAAGGCTCTCAGCCGAGACTCCGTAACCTCAGAACGAGCACAACATGCGCAATCACCGAGCACTCAATCGATGACGTTTGAGTCTTAAGGTTAGTCAAAAATGGGGTGTCTACACAGGATGATGTGGAGCTATTTAGGCCTTCTACCATTGACATGATCAATTTTAGCTGATGAGGGGGATGCTGCTATGATTTCTGACTCTGGAGAGAGTTTTGACAAGAAGTGATACCAATAGCGATGAGGATACATCAGGAGGGTTTAAATGCCTCTTGAAATATTGTTGTCTTGCTCCTGCAACTTAGTCTTGACCGGTTTGAAGGCAACACCAACTTTTAATGCATTTCCCGTTATTTTGTTTCAAGAGGTAAAAGGAACTTGTATAACCTTAGGATAGTATCAGGGTATTGTACAAAGAAGCACTTTGTAGAATGTGATATAGGTCAATCTGGTTTGTTCATAGGATCTTGTAAAATATAGCTTGCGGTAACTAGGCGCAACTCCCTTTTGTAAACCCTTTGTAATCACTCTCTTGTTTATATACTATAACCCTTATATATGACTTGCGATTCTTCTTTTTGAATGCTTTACTGAATCTTCGAGGCTGTAATGAACTTGAATACACCATTTCTCCCCTTTTTAGGTAAGATCAGAAGTCATTTAGGCAGAATAGAAACTTACCCATCTTAAAAAGACTTTGCCGGCTACTTTATTCTTCTGCTGTACAAAAATTTATCTGACCGACCAAGAATGTATCCTACTGGATTTATCGTTCAATGTCGGGACAATTTTGACTTTTCCTCTCTCGAAACTTATAAAACACATTTTTGGCTCATTTCTTCAACACATACTCGTCTGAAACCCACTCTCCCACTCTCTCAACTTCCTCTCTCTCTCTCTCCCTTGGATTTTCAACACCCCCCTGCTTGTTTTTCTACAAAACCACCATCCCCCTCTACATTTTGAATCAAATAACTTTTGAAATGGTTGGGTTTTGATTTTCCCTCGGGTTTTAAGTGTTGCTCATGGTTCTTCTAGAGTTTTCCCTCCCTCTCCTCTGATTCCTCACTGTTCTCTTTGTTTTTTGGCTTTTTCGAGTAACATAAACCAGGTCGTTGGTTTTCTTTCACTTCTTTTCACTCTCCACTACCCATACCCACATATTCTTCCATGGCTGACGACATTTGTCATAACAACGATGTTCTGATCATTCTAGAGGGTGACGTGCTTTCTCCAGTCCCTAGAGTTGAGATTCACGAGCCTGCTGTAGTCATAAACGTTCAGGTAGATGATATGGACCTTTCACCACAGGATATTATCCCTCCCGAGCTAGAGCCCAAGCTACTACCTTTGTATTTGAGGCTATTTGATTCGACCATTTACCACCCACTCACCCACCAACTAATTCGCTGGAGTATGTTAACATTTGACAAGTTTATATATGGAGTTGCCACAAATGTGCTACTTTGGGATACGAAGTGCACTTGTCTCACAGTACCTGATTGGTAAGAGCCTCACTCCACCTTGCTTATTCATCTGAATTCCGTTCTTGCCTTATTATTGTGTTGGCTAACCACTGTCTCTTGTAACTAGATAATGACTAGAAGATGAAGGGTTATGGGACTGTGATCCACCCTCGATGCTATTACAGAGTCCTTCCTGATGGGGCCCGAGCCATTGTAGACACAGCTGGTTTCGGCACATTCTGTTTTGGGATTACATAGCTCCAGGCCACTTTGCCCGCATTTGCTACTTTGGTGCAGAGATGGTAGGATTCCACCAACTTTTTCCACTTCTCATTCAAAGGGGATATGACGATAACCCACTATGACTTTTTCATAATCACCAGACTAAAAGTAGAGAGAAAAGAGAATCTTTGACTTTTTGGTATGAGTTGTTGGCTTTTTGGCTAATTTAGTAACTTTTTGGCTAATTGACTAAAATAGCCTCTTGCCAAAAAGTTACTAAATTAGCCAAAAAGCCAACAACTCATACCAAAAAGTCAAAGATTCTCTTTTCTCTCTACTTTTTGCACATCTTTTCGTAATTAGCCAAAAAGTCATCCCAAACATACAAGTTTTTTTTACCTACCTTTTTAGCCAAATAGCCAAAAAGTTACTAAATTAGCCTGTTCCCAAACGAGAGTAGGGGGTGATCCCATCCCAATTGATCCAGACATGAATGAATGGTGTGCAACCCAGATTCATCTACTCAGGGCAGTTCCCCTTATTGCCAGTCCAAGGATGATTTGGTACAGCTGAATCTACCAGTGCTTTCACGGCACATAGCCTCAGACCCCGAGGCAATAGCACAGTATGCTTGTGGATTCATCTTCTTTGTTCTCAGTACTACCCTATTTGCAAACAAAGAGAATACCATTAGATTGTTCTTGCTGAGCGCACTGGTAGATCTCCCATGAGTAGGGGATTATGACTGGGATGGTAGTAGTCTCGCCACCCTTTATGGATACACGAACTCGACGGCCCGCTAGAAGGCGGATCTTCTTGGACGCTATTGAAGGGCTTGGGAGGTACACACTTCTTTCATCTATCATTTCTACCTGTAGTCCATGCTTTCTTATTTGCATATTCTACTATATTTTTTTATACTAATCTTGCTCACAAATTTGCCCCATTCTTGTGTAATTGTAGGTTTCCTCATACTTTTTTGACCTTGCCTCTATTCTTGTGGAGGAGATTGAGTGGGCCGTGCCTCGATGTCTGTATTTTGATGGTCCATTATGTTCCCGGGACCGTTGCACACTCGGCTTCACTTACTACCAGCGTTTCTTCGACATAGTGACCGCCGCTCAAGTAAGGAAAACCTACTTTGATCTTTGTTCCTTCCTTACTACTTTATCTCTATATCTCAGCATCTAACATCACCTATGTACCATCTGCCTGTAGATTGATTAGCATATGTAGGCAACTGTAGACACCCCATTTTTGACCGATCTTAAGACTCAGATGTCATCGATTGAGCGCTCGGTGATAGTGCATGTCGTGCTTGTTTCGAGTCACCGGAGTTTTGGCCGAATGCCTTGCCCCCGGGCCTCTTAACTCTTTGTGCTTCGACTCGGTTTGCAGACCAGGCCTTGTTTCTTTTCCCTGAGGGAGAGAGAGGTCTTTTAGACCATCTCTTTGTGGTCGTAGACCACTTTCATGGTCGTAGACCACTTTTCCCATTTGGAGACTAGTTTCCAATTTTCAGAGCCTTCAGTCGCGTGCCTTGTCTCGGGACCGCTTAACGTTCTCCGTTCAGCATGATTTTTGAACCACACCTTGTTTCCTTGGCCTAGAGGGCCACTGTGGTTTGGGAGACCACTTTTGTGGTCATAAACCACTTTTGGTGCTTGTCAGCTAGTTTTCGAGGCTCCCGGTTGCGCGCTTTGCCTCCCAAACTTTCGTCTTGCATTCGTTTTGGTTTGTTTTTGGTACAAACCTTGTTTTCCTTGTTTGGAAGGTGGTACAAGGGTGGGAGACCAGTTTTTTTCCTTGGAGACCACTTTTCTTCCCGCCAGCCAGTCTCCTGATCTGACAACTGGTCTCCTAGGTCTTCGAGCCATCTTTTCTGGTCAACCACCCCACCCCTGGCTTGTTTTTAGTGTGCTGATCATCTCCCACCATGGCCGACTGCTTGTTGTCTTGGGAGACAACTTGAAGTAGCTGGCCGACCACTTCAAGTGGTCGTCGGTTGCTTTTTGCCACCTTTTTGGAGATATTTTCCTCCAGCTGTAGCTGGAGGGCACTGAAGCTATCCTCCATACATGTATGGAGGGATTGCCTTGAACCTTAGCTTCTCCAAGAAGCTTTGCTTTTGGTTCTCTATAAGAGAGAACCATCTCCTCCCTCCTCTGGGTTCAGAAAAAAAAGGGCTGGAGTGATACATATAGTTTTGTATCTATACTTCTTCATATTGCTCTTGTTTTGTGTTCAAAAGGGTCATTTTGTCTTACTTTAACACACAAACACACACTCAAACACCATCCTTTTGCTACTGAGGTGCTTAGGAGCTGGTTTTGGTGTTCTTGGGTTAGTTTGAGCTTGAAAAACCTGTTGGAGTTGCAGCCTTGAAGAAGTTCATCAAGAATGAGTCGTTAACTCTTAAAACCCCCATTTTTGCTTAAGCTTTTGAGCCCTTTTGCATGCTGTTTTGAGCCTAACTTCCTACTGAAAAAAGTTCTATATTTTGGTTCTTAAGAAGTTTGTTTAAGGTCACTTTTGTGTATGGGATTTTTTACCCCCTCTTAGGTCTTGTTTGGCCTTGCTTTTGTGCTTTCTTTGTGAGCCTTTGGGACCACCTTGTTTTGGCCTTCTCACCACTGGAACTCAGAGGAATTTCAGTGGTGGGGAGGGCGTTTTGAGGTCCTAAATAGGAGAGGGTCATCCCCTCTCCTTCTATTTTCAATACTTGCCATATATGCCTCATGTTTGAGCATGTGTTTTAAGCTTGTGTTGGCCATATCGTAACTTGTATTTGTGGTTATTTTCTGAGGCTTACCACTATTTTTGCTTGGTTTGGTCATCTCTTGCATGCATAATACACTTGTAGTGTAAATCACACACACTAGTTTTGTATGCTTCATGAAGTAGCATGTCATTTTAGCTTGTGTTGAGTCCATTTCAGCATGTTTTTGGTGATGTTTTGCCATGTCATACCTCTGTTAGGGTTTGGTTTGGTTAGCCTTTGCATGCTCCATGCACTTGTAGTGTATTTCCATGAAATAGCCTAACATGCATCATGTTGTAACATGTCATCCTAGCATGATTTTAGCTTAACTTCATGAAGCTTTTTTCCATGTTTTAACATGCTTTAGCTCTGATTTTGGTTGTTTTGATCATGCATGACTTGCTTTGTATAGCCATGGTTCAATCTAGCTTGTTAGCTTTGTGTATCAAGTCCACTAGCATGCTTTACTTGGACTATTTGAATGATTTGGCATAATTTATTATGTGATTTAAGTCCATGTTTCATGCTCATGCACTTCCATTTATCTCTCATTCAATGCATTGAAGGGTTTGCCCTTTTATGCCTTAACATGAACCATTGCGTTTGCCTTCATGCCTTGGCTTGCGAGCCATCATTTCAGTGCTTATTTGGGATTATTTTGCCATGATATAACTCTGATTTTTGTTGATTAAGTCATCCCATGCTTGGTCTTAATAGGTGTAGTGTAATCCACCTTATTTGCCTTGTATGCATCATGACTTATGCCCTTAATGCTAGCTTATTTTGGCTTCCTTCCATGCATGTTTTAGACTTATTTTAACATGTTCTAGGATTGTTTTGAGTTGCCTTTGCCATATCCTTCATGCTTTGTATAACTGTAGTGCAATTGCCCTTGCTAGCTTTGTGTTTTGTTGACTCATGCATGCTATCTTTAAGCAATTTAGATGATTTGGCATCATTTAATACTTCATTTCAGAGCTTCTAGCATGCTTATATTCCTACTTCTTTCATGCTTTGAATGCCTTTAAGTGTTGTGCATTGTTGCCTTACTTGAAGCCTAGCATGTATGCCATCTTACCTAGGCCTTTGAGCCTCCATCTTAACATGTTTTGGTCATTGTTTTGACCTAGTTCAGCTTTGTCCATGCTTAGTTCATGCATTTTTTTCCATGTATTGCATGCCTCCTTTGTAGTCCTCTTTATTCATGCTTTAGGACCCTAGCATGCTTTACTTGCATTGTTTAAGTGATTTGGCATCATTTCTTACCTCATTTCAGTGCACTTAGTGTTGTTACACTTGCACATTTGTCACTCTTTGAGCACTCTTGAGAGTTGTGCTCTTAGGCCTCTTTGATGGGCCATTGCATGTGCATGCTTGTATATGCTTCATGTGCCTTAATTTTATCACCAATGGCCACTGGTTTGGGCAAGACTGAGGTCTACCCCTTTTTGGTTTAAGTCCATTCAGCATGCTTGTTTATATGTTGTTCACATGCTTATTGTTCATTGCATTAAGTATGCCATCTTACATTGCATTGTGCATGCCATGTAGTTCTATGCATTGTGTATGCAAAGTAGTCCTTTGCATTGAGTATGCATGTCCCTAGCATTGATAAGTTGCCCTTGTTGCATTACATAGTGCATGCATGCATTATATTGTATTTAAAATCTAAAGTTGCTTTGCATTGAGCATGCATGCCATCGAGCATTGAGTATGCTATGTTATGTCGCCTTGCATGTTTGCATGCTTGTCCCTTGCATATTGTTTATATGCTTGTTTCATTGCATTGCATGTTTGCATGCTCTAGTTGCATTGCATGTTTGCATGCTCGAGTCGCATTGTGTATGCCATGTTATGTGTTGCATTGTGTTTGGAATAGGTGTTAGTCCAAACACAGGAAAAGAGGGATGTTTCATACTTAAAGTGATGAATCGTGCCTTAATTCCCGCTCGCTGACGCTCTTGATCATATATGATAGAGTTCTAGGCCTTGTGTTTACTTGTGCATTCATTTTCATATTGAATTGTGCAACTTCGCCTCTCGGCCATCATGCATTGAAATGCACGATTGGTGGCCCGAGGGTCGAGAACTACACTCCCTTGAGTTCATGACATGATAGGGAGGGTGGTTGTGCACACATATCTTGCAAATACATTGCCATGCCCTTTCTTGCTCTCTGTTGTAGCAAATTGTAGTTCAGCAGTAACAACTGGTCGGCCAGCCAGAAAAACTAGCTGGCCGACCACTTTTTCTAGCTTTCAACAAAAATAGGTGGTCGGCCATGGCTGCAGACACCAACAACTGGTTGGCCACCCTCCCACAGGTCCCCAAGGTGGAGTTTCAGCTTTCTGGAGCCTTGTGCAAGGTTCTGGAAACAATTGCAAACAGAGGCAAGTTGAGGCATCGCATTGGATTTTCGAACGAGGCAACCGAGCATGCATCCAGTCTTCTTCCTTTGAGAACCTCCTGTTTTACTACTTTTCTTAGTTGCCATGCTTAGATAGCTAGTTTACGCTTTGGTTTGTACCTTTAATAGTTAATGCGTTAGCTATTTCAATTTGTTTTGTAATAATTAGTTAACTAGGATTAGTTAATTAATTTGTGTTGTAATAATTAGTTTAATTAGCTTAGATTAGCTAGTTAGATTCTTATTCGGTCTCTCCCTCGAGAGGGCCAATTGTTGTCATAAGCGTGCGTGTGCGTGATGCATGTCTTCCAGCCCCCCATTTCTTTCTCCCTTTTACTTAACCGCTTACGATGGTTAGTTTTAGGGCATGTTTCATTTAGAATACTGTATGCTTCGCATGCGTGCATCATTCATCTGTCTTGCATGCACCGGGCTCGGCGCATCATACTAACTGCATTGTATTTTCAATACATTTATTTGAATACATGTACCAAGTTGCATTTCACATGACATTCTAGATAGCCGAGTCTATTTTAGTTGCATTGTTGCATTAGCCATCTTAACATGAACTAGGATCATACATGATTTCTAACTAGTTCTTTGTTTTGGCTCGGAGTACACTGTGAGTGTTTATGCTTTAGCATACTGCATGTGTGTTATCGATTACCATGAAAGCATGCTTGCCATGAGGCTAATTGTTTATTTGATATAACTGCCTGAATGCCTGTGAGTGATGGTTGGATTACTTGAATTGGAACAATTCATCAAAATTCGCTTTTTTAGCCTACTTGCGAGTAACAAACTTCAAACCATATCCAAACAAACGGATATGCAATGTTTTGTTCCAAATTAGGCGATCTAGTCTATACTTGTATGTTGTGCGCATCACATAGTAATTCTAGCTAATTAACCGGAATAAGAACGCATGTGTTTTCAAAAATAAAATATCATGTTTAGTACAGGCCGATCTTTGATCGGGCGAACGGGGTGCTCATTACATGACCTTCCCCAATCGTACCCAAGTTCCTGAGCCAAGGCAACTTTGGTGATGACGGACACATGGCCTTCGGCACGAGTCAAGCTTTCCTAAATTCCCCCAAAATAAAATATTTAGGTGGCGACTCTGTATCTGGCAAAACAGTCCATGTTTGGCACTTCTTTATAAAAATCAGTTTTCCAAAACGATTTGTCGGATTTGGACTCTTTGGTGATTTATCGGTCTTACATCGCACATTGAAAGATTAGATTCAGAACCGTGACATTTGAGTCTGAACTGTAGTAGCACAGAGAACAAAGCGAGATGCGCCCTCATCGCGGGCGCGCGCGGATGTCGGGGAGTTCCTGAGAGCGCGTCTACAGTTTTTGGCGACTCTGCTGGGGAGTTTAGAGAACTTGACTCGAACTCATGATATCTTGTTTTGTTTACACTTATGTGTCTCTTTGCATTGCATTTGCATTGGTGCGCCTAGGACACCGTGTTCACCGTCTGCTATTCTTGAACAGTTAGCCTGAGGCTGTATGCCATAAGGTTGACCGGTTACGGGCTCTGCCATGATGGGAACACAAACCTCGGTTGTTACCGAGGCACCCTTTTTGACCATTCGACCTAGTGCATATCGGAATCCATAGTGACTATTCCAAACTAGGACATGTTGCTTACCCGGTCGTAGGTTGTTTGAAACCGCTGTGTGCGTAGTGAAACCCTATCTCCTGACAAAACAGGACAGGGAAACCCTACCCCAACATAGGGGTGTTTTGGCTCTCATTTACTTGTTATGTGCTTTTAGAGTGTGCCTCTACAGGGAATGCACGTATCAGTTTGCAAGTCCAGGTATCAGGCTTGAAGGCATTAGTGTTTGGGAATCAGTTTTATCCGAGGATATCAGATTTGGGGCAGCCATTTGGGCACAGTAAACAACATTTGAGAACAATGTGTTTACGAATACCGACTGTGTGTTGTCTGGCCAACTGTGTGTTGTCTTTAATTTATCTAGTTCATAACATAGCACACTGCACATTCGGGTTGTTTGTTTATTTATTTTGCTTTATTTATCTTTTTGCAAGGTAGTTTAGCACAATTGCATCCGACCAAGCAGATATTCCCCGAGCACTCTGGGTTAGAGGTCGAAGACTTAATCGATCCAGGGATCTGATAGACGGGCAAGCAGTGTTTCTTTCTTTACCCCCGGTTGCTAGGCGGAGGTCAAGAAGGCGTAGTGTATCAGTACAGAGGTTGTCAGATCAGCGATCCGTGAACAGCCAGGCCGAGGTCTCAGTTTCTACTGCAGAGTCAGCTATACCGGTTGTTCAGTTAGATCATGACAATATGGCAGGCATGGAAGAGATGATACGTCAGCTCTAGGAAAGTATGGAAACCATGCAGCGGGATGCCGCCCACCAGGCAGAAGTGGCTATGCGTCAAGCAGAAGTAGTAACCCAATAGGCAGTGTTAATTGCTAGACTACAGCGACAAACCGGAGCATCTGCTTTGCACACATCTCCTCCCCTACCAAGAGTTCCAATACTCGGGGAGACATCAAATGTCTAGGAAAATACAGACATTCCAACGGGGCCAGCTCCGCCCCCAATCTTACCCCAGCTATCTAAAGCACCCACCAACTTAGTGGACTCACCGTTTGAGTTCGAAGTGGATCCGGCGACATTAAAAGTAAGCAAGCTAGAAAAGCTTTTCAAGAAGTCTCAAGGTGTGAAATCCATTCCGGATATAGAGGGTGGATATACAGACTCGGCCGTGACGTTGCCAGACTAGTTTAAGATGCCACACATCGACCGCTTTGATGGGTCTAGAGATCCTATGGTGCACCTACGACTGTTTTCAGATATCCTAAGGCCGATGGGCTTTTCCAGACTACAGAAGCTCTCCCTGTCTGGCCGGACCCTGTCGGGTGTAGCGGCCATTTGGTATGCCAAATTAGAGGATTCCGTTAAGAAAAGTTGGGAGGAGATGGCTGAGGCCTTCATAACTCAATATTCCTACAATACACAGATCAAGGTCACAACTCATGATCTCGAGACCACTAGGCAAGAACCGAAGGAGAGCTTCTTTGATTTCGTGACCCGTTGGAGGGCTAAAGCCTTGATGATGACCATCAGGCCCGTTGACAAAGATCAGATTTGGATGGTTGTGCGCAACCTCCAGCCCAAGCTCATGCAAAAGATGATTGTTCTCCCTCTCCCCACCTTTGTAGACCTACACGAGATTGGTGTGCAAATCGAGGACGCAATGAAACAAGGTCTGATTGACTATGAAAAAGAGCAGCCCAAGAGGGCATTCAACTGCAGTACGAATGCAGGCACAAGTAGTGTAGCAGCTGCCAGATCTTCAGATGTGGGAATGGTCACCACCACCCCTCCCAAAACCCTAGCAGCTACACCTTTTACTGGTATGTCCAGAAGTAGTTCGCAAGCAACCAGATATGCGCCTAGAGGCCAAAGAACCTTCACACCACTATACATGCCCTTGTCCAAGGCTTTGGGGGTTTTGATCAAGAAGGGGCACTTGAAGCCCCTAGAGCCGCGGCCCTTACCAAAAAAACTTCCCCCTACCCATAACCCGGCAAAGTACTGCGCCTATCACCAACAGCATGGTCACGAAACTGACCAGTGCTTTCGATTACGTCATGAGATTCAGGATCTCATAGACAACAGGATGATTATGCCCCTGGAGAAGCCGAACATCACAACCAACCCTCTCCCACCACATAACCAAGCTCCACTTCCCAAACGCATCAACCTCATCCAAACCTCGGTCATCCCATATGACCCGAGCATATATATTACCCTTTCCCATCTACTTAAGCTGGAGGTATTCATTCCTAACAGCACTGACTTGTGCATGTTGGACATCTCCCAAACCCAACCAAAATCGGTGGTGGTGACTACCGAAGACAGAGTGTAGACACCTCATTTTTGACCAACCTTAAGACTCAGACATCATCGATTGAGCACTCGGTGATAGTGCATGTTGTGCTCATTTCGAGGTTTCGGAGTTTTGGCTGAGAGCCTTGCCTCCGGGCCTCTGAACTTTTTATGCTTCGGCTCGGTTTACGAACCAAGCCTTGTTTTTCTTGCCTGAGGGAGGGAGAGGTCTTGTAGACTGTCTCTTTGTGGTCATAGACCACTTTTTGTGGTCGTAGGCCACTTTTCCCGTTTGGAGACAAGTTTTCAATTTTCGGAGCCTTCGGCCGCGCGCCTTGTCTCAGGACTGCTTAATGTTCTCCGTTTGGCGTGGTTTTTGGACCACACCTTGTTTCCTTGGCCTAGAGGGCCACTGTGGTTTGGGAGACCACTTTTGTGGTCGCATACCACTTTTGATGGCCGGAGACTAGTTTTTGAGGCTTTCAGCCGTGTGCTTTGCCTCCCGATCTCTCGTCTTGCATTCGTTTTGGTTTGTTTTTGGTACAAACCTTGTTTTCCTTGTTTGGAAGGTGGTACAAGGATAGGAGACCACTTTTCCTTCTGCCAGCCAGTTTTCTGGTCGGATAACTGGCTTGCTTGGTCTTTAGGCCACATTTTCTGGTCGGCCACCACACCACTAACTTTCTTTCATGCCCTGAACTCTCTCCCACCATGGCCGACCAGTTTGTGTCTTGGAAGACCACTTGAAGTGGTCGGCTGCTTTTTGGCACGTTTTTGGAGATATTTTCCTCCAGCCAACTGGAGGGCATTTGGGCTATCCTCCATACACGTGTATGGAGGGATTTGTTTGAGGTTTAGCTTCTCCAAGAAGCTTTGCCTTTTAGTTTCTATAAGAGGGAGGCTCCTCCTCCCTCCTCTAGGTTTAAAAATTTGAGGGTTGAGAGTTAGATATAGTCTTGTATCTATACTTCCTTCTTTGCTTCATTTTTGTGCTTTAAAGTGTTGTTTTGTTTTAGTTTAACACACAAACACACACTCAAACACCTTCCTTTGGTTGCTGAGGCTTCTTGAAGTTGTTTTTGGTGTTCTTGGGTTGGTTTGAGCTTGAAAAACTTGCTGGAGTTGCAGTTATAAAGGAGGTCTTCAAGGGTGAGTCTTTAGCCCTCAAATCCCTCATTCTTGCTTAAGCTTTTAGCCCTTCTTGCATTTTTTTTAACCTTAACTCTTAACTAGAAATTTTTTTTTGCATGCTTAAAATAGTTGTTTAAGGTCACTTTTTCGTTTGGGGTGATTTACCCCCTCTTAGGCCTTGTTAGGCCTTGTTTTGAGCCATCCCTTTAGGCTTTTGTTGAAGCCTTTGCATGACCTTTCTACTATTGAAATCCAGAGGATTTTCAGTGGTGGAAAGGTGGTGTTGGTGTCCTAAATAGGAGAGGGTCATCCCCTCTCATTGTATTGTGTTTACTAGCTTCATATGCCTCATGTTTGAGCACCTTTGTTAAGCTTGTGTTAGCTTGTTCTTAGCTAGTATTTGTGGTTATTTTGCTGAGGCTTACCATTGTTTTTACTTTCTTTGGTCACTCCATGCATGGTTAATACACTTGTAGTGTAAATCTCTTAAACTAGCTTTGTATGCTTCATGAAGTAGCACGTCATTATAGCTTGGTTTGAGTCCATTTCAGCATGTATTTGGTGTTGTTTTACCATGTCATACCTCTGTTAGGGTTTGGTTTGGTTAGCCTTTGCATGCTCCATGCACTTGTAGTGCATTTCCATGAAATAGCCTAACATGCATCATGTTTTGACATGTCATTTTAGCATGCTTTTGGCTTAGCTCTAAGAAGACTTTGTTCATGTTTTAGCATGTTTAAGGTCTGATTCGTGTTGTCTTGGTCATACATGACTTGCTTTGTATAGCTATGGTTCAATCTAGCTTGTTAGCTTTGTGCATCAAGTCCACTAGCATGCTTTACTTGGACTATTTGAATGATTTGGTATCATTTATAGTGTGATTTTAGTCCATGTTTCATGCTCATGCACTTGCATTTTTTGCTATTTCAATGCGTTGGAGGGTTTGCCCCTTTATGCCTTAACATGAACCATTGCGTATGCCTTCATGCCTTAGCTTGCGAGCCATCATTTCAATGTATTTTTGGGGTTATTATGCCATGATATAACTCTGATTTTGTTGCTGAAGTCATCCCATGCTTGGTCTCAATAGGTGTAGTGTAATCCACCTTATTTGCCTTGTATGCATCATGCCTTATGCCCCTCCATGCTAGCCTATTTTGGCTTCCTTCCATGCATGTTTTAGACTTATTTTAACATGTTCTAGGACTTTTTTAGGTCGCCTTGGTCACATGCTTCATGTTTTGTATAGTTGTAGTACAAGTGCCTTTGCTTGCTTCAAGCTTTGAGCACCATTGCATGCTTCATTTGTGTGATGTACATGATTTGGCATTACTTAACATGACATTTTAGAGCATATAGACTTGCCATGTTCTCACTTCATTCACCCTTTGAGTGCCTCTAAGGGTTGTGCATTTGTTGCCTAGTTTATGGCTTAGCTTTTATGCTTGCATGCCTAGGTATTTGAGCCCTCATCTCAGCATGTTTAGGTCCTTGTTTTGACCTAATCAAGCTCTGTCCATGGCTGGTTCATGCTTTTGTGCCATGTATTGCATGCCTCCTTGGTAGTCCTCCTTGTGAGCTTTCATGCTTTAGGACCATTGCATGCTTTACTTGCTTTGTTTGAATGATTTGGCATCTTTTCTTACCTCATTCCAGTGTACTTAGTGTTGTCACACTTGCACATTTGTCACTCTTTGAGCACTCTCGAGAGTTGTGCTCTTGGGCCTAGTTAAATGGCCAATGCATTGTATATGCATACCATGCCTTTTGTGCCTTAATTTCATCACCAATGGCCACTAATTTGGGCATGACTGAGGTCTACCCCTATTGGTTTAAGTCCATTGATTATGCCATGTATATTGCATTGAGTATGCCATATTGTTTCATTGCATTATGTATGCCATCTTACATTGCATTGTGCATGCCATGTGGTCCTTTGCATTGTGCATGCCTAGTTGTTCCTTGCATTGAGTATGCATGTTCCTAACATTGCTAAGTTGCCCTTGTAGCATTGCATTGTGCATGCATGTGTTAGCATTGTTTGCATGCCATTTGCATTGGTAGTTTGATCATGTTGTATTGCATGTTGTTGCATGCTTGTCCCTTGCATTGTGTATGCCATGTAGTAGCATTGTGCATGCCATGTAGTAGCATTGTGCATGCCATGCTATGTGTTGCATTGTGTTTGGAATAGGTGTTAGCCCAAACACAGGAAAAAAGGAACGTTTCATACTTAAAGTGATGGAACGTGTCTTAATTCCCGGTCTCCGACACTCTTCATCATACATGATAGAGTTCTAGGCCTTATGTGTTTACTTGTGCATTCATTTCATATTGAATTGTGCAACTTCACCTCTCGGCCATCATGCATTGAAATGCACGATTGGTGGCCCGAGGGTCGAGAACCTACACTCCCTTGAGTTCATGACATGATAGGGAGGGTGGTTGTGCACACATATCTTGCAAATACATTGCCATGCCCTTTCTTGCTCTCTGTTGCAGCAAATTGCAGTTCAACAGCAACAATTGGTCGGCCAGCCAGAAAAACTAGCTGGCCGACCACTTTTTTGGTTTTTCAACAACCAAAAGCGGTCGGCAGGTGTCTAGAGAGACCAAAAGTGGTCGGCCACCTTCCCACAGGACTCCCAAGGTGAATTTTAAGCTTTCTGGAGCTTGGTGCAAGTTTCTGAGAGCAGTTGCAAACAGAGGCAAATTGGGGCATCGCATTGGATTTCTGAAAAAGGCGACCGAGCATGCATCCAGTCTTCTCCCTCCGAGAACCTCCTGATTTACTGCTTTCCTTAGCTGCCATGCTTAGATAGCTTGCTTTTGCTTTGGTTTAATTAGTTAACCAGGATTAGTTAATTAATTTGTTGTAATAATTAGTTTAATTAGCTTAGATAGACTAGTTAGCTTTTTATTTGGTCCCTCCTTCGAGAGGGGTATTGTTGTAATAAGCGTGCGTGTGTGTGATGCATGTCTTCCAATCCCCATTTCTTTCTCCCTTTTACTTAACCGCTTATGATGGTTAGTTTTAGGGCATATTTCAATTAGCATCCTTATGCTTGCATGATTGCATACATTCATCTGTTTTGCATGCACCGGCTCAGCGCATCATACTAACTGCATTGTATTTTCAATACTTATTTGAATACATGTACCAAGTTGTATTTCACATGACATTCTAGATAGCCAAGCCTATTTTAATTGCATTGTTGCATGTGTTGCATTAGCCATTTTAACATGAACTAGGATCATGCATGATTTCTAACTAGTTCTTTGTTTTGGCTCAGAGTACACTGTAAGTGTTTACGCTTTAGCATACTGCATGTGTGTTAATGTTGCCATGAAAGCATGCTTGCCATGAGGCTAACTGTTTATTTGATATAACTGCCTGAATGCCTGTGGGTGAAGGTTGGATTGCTTGAATTGGAACAATTCATTGAAATCCTCGATTTAGCCTACTTGCGAGTAGCAAACTTTAAACCATTTTCAAACAAACGAATATGTAATGCTTTGTTCCAACTTAGGTGATCTAGTCTATACTTGTTTGCTGTGCGCATAACATAGTAATTCTAGGTTAAATAACCGGAATAAGAGCACATGTGTTTTCAAAAACAAAATATCATGTTTAGTACAGGCCGATCTTTGATCGGGCAAACGGGGGTGCTCATTACATGATCTTCCCCAATCGTACCCAAGTTCCCAAGCCGAGGCAACTATGGTGATGACGGACACGTGGCCTTAGGCACGAGTTATGGTCTCCTAAATTCCCCCAAAATAAAATATTTAGGTGGCGATTCTGTATCTGGAAAAGCAGTCCATGTTTGACACTTCTTTATAAAAATCTGTTTTCCAAAACGATTTGCTGAATTTGGACTCTTTGGTGATTTATCGATTTCACATCGCACATTGTGAGATTAGATTCAGAACCGTGACATTTGAGTCCGAACTATAGTAGCACGAAACAAAACCAGATTCGCGCCTCTCATTCAGGCGCGCGGATATTCGGAGAGTTCCCGGGAGCGCGTCTACAGTTTCTGGCGACTCTGCTGGGGATTTAGAGAACTTGACTCGAACTCATGATATCTTGTTTTGACTACACTTATGTGTTTCTTTGCATTGCATTTGCATTGGTGCACCTAGGACACCGTGTTCGCCGTTTGCTATTCCTGAACGGTTAGCCAGAGGCTGCAAGCCATAAGGTTGACCAGTTATGGGCTCTGCCACGATGGGAACACAAATCCCGGTTGTTACCGGGGCATCCTTCTGACCATTCGACCTAGTGCATATCGGAATCCGTAGTGACTATTCCAAATTAGGACAGGTTGCTTACCCGATCATAGGTTGTTTGAAACTACTGTGTGCGTAGTGAGACCCTAGTTCCTGACAAAATAGGACAGGGAAACCCTACCCCAACATCGCATTTGCTTGTTATGTGCTTTTAGAGTGCGCCTTTACAGGGAAAGCATGTATCAGTTTGCAAGTCTGGGTATCAGGCCTGAGGGCATCAGTGTTTGGGATCAATTTTATCCGAGGATATCAGTTTTGGCATAGCAATTTGGGCAACAACGATCAGTGTTTGAGAAACAGTGTGTTCAGCTTACA
This sequence comes from Camellia sinensis, assembly GCF_004153795.1. Taxonomy (NCBI): domain Eukaryota; kingdom Viridiplantae; phylum Streptophyta; class Magnoliopsida; order Ericales; family Theaceae; genus Camellia; species Camellia sinensis. Next base: position 510,835 of record NW_021027094.1, on the reverse strand, counting down.
AATACCGACTGTGTGTTGTCTAGCCAATTGTGTGTTGTCTTTAATTTATCTAGTTCATAACATAGCACACTGCACTTTCGGGTTGTTTATTTGCTTATTATGCTTTATTTATCTTTTTGCAAGGTAGTTTAGCACAATTGTATCCGATCAGGCAGATATTTCCCGAGCACTCTGGGTTAGAGGTCGAAGACTTAATCGACCCAGGGATCTGATAGACGGACAAGCAGTGTTTCTTTCTTTACTGCCAGTTACTAGGCGGAGGTCAAAAAGGCCCAGTGTATCAGTACAGAGGTCGCTAGATCTGTGGTCCTTGAATAGTCAGGCTGAGGTCTCAGTTTCTACTACAGATGCAGATATACAGGTTGTTCAGTTAGATCAAGACAATATGGCAGGTCTGGAAGAGATGATGCATGCTGCCCGTCAAGTAGAAGTATCTGCACGTCAAGCTGAGGTAGTCACCAAACAGGCAGAGTTAATTGCCAGACTACAACAGCAAACCGGGGCATCTGCTTCGCACGCACCCCTTCCCCCACCAAGAATTCCAATACTCGAGGAGACACCCAACGTCCCGGAAAATACGGACGTTCCAATGGGGCCAGCTCCGCCCTCAATCCTACCCTAGCTATCTAAAGCGCCCACCAATCTAGTTGATTCACCATTTGAGTTTGAGGTGGATCCAATGGCGCTAAAACTGAGCAAGCTAGAAAAGCTTTTCAGGAAGTCTCAAGGTGTGAAATCCATTCCAGATATAGAGGATGGATATACCAACTCGGCCGTGACTCTGCCGGACCGATTTAAAATGACGCACATCGACCGTTTTGACGGGTCTGGAGATCCTATGGTGCACCTACAACTGTTTTCAGATATCCTAAGGCCGATGGGCCTTTCCAGATTGTAGAAGCTTTCTCAGTTTGGCGGACCCTGTCGGGTATAGCGGCCATTTGGTATGCAAAACTAGAGGACTCTGTTAAGAAAAGTTGGGAGGAGATGGTTGGGGCCTTGATAGCTCAATACTCCTATAACACTCAGATCGAGACCACAACTCGTGATCTCGAGAGCACTAGACAAGAACCAAAGGAGAGCTTCTCTGATTTTGTGACCCATTGGAGGGCTAAAGCCTCGATGATGACCATCAGGCCCGTTGATAAAGATTAGATTCGGATGGTTGTGTGCAACCTCTAGCCCAAGCTCATGCAAAAGATGATTTCTCCCCCTCCCCACATTTGCAGACCTACACGAGATTGTGGTGCAGATCGAAGACGCAATGAAACAAGGTCTGATTGACTATGAAAAAGAACAGCCCAGGAGGGCATTCAACCGCAGTACGAATGCAGACACAAACAGTGCAGCAGCTGCTAGATCTTCAGATGTGGGAATAGTCACCACCACCCCTCCCAAAACCCTTGTAGCTACACCCTTTACTGGTATGTCTGGAAGTAGCTCGCAAACAACCAGATATACACCCAGAGGCCAAAGATCCTTCACCCCACTATACATGCCCTTGTCGAAGGCTTTGGGGGTTTTGATCAAGAAAGGGCACTTGAAGCCCCCAGAGTCGCGGCCATTGCCAGAAAAACTTCCTCCTACCCATAACCCAGTGAAGTACTGCGCCTATCACCAACAGCATGGTCACAAAACTGACCATTGCTTTCGACTGCGTCATGAGATTCAAGATCTCATAGACAACAGAGTGATTATGTCCCCGAAGAAGCCGAACGTCACAACCAACCCTTTCCCACCACATAACCAAGCTCTATCTCCCAAACGCATCAACCTCATCTAAACCTTGGTCATCCCATATGACCCGAGCATATATATTACCCGTTCTCACCTACCCAAGCCGAAGGTATTCATCCACGACGGCACCGATTTGTGCATGTTGGATATCTCCCAAACCCAACCTGAACTGGTGGTGGTGACCATCGAACATGGAATCGGGATCACTATTGAGGTAGATGGGAATGATCAGTCAGAGCCTGAGGGGTCTGCAAACTTTGAGTACAACCTGAGCGGTTATATTACGTCTACAGGTTAGTTTAGAGCAAGAGTAGAGCTCCCTAGCTCCCAGTCAGGGCAGAGATCTGTGTAGGTCAAGAGGATGGACCTAATCAGGGGCCAGATGACCTAGCGAAACTAGAAGAAGACATTACGAATCTGCAATTCTTTGAAGAACAGGATTCAGGAGACGTGACTATTAATTGGTTCGATTTGGAAGGGTCAGAGGAAGCTACAAGATGGCTCAGCGATGAGCCGGATGTTGTTGAGGTACATCAGTCAGAGCAAGGACCGTTAGAAACGGGGACAACAACGGTGGCCAAAGTGGTCGGGAATCAGAATGGACCGCTAGAGAGCACCCGTGATAAGAATTTTGTTTAAGATTAGAACAGTTTGAGTACAGAAGATGATGAGCAGCAGGTGTAGACGCATCCGAACGTCCCAGGAAAATCCCGTTTTGTTCGTTTGGGCTCACTACAGTTCGGACTCAATGTCACGGTTCTTAATCTGATCTCGCAAAGTGCAATATGAGATTGATAAATCACCAAAGAGTCCAAATCTGACAAATCGTTTTGAAAAATTGATTTTTAGAAAGAAGTGCCAAACATGGACTGCTTTGCCAGATACAGAGTCGCCACCTAAATATTTTATTTTGGGATAATTTAGGAAACCCTTACTCATGCCTAAGGCCACGTGTCCGTCATCACCAAAGTTGCCTCGGCTCGGGAACTTGGGTACGATTGGGGAAGGTCATGCAATGAGCACCCCCGCTAGCCTGATCAAAGATCGGCCACTACTAAACATGATATCGAGTTCTTGAAAACACATGTGTTCTTATTCCGGTTTATTAGCCTAGGATTACTATGTGATGCACACAGCATACAAGTATAGACTAGATCGCCTAGTTGGAACAAAACATTTCATGTTTGTGTATTTGAAAATGGTTTGATGGTGCTATTCGCAAGTAGGCTAAGACGTGGATTTGCCACCCTCAAGTGGGCTTAGAAAACAGGGTGATTTGCCACTCTCAAGTGGGCTTAAAACTCGTAATCGATGAATTATTCCAATTCAAGTAATCCAACCTTCACCCACAGGCATTCAGGCATGTATATCACATAATCAGTTAGCCTCATGGCAAGCATGCTATCATGGCAGTCGCTCACACACATGCAAGGATGCTAAAGCATAAACACTCACCGAGTACTCCGAGCCAAAGAAAGAAGCTAATTAGAAATCATGCATGAATCCTAACTATGCTGAGATGCCTAATGCAACACATGCAGGATGAAACTAAGATAGGCTCGGCTATTCTAAAATGGCATATGAGATGTTACAGATAACATGTATTCAACTTGAAATTGAAATACAATGCAGTTAGTATGATGCGCCGAGCCCGGTGCATACAAGACAGATGAATGGATGCAATCATGCGAGCATAAGGATGCTAATTGAAACATGCCCTAAAACTAACCATCATAAGCTGGTAAATAAAAAGGAGAAAGACGTGGGGTTGGAAGACATGCATCCCACATATGCACACTTATTACAACAGTTAGCCCTCTCGACGGAGGGTCCGAATAAATAATACAAAACCAACTAGCTAATCTAAGCTAATCTGATTAAACTAATTATTACACGACGAAATGAATAACAAATCACAGCTAATTATTACACAACACTTAACTAGTTAACAAATCAACTAAATTAGCAACTAAATAAGCATGCAAACTATGTGAAATGGGCTGCCTCAGCTCTACCTCGGATGATGAAGGATGCATGCATGCTCGAATTGCCTTGCTCGGAAATCCCTCACGACGCCCCGACTTGCCTTTGTTTGCAATTGATCTCAGAAACTTGCACAAAGCTCCAGAGAGATGAAACTCCACCTCGGGAATCTGTGGGAAGGCTGCCGACCAGCTTATAGGCATGGGAGACCAACTACCGACCATTTTTTGTGGTGGAAACCAAAAAAAGTGGTCAGCCAGCCAGTAAATCTAGTTGGCTGACCAGTTTCCTCTTCTGGTTTCTGGTTTTCTACAACAAAGGGAATGAGAGATACACGGCAAAGTATTTGTAACACATGCGTGCACGACCACTCTCCTCATCATTGCATAAGCTCAAGGGAGTGAAGTCCTCGACCCTCGGGCCACCAATCACGCATTTCGATGCATGATGGCCGAGGAGCAATTGCACGACTCGATGTGAAATGAATGCACATACAAGCACCTAAAGCCAACAACTCCGTCATGGGTAGTCAAGAGTGTCGGCGACCGGGAATTGAGACGCGTTTCATCACTTCGAGTATGAAACGCTCCTCGTTTCCCGTATTTGGGCTAACTCCTATCCCAAACACAATGCAACAAACAAGACATGCACCAATGCAACTCTATCATGCAATCTTAATGCAATGCAACTAAGTCATGCAAACATACAAGGAATAACATGCAAACTTGCAACTAGCATACACAATGCTATGAACTAACAATGGTATACTCAATGCACATGACACTTAGCATACATAACGAGATGAACAAGGCATGCACAATGCAATGATCAATCATGCGACAACATGGCATACTCAATGCTATGAACTACAATGGCATACTCAATGCAAAATGATCATGGCATGCTCGATGCAAACAATAACATAACATGCACAACGCATTATGACATGGTATACACAATGCAACAATGGACTTAAACCAAGATGGATAGGCCTCAGCCATGCCTAACTCAGTGGCCATAACACCAAGACTAAGGCACCAAAAGGCAAGACACACATGCACACGTATTGGTCCACAAACTAGGCAACAAGAACACAACCCTTAGGGGCACTCAAGGGATGAAAAAAGTGAGAGCATGACAAGTCTATATGCTCTGAAATTACATGTAAAGTGAAGCCAAATCAAGTACACAACACAAATAAAGCATGCAATGGTGCTCAAAGCTTGAGGCAAGCAAGAGCATTTACACTACAGGTATACAAAACATGAAGCATGTGATTAAGGCAACCAAAAACAGTCCTAGTACATGTTAATATGAGACTAAAACATGCATGGATGGAAGCCAAAATGTGCTAGCATGAGGGGCATGAGGCATAATGCATTCAAGGCAAATAAGGTGGATTACACTACACCTATTAGGACCAAGCATGGGATGACTCCACCAACAAAATTTAGAGTTATATAATGGCAAAATAACCTCAAATAAGCACTGAAATGATGGCTTGCAAGCAAAGGCATGAATGCATACACAATGGCTCATGTTAAGGCATAAAGGGGGAACCCTCCAACGCATTGATTGAGTGACAAATGCAAGTGTACGACCATGAAACATGGACTGAAATAGTATAACTAAAGATGCCAAATCATTGAAATGAGCCAAGTAATGCATGCTAGTGGACCCGATGCACAAAGCAAACAAGCTAGGTTGAACCAAAGCTATACAAAGCAAGTCATGGATAACCAAGACAACCAAATTCAGACCGTAAACATGGAAAAACATGAACAAAGTCTTCTTGAAGTCAAGCCAAAAGCATGCTAAACAGACATATGCCCACATGATGCATGTTAGGCTATTTCATGGGATTGCATGGCAAGTGTATGGAGCATGCAAAGGCCAACCAAACCAAACCAAAACAGAGTCATGAAATGGTAAAAAATCACCAAAAACATGCTGAAATGGGAAGAAAACAAGCTAGAATGACATGTCAAGGAATAAAGCATATAAAGCTAGTTTAAGGGATTTACACTACAAGTGTGCATGGAAAGCATCATTCGACCAAGGGACCTCAAAACAGAGCTAGGGCAACCCAAAATATGAACAAAATCATGTTGGAGCATGGCCAAAATATGCTAACATAGGGAGCCAAAACATCATGCATTCTAAGCTAGTGAACATGATTTGCACTACAAGCATATGAAGCATGTGAGAGGCTATCAAACCAGCTAAAAACAGAGTCATGGTATGCCAAATGATGGCCAAAAACCCACTGAAACATAGTCAAAACATGCTAGAATGACATGCTCCTTTGATATGCCAAAAAGGGGGTTACTCTGCACATGCAAGAGGCAAACTCAAGGTGACCAAATCAACTCTGGAAAAAGTCTAGGCAGGCCCTAAAAGTCACCAAAAAGGGCCTGAACCAAGCCTTGGAAGTATGAAAATATATGCTCCTTTGATAGACCAAAAATGAAAGTAAATGAAGCAAGAAGAGAGGGGGTCACCCCTCTCTAATTTAGGGCCTCAAAACTACATGCCAACCACTGAAAATCCATTGGATTTCAGTGGCTAAAAGGGCAAGCAAAGATTAAATTAAAGGCCTTATGGCATGGAACAAAACAAGGCCAAATAAAGCATGCAAGAGGGTAGAAGACCCCCAACACCAAAAGAACCTTAAACAAACATAAAAAACACTTAAATATGAAGCTTTTTTTCAGTTTAAAGTTAATCCAAAATAAGCATGTAAATATGGCTAAGAGTGTAGTCAAAATAAAGCTTAAAAAGGGAAAAAAGAGGGTTACCCTTGAAGCACTGCAAAACCAGCCCAAAATCTGAGCCAAGACCAGGTTTTGAAGCTCAAAATGATCCTCAAAGAACCTCAACCCAATGGTGGTTAACTTTGATGAAGGATGCCTAGGCAAACTAGAAGCATTTTTTCACTTTCAAGCACTTCTATCCACAAAATGGGCAAGGGAGTGGAGTATATAGAGAGAGGGGCAGAGATTCAGCCCTAGAAGTTGTAGAGAGAGAGAGACTTTTTAGAGTGAGAAGCTCCCAAGCTTCTCCAAGAAGATTGTCCCTTGAAAATGAGAGATATAGCCTCATATATAGCAAAAATGAGAGTTGGCTCGAAAATATCTGTCTATGGGACAGCTGGAGGTTGTAGAAGACAGTTGGAGGATAAATATCTGAGTTTGGGACCTGTAGACCACTTTTCTGGTCGGCAGACCACTTTTTTAGGAGAAAGTGGTCGGCCAGCCACCTTTTCTGGTCGGCTAGCTAATTTTTTTGGTCGGTAGGAAAATTCTGCTTTTCAGGTCCAACTTCAAATGGCCATAACTCTTTTATCTAAACTCCTTTCAGGTTATTATTGTGTCCAAATTGAAGCCCCGGAAGTTAGCTTTCCAATGGAATCAGCCTTGCATCAAAATTCCAACTGTGAAAGAAGTTAGGCCTATTTTTGTGAAGCCACGCAGTTTTGGTCCTTCCCGAATTCATGTCGAACTTCTCCCAAACTAGTTTTCTTCTCTCCTTTCCTCTTTTCTTCAACTCCAAACTCCTAAAAAAAGTGTTTTGCAAGATTTTTCAAAGATTTCATCTCTCTTTCATTCATTTCTACTTTTTCCTTGCTCGGTTTACCGAAAAGCGCAACATTTAATGAAATGCGAGCGTCGGAACATCGTAGGAACTTTATTTTCAAAACATTTTGAAAGAGAGGGTTTCAAGGTCTAAAATCTTTTGATCAAGATTGTTTTGGTCCAAAAGGGGTATGAAGTTGAGATTTGACTCCCTCATTGCCGAAGAAACTGAACCTTTGCCTTGCGCACCTTCATCACCGAGTAAACCATTAGTAGTGCCCAAGTCTTAAGGGCGGTCAAAAATGGGGTGTCTACAGCAGGTTGCATTGAAATAGTTTGAGCAGGAAAAGATCAAAGATTGGAAAGCGCTAGAAAGGCCAAAGCCCCCGTGGGGACAGAATGTGCTGTAAACGTGGGAACAGAATGTGCTGTGAGCACGGGAACGGGATGTGTTGTGCGCACAGGGACAGTTACAACAGAACCAGATAGCTGCTTGTCGATGGTCGATGGCACATGGTGGGAAGATGACGACCTATGTCTTGCCCACACAGACGAAGATTGGGGAAACAATCAACCAGATGATACCTGGTATATTGGAGAGGTGGACCACATGACCAGGAGTGGGCGGTATTTAAAACCCCCACACCTAGATCAGCCAGAGGCGTCTGGAAAGGACACACAGGCGGAGAAGCAGAAAGAAAAGTTACTCGAAGAGGAGGCTGTGTTGAAACAGCTTAAGAAGATACAAGCAGACATCTCTATCTAGGGACTGCTCATGGCTTCAAGAGTTCATAGACAGGTTGTCCTTTCCGCAATGGATAGGGCTAAACTTTTGATCGATACCACGCTTGAGCAGCTGGTAGGATTGGTTTTTCCGGGAGGAGCTTCCCCGACCTTGACCTTTACTGATAAGGAGTTGCCGCCTGAGGGCTCAAACCATAACAAACCACTCTATATCTCTGTGGAGTGTAGAAACAAATGGATACCAATAGTTCTTGTCGATACAGGATTCACCATCAGCGTATGTCCGTCGAGGACGGCATATGCAATCGGGTTGAAACCTGCGGACTTTATGCCTATTACCCAGGTGATTCGGGCATATGACAATACTAGCAGAGAAGTGATAGGGACTGTGTAGATTCAGACTAGGGTCGGTCCAGGGCAACACGATATTGACTTTCATGTCTTGGACGTTCCCGCGACCTTCAATCTACTCCTAGGGCGACCGTGGCTGCACCAGGTAAAGACAGTCTCTTCCACCCTGCATTAGATGTTGAAGTACCCCCACGGGAAGGGGGTGGCTATAGTTTTTAGGAATTCATCAATCCATCCACCGCCAGAGGTGTCTACACCTGCTCTGGAGATAAAACATGGCGTGGAGGATGTGTTCTTGTTAGGGTTCACCCTAGCCGAGGCCCAGGTTGTACAGAACAATCTGGCTATTGATGAGGGGCTCTATGTCAGCGCACAATCAATTTACCTCATGAACAAGCTACAGCACCTCCCCGGGATGGGATTAGGGAAAAGTGGCCGGAAAGGCGTTGCAACATCTGCCGAAGTGCCATATAACCCGCATACCTTTGGTCTAGGTTATCTACCTACCAAAGAGGACTAGGTGAGGAAAGGCAAGGAGATGGCTGGAAGAGCCAAGGCAAAGCGAGCTGGGAAGCCTTATGAGTTGGTGCACCGGCCTATCCATGGTACCTTGAACGGACGTTTTGTCCGGAAAGGGGAGGACTTCCCGTTCTGCGGCTTCCGAGAGCCATGGTTGAATATAGAAAGGAGGCATTTGCCGAGGTTTGAGATATTCTTTGACTTGCACTTGTCTGGGAATGATGTTGCTTAGGAGCAGACAGACCCGCCAGCTGAGGTTGAGCAGTGTAGGGAGGAGGATTCCGAGAGAACAGAGATTAAAATGGGGGTAGCACTGTCTTGTCTACTTTCAGATCCTCCGATCGTACATGAGTGCTTGGGGGATAACTTCTCGGTGTCTATGATCGGGAATGAAACGGCTGTGAGCCCATCTTCAAACATTCTGGATGCATCTATCGCACCATCCCTTGTCTGGCAATACGAGGAATGATTCTTATCGAGCAGCACCGGGTCAGGTAGTGAGCCGAAATCTGATTCCACCAAGTTCGTAGAGTCGGAATCAGGTTCCAGCTCGTCTGAGTCTGAGTCCGGTATTCTCGGAGGTGATAACCTGGATGCCACAGTCCTGTCTAGGTCGTCTTTTTCTTTTTCCTTTAAGTCTGTTGTAACAGAGGAATCAGGTGACTTGGAAGTACTTAATGAGAATTGTGCGGCTGTGGCCTTCGAATACTTTTCTGTGCCCTTAATTTATTGCATTAATCAGGATTTTCAAAATTTTGATGAAAACGACGAGGAAGAAATTCCTCCGGTTTTGCAATATTTGCTTGATCAAGAGCAGGAGAGGTTTGTAAAACCCTTAGTTGATGAAATCACCCAAATTAATGTTGGTACTGAGAAGGACCCGCGGCTGGTCCAAATCGGGTCCACGTTGTCTTCGGAGGAGCGTGAGCACTTAGTCGCTTTGTTAAAAGATTTCAAAGATGTTTTCGCGTGGTCCTACGAAGATATGCCTGGAATTGATCCTGAGATTGTACAACACCGTATCCCTCTTAACCCAGAGGCCCAATTTGTTAAGCAGAAGCTCAGAAGGATCCGCTCTGATTAGGCTCTCAAGATTAAGGAAGAGGTCACCAAGCAAATTGATGCAGGGTTCCTGTTGGTATCCGAATACCTAACTTGGTTGGCCAATATAGTTCCAGTACCGAAGAAGGACGGCAAGATTCGAGTATGTGTGGACTTCAGGGATTTGAATAAAGCCAGTCCGAAGGACAACTTTCCTCTGCCGCATATCGATGAGTTAGTGGACTTTACTGCTAGGCATGCGTTGCTCTCATTCATGGACGGGTTTTCAGGCTACAATCAGATATTGATGGCACCCGAACACCGGGAGAAGATCACTTTTACCACCCCTTGGAGAACCTATTATTATAGGGTAATGCCATTTGGGCTGAAGAATGCTGGGCCTACATATCAACGGGTTGCGACCATAATTTTGCACGACATGATCCATAAAGAGGTTGAAGTGTACGTGGACGACATGATTGTCAAGTCCAAAGAAAGAGAGGGCCACTACACTGCCTTGCAGAAGTTCTTTCAACGAATCAGATAGTATCAGTTGCGACTGAATCCTCAGAAGTGTCCGTTTGGTGTTACTTCAGGGAAAATGCTGGGGTTCTTGATCACACAAAGAGGTATCGAGGTCGATCCTTTCAAAATCAATGCCATCTTAGAAATGCCACCACCAAGGACTGAAAAGGAGGTGTGAGGGTTTCTGGGTAAAGTGCAATTCATAAGACAATTTATTTCTAAATTAACCTTGACTTGTGAACCACTCTTTGGTCTCCTGAAGAAAGGAACGATGTGCCAATGGGACGGCCGATGCCAAGTTGTTTTCGAACAGATTAAACAATATCTACAGAACCCACCTGTGTTGTCACCATTTGAGCAGGGGAAATCGTTGATTCTGTACCTTTCAGTGACTGAAACTACAATGGGCTGCATGCTCGCGCAAGAGTCTGAGGACAAAGTGAAGAGGGCTATCTACTATCCGAACAAGAAAATGCTGGAGTACGAAACCCGTTACACTCTGGAGAAGGCTTATTTGGCCTTGGTATGGGTTACCAGGAAGCTACGGCATTACCTGTTAGCTCACTTTGTAATACTGGTTTCAAGATTGGATCCCATCAAATATCTCTTCGAGAAACCAGCACTTACGGGTAGGCTAGCCCGTTGGTTGTTTCTGCTTTCCGAATTCGATCTGAAGTATGTGACGCGCAAGTCAGTAAAACGGAGAGTGGTAGCGGAGTTCCTAGCTGATCACCCAGTTGAAGATGATGAAGCAGTTGAGTACCTATTCCCAGATGAGGCCATTCTACGTGTCAGAGATGAAACTTGGATGATGTACTTTGATGGAGCGTCAAACCAATATGGGTATGGGATAGGGGTGTTGCTGATAGCACCCGACAATTCTCGCATACCTTTAGCATTCAAACTCCGGTTCAAAGTATTGAACAATGAGGCAGAATATGAGGCATGTATTGCCTATTTAGAAGTCGTCCTAGAACTAGGGGCAAAACGGTTGGACGTCATCGGGGACTCGAACCTTGTTGTATCTCAGGCTAAAGGAGATTGGAAAGTCAAAGAAGAAAAGATAAGAATTTATCACCAGACCTTGGGCGTGCTGATTCCTCGGTTTGAGAAACTGAATTTCGCCCATCTGTTAAGAGAGAACAACAGGTTCGTAGATTCATTAACAACTCTATCTTCTATGATAGACATTCCTTTCGGAGTCCGGATGCGTCCGATCATCATCGAACATAAATTTGTGTCGGCCTACGAGCTGATCACCGCTATAGATAAAGTACAAGATGAGAATCCTTGGTATTACGACGTCTGGAACTTCTTGGAGAAGGAAACGTATCCACCAGGGGCAAATGCCAAAGATAAGAGGGCAATTAGAAGAATGGATGCTCAGTTCATCGTCTGCGGAGGTAAACTGTACAAGAGAGGTAATCTCGGGATGCATAAGTTGTGTGTTGATGCTAAAGAATCCAAGCGCCTGATGGAGGCCATCCATGGAGGAGAGTGCCGAGCGCACATGAATGGGGTGATGCTAGCCCGGAAAATCCTTAGACAGGGTTATTACTGGTCCACCATGGAGGAGGATTGTATTAGCTTTGTCCGGCGATGCCACAAATGTCAAATCCATGCAAACCGCATGAACATTTTGCCGTTGAAGCTGTACAACATGACTTCGCCATGGCCGTTTTCAATCTGGGGGATTGATATGATTGGAGCTGTTACCCCGAAGGGATCCAACAGGCATGAGTACATTTTGGTTACGATAGACTACTTCACAAAGTGGGTTGAGGCCCAATCTTACGCGGTGTTGAAGGCATCGCACGTTGCAAAGTTCATCAGGAACAATATCATCTGCCGCTACGGGGTCCCGAATGAGATCATTTCTGATAATGGCTTTCACTTCAAGAAGGAGGTGATCGACTTGTTGGAGAAGTATAACGTGGCTTTTCAAAAGTCATCTACATATCGGCCGCAGACCAATGGAGCAGTTGAGGCCGCCAACAAGAACATCAAGCATATACTGCAAAAGATGGTGGAAACCTACCGGGATTGGCCAGATAAGTTGCTATTTGCTCTGTGGGGCTACCAGACTTCAATTCGAGCTTCTACTAGGGCGACTTCGTATTCCTTGGTTTATGGGATGGAGGCCGTTTTGCCTATCGAAGTTGAGGTTCCGTCATTACGAGTATTGGCTGAGTGTCAGATAGTTGAGGCAGATTAGCAGCAGAGCAGGTTCGAAGAACTCATGCTATTTGACGAGAGAAGGCTAAAAGCACTATATCATGTTCAGGGTTATCAACGAAGAATTGCCAGGGCTTTCAACAAGAAGGTTAAGTCCAGGAATTTGAAAGAAGGGGATCTTGTGCTCAAAGACAACCGAGCTCCCATCCATGATCCTAGGGGCAAGTTCAGACCTAATTGGACTGGCCCTTACATCATCAAGTCTATCTAGTCGGGTGCAGCTGTTGTTCTGATGGACCTAGATGGCCTAGAGTTCTCCCAGCCGATCAACATGGACAAGTTGAAGAAATATTTTCTCTGAGTGGCTCGCTAGGCCGAAAACCTGAAAGGGCGACCTAGGCAAAAGTTAGAGCACATAAAATTTGAAATAATAAAAATTGAGCTCGCAAGGTTGAAAACCCAGAAATGGCAGCCTTGGCAAAAGTTAGAGCGCAAAAGGAAAGAGTTAATACACGAGTGAACCCAAGCCGAACTATGTAAGGCTTGATTCCCATCTTTGGGATACGTAGGCAACTTTATCCTAAAGTCCAGCTATAAATACTTCCCCGATCAACATTGTCCATGTGATCATGTTGGTTATCTTTGTCTATTCTGTATCCAAGAGTTCGGTTGTGATCTCCAGTGCAGTGCTATTCAGCGTGTCCAGTTCTGATCCATATCGAAAATGGTTTTGAAAAGTTTTAATAAAAGTTGATTTTGTTCAAATTAATCTTTTTACAACTTAGATCATTTTTTGACCAAATGAAAAATTTTCAGTACCCACAACCTTCAATTTCATTGATTTCAACACAGAGTTCTCCTACTCTTGCATACAAATTGAAGTTGCTTTTTATTACATTCATAAAGAAAACTTGAAAGTACTGATAAAGCAATAAATTCGTGGCATGGATAAGTCAGGTGTTCCTGCGCCCCCTCCCAGAGCTGGTCGAAGCCTCTGATATCAAAGTGGGCCTAACCTGTGCCTCCTCATCATGCCAAGTGTGCACTCATCAGAGAGGGTGCAACTGAAAGTGGGAGCGGGGCCCAGAAGCTCTCTAGTCCTCTATGGCGTGGCATACCGAGCCAGCTGCGTGCCTTAAACTAGAAATGTAGCGGGATACTCTATCCCTTTTACCGGGCAAGTCTGATCATGTCTGAACTGACGCCGGAATCAGAAAGGAAAGTAGAACACGTAGTGTGTCAGGCCAATCAACTGAATCTCGGTTTGTCGGGACATGCTGTAACTCATTGCCGGTAGATTGAGCCAAGGACAGCGCCAAGCAATGCTGTTTGCGGACAAACTGCACATCCAGTCGTACCACCAACCCTCATCAAAGGCATTGACTAGACGTCACCGGAAGAAATAGCCGCGAGCTGAGTATGCTAGGCATGAGTCCACAATCTTCAATTTGTCCATCAACCATATCTGGGGAGGGATAAAAAATGAGAGATTAAAGAATAGAGAGGTGTACATGGAGAGAAAAGTAAGAAAAGGGTTTTGAGAGAAAAACCGAGCCTGAGGGCCGAGTGATGTGAGGAATATACATGAGACGGGGTAGGAAACATTACCTGCAATAGTAGTGGACTCCCCACGAATCTAGTAGTCTCTTGGCGATGAAAAACATCAAAACCCATCAATGTCTCAGCTAGTGTCATGGCAATGCAGCTCTTGCCCCCTCTCAAGCCCTCGACAATCTCGATCAAACGGATGCTAAACCCTCCGGAGCCTGAGGCAAACAAGAAATGAGATAGCATGCACAAGCAAAGCGCATGTCGTCGAAAACTCTACCAGTGATGATCTCCGCGGTCACCGGCATCAGAAAACTGATGAACTAAGCTGGGGATGTCCAATGCTCCATCGCGGATCAAGGACCGAGCGTCATGCATAGTAAGCCCGCACATCGGCCCCAAGGCTTGGATATGGCCAAAGCGAAATTACGGCAAAATTTCTTCATCGCGTTCAGATTCCATTAAAGCTTGGAAGTCTTCAAATGTGGGACATACCTCTTGTCCGCCGAAGCTAAAGACGTGTATTACCGGATTCCAAAACCTTGCCGCAACATGAAGAAATGGAAAATGCAGCGGGGTGCGACTTAACGTGAATAGTGCATTTATGCCGAAGCCCCAAAAATTCACCTTTTTCGATCCATCCAAGGAAGCAATCCAATTTGTGAGATTTTGGATAAAGAAGGCCTCCATTTTGGTGCAAAACTGAGTTGGAATGAGGGAAGCACGAAGCTGGAACCTTTATAAAGGATAAGACACTGTTTGGAGGACACGTGTTAGAAAACTGGAGGTTCCTAGGTTAAGTGGTCGGCCGACCACTTTTTCTGGTCGGCCAGCCACCTTTTTGGCCTACAGCAGAAGAAAGTGGTCGGCTAGCTCCTATGGTGGCCGGCCATGTGCAAAAAGTTGGTCTCTAGCTGTGTTTTGTCTCCAAAAGAGAGTCTGTAGCTTTCCTGTGTGCTGATAGTGCTGAATGTTCGAGTTTACCTCTATTTCGGATGCGGTCTGTCGCCCTGTTTGTCCAAAATGCATTTGCTTATCGAGTTGTTAAGTTTTGCTTATTGAGTTGTTAAGTTTTGCTTATCAAGTTGTTGCTCTTTGTTTATCAAGTTGTTGCTCGTTGCTTATCGAGTTGTAAACTTGCTAAGGTTTTGTTGTTTCTTAGTAAGAAAAGTTGTTTAGTTTGTTGTGTCGGTTCATTACCTGACTTGGTAATACACGAGGTTCAATTTCCATTTCGATTCCATTTTTATGCAAAATGGTGTGATGCGATGCTTAGAATGTAAAGTACAAGACTTTTGAACAAAAAGTCATTTTCATTTCATCATAGCTTCTTTTTACAACATTTTACAAAAGAGTACGAGTTTTGAAGAAAAAGAAAATAAAACTACCTAAGCTGTACAATGTGCTACAACTACATGTAAAAAGAAAAATAAAGCAGGAGCATCCGCATCAGCGCTGTCAAGCTCAAGACTGAGTGGCCCTCCTCGCCCTCTTCGGCTGAGCAGCCCCCGCGCCACCATCGTCGGCATCTCCGTCTGAATCAGAGTCACCATCCTCGGAAGCCTCCTCGGCGTCGCCTCCACTCTCTGAACCAGAACCAGAGTCATCGTCCCTGCCTGTAGATGTCTCTGACTGGGGATGTACTGACTCCTCATCCTCGCTAGACTCGTCATCCTGTCTAACAGGTGCCCTGCGTCCCCCTCGGCCGCGTGCTGAGACTCCTCTCCCAGCTGCTCGAGAAGGCCTGGATGGCCCAGTCCGCAGAGGCGGGACCTGAAAAGGACAATTTGAGTACATCAGTTAGTATATATATCAAATGCAGATGTGAGTGGGTGCATGCAGATATAGTGTGTGAATGCGATGTGTCAGATGTACTCTACACATGCAATGAATCAATACAGTGAAATGTTCAGTTTCCATATGTCACCAGAAGCATGATAAATGCGAGGAAATTGAAAAGTACCTGAACGCCGGAGCACAAAGCATCGTCTCCCTCTGCAGAACCATGCCCTCGAGTGAAGCCACCACTCTGAGTAACCCCTCAGCATACTCCCTGGGAGGCTGCACACACAAGTTCAAGTCATCAGTGAATGAATGAATGTCTAAATATCTGAGTGATGAAAACTGTAAAACATACTAGTTGTGAGTCAGGATCACTGACGTATCGATGATCGGGCATCGGAGGCTCCAGTGGAATCAGGTAAGAAGTCCCATATTGCCAGCCCGTCAGCTCGATCGGAAGATCTGGCCATCCAACATACTGGCAAATAGAGGGCATCCATCCAGCCCTACCTCTCGATGTGCCAGCTCTGCTGGTCGAAGGAATATCTGTAGCCCGGGCTCGACTCGATGATGGCATGCCAGCAGCCCTCCTCGTGGGAGTACAGACACCTGTCAGTGGAGGCATCAAGTACGTATGGCGGTAGGTCGCGTACTCCCCCTCCTCCAGCAACAGAACTGCGTCAGTACCCAATATAAGGGCCTCGACCTCCTGTGGAGTGAGTCTCTCAGTGGACCGCATGTCCTTTGGAGGTGTTGAGGAGATATCCTGAGCAGGGTTGCCCATTGTCTGACGCAAGAAGTGATCCCCCAGAAACCAGGCCCTGCCAGCTGGCTCCTCAAATAAAACCCTATATCGAGAAGCGGCCCACGCCCCAGGGAACCGGAACTGGGCATCTCCTGACAAGGGTGCCCATGGCTGCCAAGTAATCTGCGGATGGCAAGTGCATAAACGGATTAGATGTCATAAATATGCAAGACCAAGTCGGGGGGATCCCTTCAGTCCCGCCCCTCGATGTGCCGGCCCCGCTGGTCGAAGAAATGTCTCCGGCTTGGGCGGGACTCGAGGAAGGCATAGCAGCAGCTCTCCTCCTAGGGGTATAGATGCTTGACAACGGAGGCATCAGGTATGTACAGCGATATGTCGCGTAATCCCCCTCTTCCAGGAAAAGAACCGCATCAATGCCCAACATGAGGTCCTCCGTCTTCCGGGGTGTAAGATCCCCTGCGGACCGCATCTTTGGTGGAGGCAGCGAGGGGATGTCCTGATCGGAGTCGCCCATCATCTGGCGCATGAAGCGCTCTCTAAGGAACCAGGCTCTACCGACCGGTCCCTCAAGCAGAACCCTGTATCGCGAGGTACCCCATCCCCCAGCAAACAAAAATCGAGGATTCCCCGGCATGTCGATCCAAGGCTGCCAGATCACCTGTCGGTAACAAGTGCATAAATTGATTAGATATTATCAATATGCAAGATGAATCAAAGCTGAAAGCATAAATAACTGAGAGTTTTGAATTACCTCCGCTGCCCGTACAGTATCGAAGAACTGCCGGAGGTAGAGCAGAGTTTCCCAAGGCCTGGGCCGGCACCGACCCTCAAACCTGCGTCAGTAGGGGATCTCAATAAGTGCCTCGACCTCGAGCTCAGGAGCCAATGTCGGGAAATACGCATAAACCCACAACTGTGAAAGGCAAGGCAGTGGCTGTCAGAATACAGAATGTATAGGGAGTGCAGTATACAGAATACTGAGTGCAGAATGCTGTGTGCAGTGTACAATATATAGAAAATACAAGAAATGCAGAATGCTGAGTGCAGAATGTAGAATACAGAATGTAATGTCTATCGTGCGCAGTGTACAGATATTGAAAAGCAGAAATGTAAATCAAGAGGGCAGAGTGTACCTCCCAGGCTCGCCAGTAGCCACCTACTATAGTCCCCCGCTCTCGGGAGATCGCGCTCATGTAGCAGTAAAGGGTAGTGAGGCCCACGCCACCCCAATCATACTGACTGACCTGTGATAGGTCTACCAAAGCACTGACCAGATAAAGCCCAACTGTGTTCCCCCTGTCGGAGAACAGAGTGGTCCCGAGCAGGAACATAAAAAATCCCCAGGCATAATGCTGTATGGCCTCGATGGTCTCGGGCGTAGTTCCCCTGTACCGCTCGGAGAACCAGGTGTACCTGACCCTGCTTGATGATCTGTCGATCGGCGGACGGACTCCAAGTAGATAAATCCAAGTAGCCTCCCACTCACCCATATCTGCATTGTATGAGATTGGCCGGCCTGCAACGTTAAGGTCCGTCAACATGGAAAAGTCATATGGGGTTATCGTCATGTCCCCGGTAGCTGAAAAATGAAAGGAGTTGGTGGTGTCCCACCATTTCTCAACAAGTGCCCCCAAGAGGGTCCTACTTGCTGGATGACGTGATAATCTCGCACAGAAAGGGCCAAATCCTTCCTTGTCCACGATGTGACGAACAGCATCTGGGAGCTCCATGTACCACTCCTTAGCAATAATAGATCCGTAACCCCGTGTGAAACGGGAGAAAACCTGCATTCCGAACAAACAGATGTATTCAGTTTCAGAATGAAATTTATGAGCTGTGTGTTCAAAATGAAATGTATGTGCTGTGTGTTCAGAACGAAGTGTATGAGCTGTGTATTCAGAATGAATAGTATAAGTTGTGTGTTCAGAATGAAAAGTATGAGCTGTGTGTTCAAAATGAAAAATATGAGCTGCGTGCCAATAAAAAGTGTATTGCGTTATGGATTGCGTGTTCAGATTGAGTAGTGTGCTAATAAACTGAATACCGTGTTATGAACTGCATGTTCAGATTAAGCGGTGTGCTATGTTATGAAAAAGTGTACTGCGTTATGAACTGCGTGTTCAGATTTAGCAGTGTGCTAATAAACCGAATA
This sequence comes from Camellia sinensis, assembly GCF_004153795.1. NCBI lineage: Eukaryota > Viridiplantae > Streptophyta > Magnoliopsida > Ericales > Theaceae > Camellia > Camellia sinensis. The sequence continues at coordinate 491,937 of NW_021027094.1, read as the reverse complement.
CCGTGTTATGAACTGCGTGTTTAGATTGAGCGGTGTGCTATGTTATGAAAAAGTGTACTGCGTTATGGACTGCGTGTTCAGAATGAGCAGTGTGCTAATAAACTGAATACCATGTTATGAACTGCGTGTTCAGATTAAGCAGTGTGCTATGTTATGAAAAAGTGTACTGTGTTATGGACTGCGTGTTCAGATTGAGCAGTGTGCTAATAAACCGAATACCGTGTTATGAACTACTTTTTCAGATTGAGCGATGTGCTATGTTATGAAAAATTGTATTGCGTTATGGACTACGTGTTCAGATTGAGCAGTGTGCTAATAAACCAAATACCGTGTTATGAACTGCGTATTCAGATTGAGCGGTGTGCTATGTTATGAAAAAGTGTACTGCGTTATGGATTGCGTGTTCAGATTGAGCAGTGTGCTAATAAACCGAATACCGTGTTATGAACTGCGTGTTCAGATTAAGCGGTGTGTTATGTTATGAAAAAGTGTACTGCGTTATGGACTGCTTGTTCAGATTGAGCAGTGTGCTAATAAACCGAATACCGTGTTATGGACTGTGTGTTCCGATTGAGCGGTTTGCTATGTTATAAAAGGTGTACTGCATTATGGACTGCGTGTTCAGATTGAGCAGTGTGCTTTAAAGTATATCGCGTTATGAACTGCGTGTTCAGATTGAGAGGTGTGCTAAGTCAACAAATCGTATACTGTGTTATGGACTGCGTGTTCAGATTGGGCAGTGTGCTATAAAGTATATCGCTGTGGAGAAGTGGTTTGAAAATACTCTTCTGATCCTGGGGGACGTTAGTGATTCTCTGATAGTCACCTGAAAAGGAATAAACACTTCGGTCGGTGGCGCCGGAATTAGCACTCCGACGGGCAAGTTAGTTTCTGCACTCAGGGTTACTTGTATTCTAAGTTAAGCACAATAATTTTCACATACCTTTCTTTGACTGTTGTTCCTCTATTTATACTCGTTTCTAGGGCCTCGGGGCCTGGTCCACATTTCGCTCTCAAACTACTCATTTATTCGGCCCCATAGTTACTCGGCCTGTTAATTGTAGTCGGCCTTCTAATCGTACAGGTTAGAGCCAAACAAATGTCCATCCTTCGAAGTGAACGCTTCTAACTCGACGTATTATTCGGCTCCCACAATTGCCCCCTAAATTCCCTATTGATGGCAGTTAATTGGTGTGTTTGGTTTCGAATTTGAAAAGTCAAGAGAAACATAAATTAGGCGGCTCCACCTATCCCAATGTGTATGTCAGAACACAGGCCTTTCGGCCATCATTATATTTTTCCGCATCATTCATGCATCTTTTGCATTTATTACGATTTGAAACTCCAGTCTCTTTGAATGCATACTTTTTGAATATTAGGGCCTCCTGGATTGCCAACCGGAATTCCTCATCTACCTCGTGTCTTCTGCAACTTCTTCCCGTCTCTCCATGTCTCCTTTGCCTCTCGTAAGTTTTCTTCTCCTTTTTGTAATCCTATTTTCTGTGTTCATTTTTGATTTAGAATACCTGAATCCTTACTAGAATGGCTAAGCATTTGAAAGACCTCCTTTCTGAGGGTCGTATCTCTGGGTTCCGGAGACATTTCTCTATCCCTGATAATGTCCATATATCTCTAGTGACGGACAGTACCCTTGATATGGAGAGGGAGGACCAAAATACCATCATCTTACCTCTCCTATCCATTGCGGAGGGTGGGGTTCGCTTTCCCTTGCACCCATTTCTTAGGGCCGTCCTCCCCCATTGGGGTCTGATTCCTTCTCAACCCAATGTGAATTTCTTTCGAATCATAATGGGAATCGTAGAACTGAACCGGTGCCTTAAGATTAACCTCGACATTCCGGCAATTCGGTACTGCTACGCTCTGGCCAAATCCTCCGGTCGGCTCGGGCGTTACTTTCTCAGGGCCAAGGACACTGACCATCACTTGGTAACCATACTTCCCAGTTCTGGCAAACGAGTTGACAATGTCATGGTCAATGTCCGCGGCAACTGGGAATTCAGTGAGGGCAAAGATCGCCTAGACCCTGTTCCCAGAAAGAGGGGTGAACCAGGTGGCCGAGTAACTCCTTATGTTTGTTGATCTTTCTTTTACTCGGCTTTCTCTTCAAGTCTAATCCTTCATTTTTGCAAGCAGTAAGTTGAACAAGATTCAGACTTCGGTTGACGACGCAGTCCTTGTGGAGATTAAGACTGCACTTAAGTATTTTGGCCGTCCAAACATACAAAAGCAAGGGAGAGCCGCCTATATACTTCTGCGGTACGAGCCTACTTATACTACGTTCTCGGCTGCGGACGACATCTCGATTCCATCCGGCAAACACCACCTCACGGCTCTTATCTTCTCTAGCTTCAAGACCCTTAGAAAAATTGGTTTCGAAGCTTCTGATTCGGAGCAAGACGTAGAGATGGTGGTCGAGGTAGTTGTCGAACCGACGAGAGAGTTTGCTGCGGAGGCTGAAGAGGTCGACGAGGCTCTGAACTCGGCGTTTGAGGCAGCCGGTCTTAACCAACCTGACTCACCGTCCACTTCGGGTCGGTCAGAGTTTTCCTTCGAAGATATTTTTATAGATTTGGGAGATCTACCCAGTGATTTTTTTGAAGGCATGGCTGCAGAAAATCTAACGTAGATGGCGCGAAAGAGAAATGCCGAACACATGGCCGCGCGACGGAAAGCCGAGGCCAGCCATTCTAGGCCTACCCCAATTGAATCTTCACAACCCGTTATGGTAAAAAAGACGGCTCAAGTTGTTTCGGCCGAGTCGGATAAGGTGGCCGAATAGCAGATTCCAGAAGAAAGGCCGATTCAAGAAGAGCGGGGTGAAAAACATACCGCCGAGGGAGAGGCCGTCTCAGAGGAGAGCCCTACTGACAAACAGCCTCGTCTAGAGGATTCGGATGCGGTTGTTCCTTTCGTTATTCAACCGAAGATAAAAAACACGTCGATCTCCTATGACGCATCTGCTTTGAAGGATCCAGCTGTAGCGTCGAGCTTGGCCGCCTCAACTTCGTTGCCGTCTGACAAGGCCACCTTTCGAGCAGTGCCAGATTTGGTAACTATATCGTTAGCTGCCCAGTCGGGCCTTCTGGTATGTGACTTGATCTTTTTTACCCTTTCTTTGGTTTGGTTTGCATACGATATTTCTTGGTATGTGATGATCCTGACTCCTTGTTTTGTAGACGGTTGGAAGGATAGCCGAACTAGGCTGCCGCCAGCATGAAGCCATTGAAAGAATTGGCCGCCTGAAGTCGGAAGCTGAAGGTAAGAGAAGCAGGGCCGAGTTCGAGGCGATGAGAGCCGCGATGGAAAGTGCTCGAGCCGAAGCTAAGAAGGAGAGGGCTCAGACTACTGACCGGCTCAGATTCGATGTCGAGGGAATGACGAATGTGAGCGAGGAATCGCTCAAGTTAGCCAAGGAGGCGCTTGCTAAGGTGGAGGCTGAGTTGGAAGAGTTGAGGAAGGCCAAGGAAAAAGCCGACTCTGAGGCTTCTACGGCGCTCGAGGCTGGAAAGATCGCAGCCCTTAAGGACTACGTAGAAGAAGTCCCCAAATTCGAGAATCGGGGATCCAAACATGGGTGGCTCAAAGCCCTTGCTGTCGCTGGAGTTACATTGGCCATGCCAATTCCATACGAGCAAGTGGACGTTGAGCCACATGAGTCTGATCCCGAGGATTGATTTGGGAGACATTAGTTTTATTAAGTATTTTCAATTTCAATGTATGTTTTTGTCTAGTAGATTTTCATCATTTTTGGATTTTCATATGCAAAATGTCCATTGCTAGCGCCCAATTTATGAATGAAAATTTAATATTGTACTCAAGTTACTGCTTGTATTGTTTGTTGTATGAGTACGTAATTAGGAGAATCGGCAATTAGAACAAAATGTCATGATTACGTGAGACGGCAAACTTAGAAGCCGATTAAATTTATGGATCTGAATCAACAAATTAAATTCATGAGGTGCCGAATAACACGAACTTATGAATCTTGTACTGATGACTCGATTTGTGGAACGGCTGGGGCACTCAAGCCAACTAGATTGATGAATCTGACCTTGCCCCAGCTGATTCACGAATATTAAACGCCGAATAACACGTTATGAATCTTGTACTTAAGAACAATAACCGTATGAATCTTGTAGTGATGAATCGATTCGTGGAACGGCTGGGGCACTCAAGCTAACTAGATTATTGAATCTGCCCTTGCCCCAGCTGGTTTGCGAACATTAAACGCCGAATAGCACGTTATCAATCTTGTATTGATGAATCGATTTATGGAATGGCTGGGGCACTCAAGCCGACTAGATTGATGAATCTGCCCTTGCCCTAGCTGGTTCATGAACATTAAACGCCGAATAACACGTTATCGATCTTGTATTGATGAATCGATTCGTGGAACGACTGGGGCACTCAAGGCAACTAGATTGATGAATCTGCCTTTGCCCTAGCTGCTTCATGAACATTAAATGCCGAATAACAGTGGCATATGACTCAGTCGGCGCCGGGCTGTTGACATTTGAATATTAATGAGATTGCCTCGGAGGTGCTGCCCGCGTAGGGAATAAATGGGCGTGTACTTTGTGAACGAGGGTCCTATTTGTATGCTCAGTCAGTAACTCAGTCCAGCCCTTTGAGGAAGATTAAACAAGTGCGAATGTCACAAAGACTTTTTTTCAACAGCAGAGGCGAAGCGAAGACGCTAGCTGAGCTAGGAGGAGCCATGAATCGAAGTGGTGATCCGTCACGTACGGGGAGTAGGACTTCAAGGGATCAGGAGAGACACCAATCTCCTCGTCGTCGAAGTTGGTCGCCCATGAGGGATAAGCAGCCTCAGGGCAAAGATCAACCCAGTTCTGGAAGGGAATCTAACGCGACTCCGTGCCCATTGAGTTTTGCGATCTTTGTGGGGAATAGACCAATGATAGAGGCGGACTCGATCGTTCGAGATCCAAACGTGGCAGTTGAGTTCGCCTGACAGATTTTTCCACCCGAAGTCCAGCAGTCGATGGTAGGTCAGCAAGACTTCGAAGTGTTTCGCGAAGGCTTTCACGGGGCGGTGAAAGGGCTGTACACAGCTTATGAAATCGGCATGTGTCTCCGCGTCGCTCAGCGCGATATAGAGCAAAGAGATGAACGCATTCGAAAGTTAGAAGCTCGTGCGGAGAAAGCCGAACGTGAGCTAAGGAAAATTAGGTCTGCCGAGTCTCAATCAGCCAGCCAACCCAATCCGGTTGTGGAAGAGAGGGTGACTCAGGCTGATAAGTGATGCTATTGCCGATCGAAACACGGCTAGTATGTTCGCGATTGAGACTGCGAGGGCCACGGCCTATGAAAAAGGTTTTCATGACGGCCGAAAGATCGGAATTCAGAAGACCAAGGAGAAACTCACCGAAGAGGTTTGCTGATGTGAAAATCGTGGATTTAAGTACGTTTGGATCAAGGCATCTCAAGCCGCGGAAGCTCTCTGAGCATCGGGCATTGATTCGGCATCGCTGCTTTACCAACGAAATCATTTTCCGTTTTCCACCTTTGAAGTCGAGTAGAGTGAGGATGAGGGCGACGCCATATAAAAATACTCATTGTAATACTTAAACGCAGATCGCGTTCAAAACTATGTAATCATCGCCTGATTGAATAAAATGTTTGTATGTGTTTTATTGTAACTTTCATAACTTTCATTATGACTTTCATTCGGAACACACGTGTTTGCATGTGTTTTATTGTATAAACATCATTCTGAATGTTTATATGTCTCGAAGTATAAAAAGGGTTTTGACAGCTTGCAATGAGAGCATTCTATATTAAGTATTTAATCAGCATCATTATGTTACGTACGGCCCGAAAATCCACAAAGGGCACTCCAAATCTGGCGACCTATTTGGCTGGTGGGGCTCCGAATCTGGGGAATTTTTATCGGCCCAAGGACGTCGTGCGCCGATGGGGCTCCGAATCCGAAGACTTATTTGGCCAATCGTGACATTCACGAAGGGCGCTCCGAATACGGAGGCTTAATTGGCCTAAGGACGTTGTGCGTCGATGGGGCTCCGAATCTGGAGGCTTAATCGGTCCAAGGACGTCGCGTACCGAAGGGGCTCCGAATCCGAAGGCTTAATCGGCCCAAAGACGTCATGCGCCGATGGGGTTCCGAATCCGGAGACTTATTTTGGCCAATCATGATATCCACGAAGGGCGCTCCGAATCCGGAGTCTTAATTGGCCTAAGGACGTCGTGCACCGATGGGGCTCCGAATCCAGAGGCTTGATCGGCCCAAAGACGTCGTGCGCCGATAGGGCTCCGAATCCGGAGACTATATTTGGCCAATTGTGATATCCACGAAGGGCGCTCCGAATCCGGACGCTTTTATCGGCCCAAAGACGTTGTGCGCCGATGGGGCTCTGAATCCGGAGACTATTTGGCCAATCGTGATATCCACGAAGGGCTCTCCGAATCCAAAGGATTTTATCAGCCCAAAGACGTCGTGCGCCGATGGGGCTCCGAATCTGGAGACTTTATTTGGCCAATCGTGATATCCACTGAGGGCACTCCGAATCCGGAGGCTTTTATCGGCCTAAAGACGTCGTGTGCCGATGGGGCTCCGAATCTCGAGACTATTTGGCCAATCGTGATATCCATGAAGGGCGCTCCGAATCCAGAGGCTTTTATCAGCCCAAAGACGTCGTGCACCGATGGGGCTCCGAATCCGGAGACTATTTGGCCAATCGTGATATCCACGAAGGGCGCTCCGAATCTAGAGGCTTTTATCGGCCCAAAGACGTCGTGCGCAGATGGGGCTCTGAATCCGGAGACTTTATTTGGCCAATCGTGATATCCACGAAGGGCGCTCCGAATTCGGAGGCTTTTATTGGAACACCCTTGAACTCGATTTTGAAGTGAGTACGTAGCGATCTTTGTATTACAGAAAATGAGATGTACATGGCGAATCGTTCAAAACGAGTGTCATGCCCCACAAGTCGGGTCAATGATAAAATTTGCATAAATGTATGGAATTCCAAGGTCGCGGCAGACTCCGCCCTGACATGTCTTTGAGCCGATATGCCCCTATTCCTACGATCGAATCAATCTGATAGGGGCCGTCCCAGTTAGGACCCAATTTTCCATCAGCCGGTTTCTTGGCAGATGGAAGTACCTTCTTCAGGACCAACTCTCCTGGAGTGTAGCGATGCAGCTGAACACGTTGATTATATGACTTGGCAAGCTGCTGTTGGTACTGCGCCATCGACACAAGGGCACGATCTCTTCGTTCTTTGATTTGAATTAAATCCAGTGCCAGCATCATGTCGTTTCGGCCCATATAAAAAACTTGAGAATTCAGGGTTGGGTGGCTAATCTCTAAGGGTATGATCGCCTGGGTTCCAAAGCACAGAGCGAACGGCGTTTCTCCAATAGATCGCCTCGGTGTAGTTCGATGTGCCCACAATACACTTGGCAATTCTTCAACCCATTTTCCTTTAGCTTTCTCCACCCTCTTCTTGATACCGTCCAAGATGGATTTATTAGAGGCTTCGGCTTGACCATTACTTGGCACTGTTCACATTTTTTCACATAGCATTTGGCATCAGATCTCATTGTTGGCCAATAATACCCCTGTGTTATAGCTCTCTAGGCCAAAGAGCGCCCGCTAGAATGGGCACCACAACTACCCTCATGTATTTCAGCAAGAAGCTCTTCGACTTTATCAAGGTGCACACATTCCAAATATGGACCAGAGAGGGATTATTTATAAAGCCTTCCTTGCAGATCCAAGTAGTATCGCAGGGCTTTGTTTCGCAGCTTGTGCGTTTATTTCTTGTCCTCTCGGAGCTGTTCAGAAGACATAAATGCAGCAATGGGATCCATCCAACTCGATCCAGATTCTATAATATTGAACTGAACTTCCTCCGAAGGGCCGATGCTCGGTTCCGGGATGAAACCTACTTTGATGGTCCGTTTAATCTCTGAACTAATGGCGGAGGCTAGGCAAGCAAGGGCATCTGCATGTGTGTTCTGATCACGCGAAATATGGTTCAATTCATGATGGTCAAATTTTGCCAGCAAGGAGTTGGCCGTTTTCATGTAAGCCGCCATACGGTCATTTCTTGCCACGTACTCCGCCTTGAGCTGATTGATCACCAGTTTTGAATCGCAAAATACAAGCAAACGCCGAGCACCTAGAAGATGTGCATTCCGCAAACCGGCTAGAAGGGCTTCGTATTTGGCCTTGTTATTTGATGCTTTGAAGCCGAGCTTGACGGCCTGCTCAATTATTGCGCCGTCGGGAGCCATGATTACAACTCCGGCTCCGCTGCCCCGCTGATTGGATGATCCATCACAATACAACTGCCAAATGTCCCCAACATAAATTCTCCAGTTTGGCTTCGGTTGAATCTCATCGAACTTGAAATCAGCAAGACCCCCAGTGAATTCAGCAACAAAGTCGGCGAGCACCTGTCCCTTGATTGAGGTTCTAGGTAGAAACTGAATGTCGTATTGGCTGAGTTCAAGTGCCCACTTTGAAACACGTCCTGATGCTTCTGCACTTCGTAGTACTGATCGGAGAGGATAATCTATTAGCACCCCAATGCTGTCCCTGGAAGTAATGCATCATTTTTCTTGCCGCCATGACTAGGACTAGGATGAGTTTTTCCAGTGGAAGGTAGCGTGTTTCGGCGTCAACCATTGCCTTGCTCACATAATACACTAGCCGCTGCTCCCCCGGCTCTTTCTTTATCAGTACGGCACTGACGACCTTGTCGGAAACTGCTAGATACAAAATGAGTGGGTCACCAACAGCAGGTGTTGTCAAGAGTGGTACTGAGCGGAGGTAGGTCTTGAGGCCATTGAAAGCGGCTTCGCATTCAGCGGTCCATTCAAAAGCCTTGCCCTGCCGTAGTGTATGAAAGAATTGTCGGCAGCGATCTGTGGACCGACTGATGAACCTGTTGAGTGCAGCAGCCATCCCCATTAACTTCTGAACTTCCTTGACCGATGGAGGGGAGCCGAGTTCTAGGATTACTGTGATTTGCCTTGGGTTGGCTTCGATTCCTTGGTGGTTGACAATGTACCCCAAGAATTTGCCAGGGCCGATCCCAAACGCACATTTGGAAGCATTCAGCTCCATTTTGTATTTGCGTAAGATGTCGAACGTCTCTTCTAGATCGGCTAGATGGGTTTGCTCTTCTCTGGACTTGACCGCCATGTCATCAATGTACACTTTCATAGTGCGGCCGAGTTGCTCCTTGAACATAGCCGTGACCAGTCTTTGGTAAGTTGCCCCTGCATTCTTCAGCCCAAAAGGCATAACCTTATAGTAGTAGGTTCCTCTTGGGGTGAGGAATGCAGTTTTTTCTTGGTCCTCAGGTTGCATGGCAATCTAATGGTAGCCTCTGTAAGCATCGAGGAAGCTCATACGCTGATGGCGTGCCGTCGCATGTACAAGTTGGTCAATTCTGGGTAGGGGAAAACAATCCTTGGGGCAGGCTTTGTTCAAGTTCGTGAAATCGATGCACACTCGCCAAGTCCCATTTTTCTTCTTCACCACCACTGTATTAGAGAGCCGTGTAGGGTAGGTCACTTCCCTGATTGGCTCGGCTTCAAGCAGCCTGTCAACCTCCTCAACGACGGCGACAATGTGCTCTGTGGCTGACCACCGGCTTTTCTGAATGATTGGCTTGCACTTAGGATCGACATTCAAATGGTGCTGTGAAATGGACGGATCAATACCTGGCATCTCATACGGAGTCCACACAAAGATATCGATGTTGCTGAGCAGGAAAGAGATTGGCTGCTGTCTTTCGGCCTGATTCAGGGATGCGCCGACCATGAAGAATTTGTCTGGGTTGCCATTGATTTGAACTCGGTCTAAGCCTTCTGTGGCCTTTTCATTTGGGAGCCGCCTAACATCGTCGAGGCTCTCTCGATCTGGCACCTCAATAGAATTCACCTGCAGCTCCTTTGGTGTTTTTTTCAGCAAGGAGATAACATGCCTGTGCCAATTTCTGGGAGCCACGGATTTGCTCAATGCCCCGCTCCGTCGGGAAGCGTAGCAGCTGATGATATGTACTCGGCACGGCTTGCATGGTGTGCAACCAAGTTCACCCCATAATGAGATTTTACGACGATGGCAGCTTGACGACCAAGAATTCTACGTCTATTGTTCGGGAACCAGCTTAGACTGGTAGTGTGATTTTTCCCAATGGGTATTCTGAATTGGCGTTAAAGCCGAATAATGTATAAGGAGCCGAAGAGAGATCTGATTCTGAGAAGCCGAGTTTGGTGAATGTCTTGTAATACATAACCTCTGATGTGCTCCCCGGATCAATGAGTACACGCTCAACGGTGAATCGGTTTACACGTAACTCAATTACCAAGGGATTGATGTGAGGAAGTGTCACTCCGGCCAGATCTGAATCATCAAAAAAATGCTTGCAGCTTTATGGGGCCGTTTAGCCAGAGTGAGTTGACTTTGAGGGTCAGGCTTCGACTGAATCGTATACATCGCCGATGACATTGGCAGGCTGTATATCATGTGGATCACGCTGAGCGGAGGTGAATCCTGTCTTAAGGCTATTGCTTTGGTTGGGTTACTTTTTCGGACGTACTGTTGTAGGCGGCCATCCTGTACCAATTCCTCCAGGTGATCCTTCAGTGCATAACAACTCTCAGTATCATGGCTATGGTCCTTGTGATACTCACACCGTCTATCCCGTCTTCTCATGTCTGGAGGTCCTACCATTTTTGACGGCCACTTGAAGAACGGAAGGTGTCGGGTTTTGGACATGACCACACTGATCAGCTCTGTCAACTCCGTATATTTCTTGTCGGCGTGCCTCGTGCGCCTGCTGTCAACTTGCAATTGTTCACTTTCTAGGTGGGAGCAGTGGTTGCTTGATTGGCAGGAATCTCGTCTCTTATCTCATTTTGCCCAATGCCGTGGTTCAGGGCATTGAGGTGCTACAGAGTTTAACGGCCGAGCAATTTCAATAGGAGCTATTTTGTTGGTCACATTGCCAGCTTTAACCCTCAAGGCATCATCTTCCACTTTACAGTATTCTTCGACTTTCCTCATCAACGACCAAACTGTTTTGGGGGGCCGTCTAGTTAAAGAGCGGTAGAGAGCATTGTCAGGATGCAGCCCCATCTTGAAGGCGGTGATGGCCATGGAGTCATTGCAAGCATCATCCACTAGATTGAAACATTCCCAATATCGCACCGAGTAGGCACGAAGGGTTTCCCCCGGTTGAATCTGCATTGCCCAGAGGGAATCGACTTGCTTTGGCTAGACCTCATTAGTGATAAACCTTGCCTTGAAGGATTTTTGATGTTGGTGGAAGCTTTTAATCAAAGCCGACTCCAGTTTGTAATACCACCTGACAGCTAGTGGTCCCAAACTGCTCGAAAATATTCTGCACATCAAAGCCTCGTCATCTGCATGCAGTGTCATGGCTTGCTTGTAGTGGCGGATGCGATCGGTGGGGTCTGATTTACCGTCGTACAAGGTGAATGATGGCACTTTGAATTTCTTGGGTAGCACTGCCTTTGCAATCCGTCGGACAAAAGGATCGTGTTGATCTTCATCCGAATTGTTTCTTCTTCGCTTATGCCTTATACAAGGACTCTCTTCAGAAGAACTGGAAGTTTCAGATCGTCCCTTCTTCTTGGGCTCTAGGGATAATGAGTCGGAGTCGCTATTAGTGTCTTGTTGTCGGGCTCGAGATCGTCGACCACGTGCCCTCACCGGTCGTTCCGGATCTCGACGTACAGCTTGTTTGGACTTTGCCATTTCCAAGGCCAAATCCTGACGGAGACGTTCGTTTTATGCAATCATGTTCTCCAACCTCTATTCGTTTTGCTTTGGTTGTTCCATGATCGCCTACATTGCCTCATGCTCTGGAGTTTAGGGTGATGCGAAGTTCAAAGCGCGTCTTGTAGGGATAGTCTCTGGTACAAGCATGTTTGTTAGAGTGAGGTCGTCTCTCTGCGTGTTTTCATCAGTGACTATCAGAGGGTCTTCCGTTACGCTCGCCATGGATGTGTTTGAGTATTCCCACAAACGGCGCTAATTGTGGAGAAGTGATTTGGAAATACTCTTTTGATCCTGGGGGACGTTAGTGATTCTCTGATAGTCATCTGAAAAGGAATAAACACTCCGGTCGGGGGTGTCGGAATTAGCACTCCGACAGGCAAGTTAGTTTCTGCACTCAGGGTTACGTGTATTCTAAGTTAAGCACAATAATTCTCACATACTTTTCTTTGACTATTGTTCCTCTATTTATACTCATTTCCAGGGCCTCGGGGCCTGGTCCACTTTCCGCTCTCAAACTGCTCATTTATTCGGCCCCATAGTTACTCGGCTTATTATTTGTAGTCGGCCTCCTAATCGTGGAGGTTAGAGCCGAACAAATGTCCATCCTTCGAAGCGTATGCTTCTGACTCTACGTATTATTTGGCTCCCACAATCGCGTTATGGACTGCGTGTTCAGATTGAGCGGTGTACTAAGTCAACAAATCGAATACTGTGTTATGGACTGCGTGTCCAGATTGAGTAGTGTGCTATAAAGTATATCGCGTTATAAACTGCGTGCTCAGATTGAGCGGTATGCTAACTCAATAAATCGAAAACTACGTTATGAACGTGTGTTCAGATTGAGCAAAAACTGCGTTATGAACTATGTGTTCAGATTGAGCAAAAACTGCGTTATGGACTGCGTGTTCAGATTGAGCAAAATTGCATTATGAACTGTGTGTTCAAATTGAGCAAAAACTGCGTTATGGACTGTGTGTTCAAATTGAGCAGTATAATGAGCTGTGTGCCAAAATGAGTTGTGTGCCCAAAAGAGGTGTGTGCAAAGTGAACAAGGGCTGTGTCCCGAATGAGCAAAGTGTTATGTTGAGAGCTGTGTGCCAAATGAAATGAATTAGATGCTGTGAGCAGAAGTACTATGTATGTCAATATGTTCAGAACGAGCAGATAAAATACATCGTAGAAAACTAAAGCAAAGTACGTACCTCATGCCCGTGATGAGATAGGTGGGACTCAAGCTCCCGTAGCAACAAATCCAGGGGTGCTCGTCGCGTGAAGTCCGTGAAGTGATAGAAAGTGCAAGGAGGTAGAATGTGCTCCTGCGGGTCGTACTCCTATGGGTCGAACAACTGTACCCTCGGAGGCAACGGTATGATGTCGGGCTCGTCCTCTGCGTATGGAGAACCCCCGCCATACGGAATATCGTCGGCCATCTGCAAAAATGAGCAAAAATGAGCGAAATGAGCAAAATTGTAAAAAGTCAACTCTCGAAAAGAGAAAAAGTCAACAAAAGTCAACGCTTGAGAAAAGGTGCTAAACTTTGAGACAAACATACCTCAAGTGGTGGAAATGGAGAAAGAAGCTTCGAAAACAAATTCTAATCGGTTCAAAACGAAGAGAATCGAAAGTTTTTCGTGAAACAACTTCGCGTGGGGCATTGGAAAACGCGTATAAAGTGCAGATCTGAGAGGAAAAAGGGCCTAGGGAGGAAGAGAAATGTATTTCGACCTTGGAGGTGAGAGCAAAACTGATTTGGAGTTGTGTACTTAAAGAACCGAGCATGAAAAGACAAAACTGGCCCGGATTTTTGTAAACTGGTCGGCCAACTAGTTTTTCTGGTCGGCCGACCACTTTGGTTGGCAACAACTGGTCGGCCATTGATATAACTGGTCGGCCATCCTCCTGGGTGATCTTCAGAGCTCCATTGTTCTCTCTGTGTGTTTTGGTGATGATTGGAACTCTTGTCTCTCGGAAAAGTGCAAGAAAAGTACACTTTTGGCGCGATATTGTCCCCGCGGAAACTTCAAATTCAAGTCTTCGATGCGTGGCTCATCGTTACTTGCCAAAAGCATGGTGTATCGTTTTTTAGTACGTCGTGACCCCTCAAAGAGGTAACTCGGAGGTCTCGGTTATATTGCTCGCGTTAAGGCTTGTATTTTCTTATTCAACATTTTGTTTCGAACATACTATTGGAGTTGCACTTCTCTCGCATTGTCATGCACACTTTCCTCTCTTGCATTTGTTATGCACACCACTTGTTGCTTTGTCATGCACTCACTACTTGTGTTGGCACGCTCGTTTTGCTTACATTATTACGCGTACTTTTATCCGCATTGTTATGCATCACACTTAGGTTGCATTGTTATGGACCCCTTTTCGCATTGTTATGCACACACTTAGGTTGCATTGTCATGCACCCCTCCACCGGCGTTGTTGCATACTTTTCACTTGCATTGCTATGCATGTTTCTAATGATATTGTACCTGTTGAGTTTCTTTCTTTTGCAGGCACGATATTGTATGTACGGTTCATTTGAAGCTGGCGCGACCAGACGAGCCAGACGATATTGTATGTACGGTTCATTTGAAGCTGGTGCGACCAAACGAACCGCACGGTATTGTATGTACTCCGCATGAGACGTAGCGAGAATTATGTAATTCTCTTACATCCTTTCTGCATGTAATGTAGTTTGGTTTGTATTTGTCTGCTTAAAACTGATGCATTTATTGTGTATATTTGCTTCATTACAGCTTTCTTTGCATGATCATATGTTCGGCATCTTGCATATCCTTTGCATTTTGCCCCTGCCTGTGGGCACATCTCTTTATTATCTTGCTTGTTTGTCTAAGTCTTCAGCCTTGTCAAAAATGGGTCGTCTCTAGGCTTTGGCATTCACTCCCGTCACTTATGACTTTCGAGTTCTGTCAAAGAGGGGCAGCTATAGACACCCCATTTTTGACCGACCTTAAGACTCAGACGTCATCGATTGAGCGCTCGGTGATAATGCATGTTGTGCTCATTTCGAGATTTCAGAGTTTTGGCTGAGAGCCTTGCCTCCGGGCCTCTGAACTCTTTGTGCTTCGGCTTGGTTTGTGGATCAAGCCTTGTTTTCCTTGCCTGAGGGAGGGAGAGGTGTTGTATACCATCTCTTTGTGGTCGTAGACCACTTTTTGTGGTCATAAGCCACATTTCCCGTTTGGATACTAGTTTCCGGTTTTTGGAGCCTTCGGCCGCGCACCTTGTCTCGGGACCGCTTAACATTCTCTGTTTGGCGTGGTTTTTGGACCACACCTTGTTTCCTTGGCCTAGAGGGCCACTGTGGTTTGGGAGACCACTTTTGTGGTCGTATACCACTTTTGATGCCCGAAAGACTAGTTTTCGAGGCTTTCAGCCGTGTGCTTTGCCTCCCAATCTCTCGTCTTGCATCCGTTTTGGTTTGTTTTTGGTACAAACCTTGTTTTCCTTGTTTGGAAGGTGGTACAAGGGTGGGAGACCACTTTTTCTCCTTGGAGACCACTTTTCCTTCTGCCAGCTAGTTTTCTGGTCGGATAACTGGCTTGCTTGGTCTTTAGGCCACATTTTCTGGTCAACCACCACACCACTAGCTTTCTTTCATGCCCTGGACTCTCTCCCACCGTGGCCGACCAGTTTGTGTCTTGGAAGACCACTTGAAGTGGTCAGCCGACCACTTCAAGTGGTCGGCTGCTTTTTGGCACCTTTTTGGAGATATTTTCCTCCAGCTGGCACAGCTGGAGGGCATTTGGGCTATCCTCCATACACGTGTATGGAGGGATTTGTTTGAGGCTTAGCTTCTCCAAGAAGCTTTGCCTTTTAGTTTCTATAAGAGGGAGGCTCCTCCTTCCTCCTCTAGGTTCAGAAATTTGAGGGTTGAGAGTTAGATATAGTCTTGTGTCTATACTTTCTTTTTTGTTTCATTTTTGTGCCTTAAAGTGTTGTTTTGTCTTGGTTTAACACACAAACACACACTCAAACACCTTTCTTTGGTTGCTGAGGCTTCTTGAAGTTGTTTTTGGTGTTCTTGGGTTGGTTTGAGCCTGAAAAACTTGCTGGAGTTGCAGTTATAAAGGAGGTCTTCAAGGGTGAGTCTTTAGCCCTTAAATCCCCCATTCTTGCTTAAGCTTTTAGCCCTCCTTGCATCTATTTTTAAGCTTAACTCTTAACTAGAAAAAGTTCTGTTTTTGCATGCTTAAAATAGTTGTTTAGGGTCACTTTTTCGTTTGGGGTGATTTACCCCCTCTTAGGCCTTATTAGGCCTTGTTTTGAGCCATCCCTCTAGGCTTTTGTTGAAGCCTTTGCTTGACCTTTCTACCACTGAAATCCAGAGGATTTTCAGTGGTGGAAAGGTGGTTTTGGTGTCCTAAATAGGAGAGGGTCATCCCCTCTCCTTGTATTGTGTTTACTAGCTTCACATGCCTCATGTTTGAGCACCTTTGTTAAGCTTGTGTTAGCTTGTTCTTAGCTAGTATTTGTGGTTATTTTGCTAAGGCTTACCACTGTTTTTACATGCTTTGGTCACTCCATGCATGGTTAATACACTTGTAGTGTAAATCTCTTAAACTAGCTTTGTATGCTTCATGAAGTAGCATGTCATTATAACTTGGTTTGAGTCCATTTCAGCATGTATTTGGTGTTGTTTTACCATGTCATACCTCTGTTAGGGTTTGGTTTAGTTAGCCTTTGCATGCTCCATGCACTTGTAGTGCATTTCCATGAAATAGCCTAACATGCATCATGCTTTGACATGTCATTTTAGCAGGCTTTTGGCTTAGCTCTCAGAAGACTTTGTTCATGTTTTAGCATGTTTAAGGTCTGATTCATGTTGTCTTGGTCATGCATGACTTGCTTTGTATAGCTATGGTTCAATCTAGCTTATTAGCTTTGTGCATCAAGTCCACTAGCATGCTTTACTTGGACTATTTGAATGATTTGGCATAATTTATAGTGTGATTTCAGTCCATGTTTCATGCTCATGCACTTGCATTTTTTGCTATTTCAATGCGTTGGAGGGTTTACCCTTTATGCCTTAACATTAACCATTGCGTATGCCTTCATGCCTTAGCTTGCGAGCCATCATTTCAATGTATTTTTGGGGTTATTATGCCATGATATAACTCTGATTTTGTTGCTTAAGTCATCCCATGCTTGGTCTCAATAGGTGTAGTATAATCCACCTTATTTGCCTTGTATGCATCATGCTAGCCTATTTTGGCTTCCTTCCATGCATGTTTTAGACTTATTTTAACATGTTCTAGGACTTTTTTAGGTCGCCTTGGTCAGATGGTTCATGTTTTGTATAGTTGTAGTACAAGTGCCTTTGCTTGCTTCAAGCTTTGAGCACCATTGCATGCTTCATTTGTGTCGTGTACATGATTTGACATTACTTAACATGACATTTCAGAGCATATAGACTTGCCATGTTCTCACTTCGTTCACCCTTTGAGTGCCTCTAAGGGTTGTGCATTTGTTGTTTAGTTTATGGCTTAGCTTGTATGCTTGCATGCCTAGGTATTTGAGCCCTCATCTCAGCATGTTTAGGTCCTTGTTTTGACCTAATTAAGCTTTGTCCATGGCAGGTTCATGCTTTTGTGCCATGTATTGCATGCCTCCTTGGTAGTCTTCCTTTTGAACTTTCATGCTTTAGGACCATTGCATGCTTTACTTGCTTTGTTTGAATGATTTGGCATCATTTCTTACCTCATTCCAGTGTACTTAGTGTTGTCACACTTGCACATTTGTCACTCTTTGAGCACTCTTGAGAGTTGTGCTCTTGGGCCTAGTTAAATGGCCAATGCATTATACATGCATATCATGCCTTTTGTGCCTTAATTTCATCATCAATAGCCACTAATTTGGGCATGACTGAGGTCTACCCCTATTGGTTTAAGTCCATTGATTATGCCATGTATATTGCATTGAGTATGCCATATTGTTTCATTGCATTAAGTATGCCATCTTACATTGCATTGTGCATGCCATGTGATCTTTTGCATTGTGCATGCCTAGTTGTTCCATGCATTGAGTGTGCATGTCCCTAACATTGCTAAGTATACAAGCATGATAAGTGGGCTGAAATGACATGGAAAATAGTCCCAAATCACTAAATCAAAGCAAGTAATGCATGCTATACACTCACATACTTGAAGCCTACAAGCTAAAATGCAAAGAGGCTATGCAATGCATGCTAAAGTCGACCCGAACAACTAAAGACAGACCTTAAACATGGCAAAATAAACATGAAAGCTTCACAAAGCTAAGCCT
Source organism: Camellia sinensis (assembly GCF_004153795.1). NCBI lineage: Eukaryota > Viridiplantae > Streptophyta > Magnoliopsida > Ericales > Theaceae > Camellia > Camellia sinensis. The sequence continues at coordinate 473,840 of NW_021027094.1, read as the reverse complement.
AAAGCATGCTAGAACAATGGTTTACAACCTAAGACATGTTAAGGCAACAAAATGGCATTACAAGGCATGTATGCTAAGAAAGCATGGTGTACCAAAAACAACTTAAAACAATGCTATTTCATGGCAAAATAAGCATAAATAATAGCTAAGGCATGGTCAACAAGAGCCTAAGCTAGGTGCTCCCTCAAGAGGCAAAAAGTGCCCTTTTCAAGGACAACAAGGAGAGGGGGTGGCCCTCTCCTTCTTGGGACCTCAAGGCACTATCCTCACCTCTGAAATCCCTCAAGATTTCAGTGGTGAGGAGGCCCAAACACCAAGGTCTCGGAGCTCTCCCAAAATGGCACAAAATGGAGCCTTACAAGGCTTAAGAGGGGTCAAACGACCCCAAAGCTTGAAACAACCTTAAACAACTATTTAGAGGGCCTAAAAACAGAACTTTTTTATGTTATACACAAAGCTCAAAAATAGTTTCAAGATAGGCTAAACAGCTATGCAAAAATGGGGTAAAAAGGGACAAAAGTCTTACCCTTGTAGACCCTCTTCAACAATGGAGTTCCAGCAGCTTCTTGAGGTTGACATCAACTTCAAAACTCTAAAAACAACCCTCAAGGGCCTCAGCTCCAAGGAAAGGTGTGGTAGTGTGTGTTTGTGTACAAAACTAAGGCTTAAACACACACAATACAAGAGAATGAGAGGTATAGATATAGGATAGATACAAAACCCTAAACCTAGAACCAGAGCTTCTCTAATAATTTTTTCTAACCCTAATGCCAAGAGAGGAGCCCTCTTCTTATAGGCAACTCCCTCTTGTAAGGCTTCCAAAACAAGCCATCCAAGAGGGAAATCCCTCCATACACGTGTATGGAGGGGAACAGAGTGGGTGCCAGCTATCACAGCTGGCACAAAATATCTACTAAAAGTAGATGAACAGTGGTCGGCCATCCAAAATTGCCACTTTGACAAAATAAATGGCCGACCGGCAACAAAAAGTGCCAACCGGCAATATACATTGCCGATGGCATAGAATCACTGGCCGGTGGCCTCAAGACATGGCCGGTGATGTGTGGGGATGCCTTACAAGGCATTCCCTGCCCCTCCAAGGCAAAACACAAGTGTTTGGTGCAAAACCAGACACAACACGGTCGGGTTGAGAGATCTTGAGGCAAGGCGCGCAACCGAGACCTCCGGGAACGCAAGACAAACACAAACAAGGATAATCAACAAGTGTTCCAATGGTGACGTCCAAGTCTTGAGGACGGTCAAAAATGGGGTGTCTACAGATGGGCTGCATGCTTGCACAAGAGTCTAAGGACAAGGTGGAGAAGGCTATCTACTACCTGAGCAAGAAAATGCTGGAATACGAGACCCGCTACACTCCGTTGGAGAAGGCTTGTTTGGCCTTGGTATGGGCTACTAGGAAGCTGCGACACTATCTGTTAGCTCACTCCGTAACACTAGTTTCAAGATTAGATCCCATCAAATAGCTCTTCGAGAAACCAGCACTTGCGAGTAGGCTAGCTCGTTGGTTGCTTCTGCTTTCCGAATTCGATTTGAAGTACGTGATGCGTAAGTCAGTAAAAGGGAGAGCAGTAGCAAAGTTCTTAGCCAATCACCCAGTTGAAGGGGATGAAGCAGTTGAGTACCTATTCCCAGATGAGGCCATTTTGCATGTCGAGGACGAAACTTGGACGATGTACTTTGACGGAGCGTCAAACCAATACGGGTATGGGATAGGAATGTTGCTGATAGCACCCGACAATTCTCGCATACCTCTAGCATTCGAACTCCGGGTCAAAGTATCGAACAATGAGGCAGAATATGAGGCATGTATTGCCGATTTAGAAGCCGCCCTAGAACTAGGGGCAAAATGGTTAGACGTCATTGGGGACTCGAACCTTGTTGTATCTCAAGCTAAAGGAGATTGGAAAGGCAAAGAGGAAAAGATGAGAATTTATCACCAGACCTTGGACATGTTAATTCCTTGGTTTGAGAAGTTGAACTTCGCTCATCTGTTAAGAGAAAACAACAGGTTCACAGATTCACTAGCAACTCTATCTTCCATGATAGACATCCCTTTCGGAGTCCGGATGCGTCCGATCATCATTGAACAGAAATTTGTGCCGGCCTACGAGCTGCTTGCCACCATAGATGAAGTACAAGATGAGAATCCCTGGTATTACGACGTCTGGAACTTCTTGGAGAAGGAAGTGTATCCACCAGGGGTAAATGCCAAAGATAAGAGGGCAATTCGAAGAATGGCTGCTCAGTTCATCGTCTGTGGGGGTAAACTGTACAAGAGAGGTCATCTCAGGATGCATAAGCTGTGTGTTGATGCTGAAGAATCCAAGTGCCTGATGGAGGCCATCCATGGAAAAGAGTGCGGAGCGCACATGAACAGGGTGATGCTAGCTCGGAAAATCCTTAGACAGAGTTATTACTGGTCCATCTTGGAGGAGGATTGTATTAGCTTTGTTCGGCGATGCCACAAATGTCAAATCCATGCAAATCGCATGAACATTCCGCCGTCGAAGCTGTACAAAATGACTTCGTCATGGCCGTTTTCAGTCTGGGGAATTGTTGTGGTTGGAGTTGTCACCCCGAAGGAGTCCAACGGGCATGAGTACATTCTGGTAACGATAGACTACTTCACAAAGTGGGTTGAGGGCCAGTCTTACGCAGTGTTGAAGGCATCGCATGTTGCTAAGTTCATCAGAAACAACATCATCTGCCGCTATGGGGTCCCAAATGAGATCATTTCAGATAATGGTTCTCACTTCAAGAAGGAAGTGATCGACTTGCTGGAGAAGTATAACGCGGCTTTTCATAAGTTATCTACATATCGACCGCAGACCAACGGAGCAGTTGAGGCCGCCAACAAGAATGTCAAGCATATACTGTAGAAGATGGTCGAAACCTACCAGGACTGGCAAATAAGTTGCCATTTGCTCTGTGGGGCTACCGGAAGTCAATTCGACTCTGTATTCCTTGATTTATGGGATAGAGGCTGTTTTTCCTATCGAAGTTGAGGTCCCGTCATTACGGGTATTGGCTGAGTGTCAGATAGCTAAGGCAGATTGGCAACAAAGTAAGTTCAAAGAACTCATGCTGTTTGACGAAAGAAGGCTGAAAGCACTGTATCATGTTCAGGGTTATCAACGGCGAATTTCCAGGGCTTTCAATAAGAAGGTTAAGTCCAGGAATTTGAAAGAAGGAGATTTGGTGCTCAAAGACAACCGAGCTCCTATCCACGACCCTATGGGCAAGTTCAGATCCAATTAGACTGGCCCTTACATCATCAAGTCTATCTGGTCGGGTGGAGCAGTCGTTCTAATGGATCTAGATGGCCTAGAGTTCTCCTAACCAATCAACATGGACAAGCTGAAAAAATATTATCCCTGAGTGGCTCGCTAGGCCGAAAACCCAAAAGAGCAACCTAGGCAAAAGTTAAAGCACAGAAAATTTGAAATAATAAAAACTGAGTTCGCAAGGTTGAAAACCCAGAAAGGGCGGCCTTGGCAAAAGTTAGAGCATAAAAGGAGAGAGTTAATACACGAGTGAACCCAAGCCGAACTATGTAAGGCTTGATTCCCATCTTCAGGATACGTAGGCAACTTCATCCTAAAGTCTAGCCATAAACACTTCCCCGATCAGATTTGTCCATGTGATCATGTTTGGTCATCTTTGTCTTTTCTCCATTCAGGAGCTTGGTTATGATCTCTGGTACAATGCTATTCAGACTAGGGGCAACTTTCCAGTTGCTGGGAGCTGGGGTTGTGCATCTTAGTGACAGATCTCAGGCATGTCCAGTTCTGATCCATATCGAAAATGGTTTTGAAAAGTTTTAATAAAAGTTGATTTTGTTCAAATTAATCTTTTTACAACTTAGACCATTTTTGGACCAAACGGAAAATTTTCAGTACCCACAACCTTCAATTTCGTTGATTTAAATACAGAGTTCTCCTACTCTTGAATACAAATTGAAGTTGCTTTTTATTACATTCATAAAGAAAACTTGAAATTACTGATAAAGCAATAAATTCGGGGCATAGATAAGTCAGGTGTTCCTGCTCCCCCTCCCAGAGCTGGTCGAAGCCTCTGATATCAAAGTGGGCCCAACCTGTGCCTCCTCGTCAAGCCAAGCTGTGCACTCATCAGAAAGGGTGCAACTGAAAGTGGAAGTGGGGGTCAGAAGCTCTCTAGTCCTCCATGCCATGGCATACCGAACTAGCTGTGCGCCTCAGACCGAAAATGCAGCAGGATACTCTATCCCCTCTGTCGGACAAGTCTGATCATGTCCGAATTGACGCCGAAATCGGAAAGGAAAGTAGAACACGAAGTGTGTCAAGCCAATCAACTGAATCCCGGTTTGCCGGGACATGCTGTAACTCATTGCCGGTAGATTGAGCCAATGACAGCGTCAAGCAATGCGGTCTGCAGACAAACTGTACATCCAGTCGTACCACCAACCCTCATCAAGGGCATTGACTAGATGTTGACGGAAGAAATAACCGTGAGCTGACTATGCTGGGCATGAGTCCACAACCTTCAATTTGTCCATCAACCATATCGGGGGAGGGATAAAAAATGAGAGATTAAAGAATAGAGAGGTGTACGTGGAGAGAAAAGTAAGAAAAGGGTTTTGAGAGAAAAACCGAGCCTGAGGGCCGAGTGATGTGAGGAATATACGTGAGACGGGGTGGGAAACATTACCTGCAATAGTAGTGGACTCCCCGCAAATCTAGTCGTCTCTCGGCGATGAAAAGCATCTAAACCCATCGATGTCTCAGCCAGTGTCATGGCGATGCAGCTCTTGTCCTCTCTTAAGCCCTCGGCAATCTCGGCCAAACGGATGCTAGACCCTTTGGAGCCTAAGGCAAACAAGAAATGAGATAGCATGCACAAGCAAAGCACATGTCGCCGAAAACCCTGTCAATGATGATCTTCGCGGTCACCGGCATCAGAAAACTGATAAACTAAGCTGGGGATGTCCAATGCTCCATCGCGGATCAAAGACCGAGCGTCATGCATAGTAAGCCCGCACATCCGTCCTAAGGCTTGGGTGTAGCCAAAGCGAAATTGCAGCAAAATTTCTTCATCGCGCTCAGATTCCATTAAAGCTTGGAAGTCTTCCAATGTGGGACATACCTCTTGTCCGTCGAAGCTAAAGACGTGTGTTACCGCATTCCTAAACCTTGCAGCGGCATGAAGAAACAGAAAACACAGCGGGGTGCGACTCAGCATGAATAGTGCATTTATGCCGAAGCTTCGAAAATTCACCTTTTTCGAGCCATCCAAGGAAGCAATCCAATTTGTGAGATTTTGGATGAAGAATGCCTCCATTTTGGTGCAAAACTGGGTTAGAATGAGGGAACCACGAAGCTGGAACCTTTATAAAGGATAAGACACTGTTTGGAGGACAAGTGTCACAAAACTAGAGGTCCCTGGGCCAACTGGTCGGCCGACCACTTTTCCTGGTCGGCCAGTTAGTTTTCCTAGTCGACCAGCCACTTTTTGGCCTACAGTAGAAGAAAGTGGTCGGCTAGCTCCTATGGTGGTCGGCCATGTGCAAAAAGCTGGTCTCCAGCTGTTTCTTGTCTCCAAAAGAGAGTCTCTAGCTTTCCTGTGTGCTAAGAGTGCTGAAGGTTCGAGTTTACCTCTGTTTCGGGTACGTTCTGTCGCCCTGTTTGTCTAAAATTGCGTTTGCTTATCAAGTTGTTAAGTTTTGCTTGTCGAGTTGTTGCTTTTTTTGATTATCGAGTTGTTACTCATTGTTTATTGAGTTGTAAACTTGCTAAGGTTTTGTTGTTTCTTAGTAAGATAAGTTGTTTAGTTTGATGTGTCGGTTCATTACCTGACTTGGTAATACACTATGTTCAAATTTTATTCAATTCCTTTTTTGGCACAAAATGGTGCGACGCGATGCTTAGAATGTAAAGTACAACACTTTTGAACAAAAAGTCATTTTCATTCCAATCATAACTTCTTTTTACAACATTCTACAAAAGAGTACAAGTTTTGAGGAAAGAAAATAAAACTGTCTAAGCTGTACAATGTGCTACAACTACATGTATAAAGAATAATAAAGCAGGGAGCATCTGCATCGGTGCTACCAAGCTCAAGACCGAGAAGCCCTCTTCGTCCTCTTCGGCTAAACAGCCTCTGCGCCGCCACCATCTGAATCGGAGTCACCGTCCTCAGAATCCTCCTCGGCGTCACCTCCGTCCTCGGAACCGGAACCAAAATCATCATCCCTGCCCGCAAATGTCTCTGACTTGGGATGTGTTGACTCCTCATCCTCGCTGGACTCCTCGTCATACCTGACAGGTGCTCTGCACCTCTCTTGGCCGCGAGTCTAGCCTCCTTTCCCAGCTGCTCGGGTAGGCCTAGACGGCCCGGGCCGTGACAGTGGAACCTGAAAAGGGCAGTTTGAATACATCAGCCAGAGTATGTATAGGTATATTAGATGCAATTATGATGCGTGAAGTATGTGCATGCATATATAGTATATGGATTAGATGTGTCAGATGTGCTCTATACGTACAGTGAATCAATATTGTGAAATGTGTAGTTTCAATATGTCATCGGAAGTATGATGAATACAAGGAAATTGAAAATACCGGAATACCGGCAGCATACAACATTGTCTCCCTCCGCAAGACCATGCTCTCAAGTGAGGCCACCACTCCGAGTAACCCCTCAGTATAATCTCTGGGAGGCTGCAGATACAAGTTCAAGTCATCAGTGAATAAATGATTGTCTAAATATCTGAGTGATAAATGAAAACTGTAAAACATACCGGTGGCGAATCAGGGTCACTGACATATCAATGGTCGGGCATCGGAGGCTCCAGTGGAATCGGGTAAGAAGTCCCATACTGCCAACCCGTCAGCTCGGTCGAAAGATCTGGCCACCCAGCATAATGACAAGTCAAGGGCATCCCGCTAGCCATACCCCTCGATATACCAGCCCTGCTAGTGGAAGGGACATCTGCAGCTCAAGCGCGACTCGATGATGGCATATCAGCAGCCCTCCTCGTAGGGGTATGGATGCCTATCAATGGAGGCATCAAGTATGTATAGCGGTATGTCGCGTAATCCCCTTCCTCCAGGAACAGAACTACGTCAACACCCAACATAAGGTCCTCGACCTCCCGGGGAGTGAGTTTCTCCGTGGACCGCATATCCAATGGAGGCGCTGAGGGGACCTCCTGATCGACATTTCCCATCGTCTGACGCATGAAGCGATCCCCATAAACCAGGCTCTGCCAACCGGTCCCTCAAACAGAACCCTATATCGGAAGGAGGCCTATGCCCCAAGGAACTGAAATCGTGGAGACCTGGGCATCGCTATCCAAGGCTGCCAAGTAATCTGCGAAAAGCAGGTGCATAAACTGATTAGATGTCATAAATATGCAAGATGAATCAAAGTTGAAAACATGAAGAACCAAGAGTTCTGGTTTACCTCGGACGCCTACACATTGTCAAAGTACTGTCGGAGATATGGCAGAGTCTCCCAGGGCCTGGATCGGCACCGACCCTCAAATCTGCGTGAGTAAAGGATCTCAAGAGGTGCCTCGACCTCAAGCTTAGGAGCGAGTGTGGGGAAGTATGCGTAAACCCATAGCTGTGAAAGGCAAGGCGATGGCTGTTAGAATACAGAATTTATAGAAAATGCAAAAAGCTGAGTACAGAATGTTGTGTGCAGTGTACAGATAATGAAAATCAAAAAATGCTAAATGCAGAATGCTGAGTGCAGGATGCTGTGTACAGTATACAGATTTTGAAAAAGCAGAAATGTAAATCAAAAAGGGCGGAATGTACCTCCCAAGCTCGCCAGTAGCCTCCAACTATGGTCCCCCGCTCGCGGGAGGTCACGCTCATGTAGCAATAAAGGGTAGCGAGGGCAGCGCCACCCCAATCATACTGACTGACCTGTGATAGGTCTACCAAAGCACTGAGCAGATAAAGCCCAACTGTATTCCCCCTGTCGGAGAACAAAGTGGTCCCGAGCAGGAACATCAAAAATCCTCGGGCGTACTGTTGTATGGCCTCGAAGGTCTCTGGCATAGACCCTCTGTAATGCTCAGCAAACAGGTGTACCTGACCCTACCTGATGATCTGTCGATCGGCGGATGAGCTCTGAGCAGATAAACCCAAGCTGCCTCTCACTCACCCATATCTGCATCGTATGGGATCGACCGGCCCTCCACGTCGAGGCCCATCAGCATGGAGAAGTCGTCATCGCCATGTCCCCGGTAGCTGAGAAATGAAAGGAGTTGGTGGTGTCCCACCATCTCTCTACCAGTGCGCCCAAAAGGGTCCTACTCCCTAGATGGCGCGACAACCCCATACAGAATCGGCCAAATCCCGCCTCATCCACAATGTGGCGAACAGCATCTGGGAGCTCCGTGTACTACTCCCTCGTAATAATAGATCCGTAACCCCATGTGAAACGGGAGGATACCTGCATTCAGAATGAAAAGTATGAGCTGTGTGTTCCGAATTGAAAGGGCGAGCTGTGTGTTCAGAATGAAAAGAATGACCTGTGTGTTCAGAATAAAAGTATGAGCTGTGTGTTCAAATTGAAAAGTGTGAGTTGTGTGTTCAGAATGAAAAGTGTGAGCTGTGTGTTCAGAATGAAAAGTATGAGCTGTGTGTTCAAATTGAAAAGTATGAGCTGTGTGTTCAGAATAAAAGTATGAGTTGTGTGTTCAAATTGAAAAGTGTGAGCCTTGTGTCCAAAATGAAGAAATATGAGCTGCGTGCCAATGAAAAAGTGTATTGCGTTATGGATTGCGTGTTCAGATTGGGCAGTGTGCTATAAAAGTGTACCGTGTTATGAACTGCGTGTTCAGATTGAGCGGTGTGCTATATTATTAAAAAGTGTACTGCGTTATGGACTGCATGTTCAGATTGAGCAGTGTGCTACAAAAGTGTACTGTGTTATGAACTGCGTGTTCAGATTGAACAGTGTGCTATGTTATGAAAAAATGTACTGCATTATGGACTGCGTGTTCAGATGGAGCAGTGTGCTATTAAAGTGTACCATGTTATGAACTGCGTGTTCAGATTGAGCGGTGTGCTATGTTATGAAAAAGTGTACTGCGTTATGGACTGCGTGTTCAGATTGAGCAGTGTGTTATAAAAGTGTACCGTGTTATGAACTGCGTGTTCAGATTGAGCAGTGTGCTGTGTTATGAAAAAGTGTACTGTGTTATGGACTGCGTGTTAAAATTGAGCAGTGTGCTACAAAAGTGTATCGTGTTATGAACTACGTGTTCAGATTGAGCGGTGTGCTATGTTATGAAAAAGTGTAGTGCGTTATGGACTGCGTGTTCAAATTGAGCAGTGTGCTACAAAAGTGTATCGTACTATGAACTACGTGTTCAGATTGAGCGGTGTGCTATGTTATGAAAAAGTGTACTGCGTTATGGACTGCGTGTTCAGATTGAGTGGTGTGCTAAGTCAATAAATCGAATACCGTGTTATAAACTGTGTGTTCAGATTGAGCGGTGTGTTATATTATAAATCGAATGCTGTGTTATGAACTGTGTGTTCAGATTGAGTAGTGTTATGAGCCGTGTACAAACTAAACAGAATGCTGCGTTATGAACTGTGTGTTCAGATTGAGCAGTGTTATGAGCCGTGTGCTAACTAAACAGAATGTTGCGTTATGAACTGTGTGTTCAGATTGAGCAGTGTTATAAGCCGTGTACCAACTAAACAGAATGTTGTGTTATGAACTGTGTGTTCAGATTGAGCAGTGTTGTGTATGTGTGCAGACTAAACAAAATGTTGTATTATGAACTTTGTGTTCAGATTGAGCAGTGTTATGAGCCGTGTGCCGACTAAACAGGATGTTGTGTTATGAACTGTGTGTTCAGATTGAGCAGTGTAATGTGCTGTGTGCCCAAGTGAGCTGCGTGTTCAGACTAAACAGAATATTGTGTTATGAACTGCGTGTTCAGATTGAGTAATATAATGTGCCGTGTTTCCAAATAAGCTGTGTGCCAAATGAATGGAATACTATATCAAGAGCTGCGTACCAGATGAGCGAAGTGTTATGTTGAAAGCTGTCTGCCAAGTGGACAAAATGTTGTGCGCAAGTTGTGTTCAAGTATGAGCAGAAGCATTGTGTATGCAAATGTGTTCAGAACAAGTCGATCAAATACTTTGCAAAAAATGTAAAAGTGAAGTATGCACCTCTCACACGTGATACGATAGATGAGACTCAGGCTCTCGTAGCAGCAAGTCTATAGGCACCCGTCACGCGAAGTCGGTGAAATGGTGAAAAGTACTTGGAGGGAGGATATGCTCCTGCGGGTGGTACTCCTCCGGATCGAATGGCCGTATCCTCGGAGGCAACGGCATAATGTCCGGCTCGTCCTCTACTCCCGGGAAGCCTTCGCCATATGGAATATGATCAGCCATCTGAAAAAAGATGCAAAAATGAGCAAAAATGAGTGAAATGAGCAAAAATTGCAAAAAGTCAACAAAAGTCAACTCTCGAAAAGAGAAAAAGTCAATAAAAGTCAACGCACGGGAAAATGTGCCAAACTTTGAGACAAACATACCTCAAGTGGTGAAAATGGAGAAAGAAGCTCCGAAAACAAATTTTAATCTATTCAAAACGAAGAGAATCAAAAGTTTTCGCAAAACAACTTTGCATGGGGCATTGGAAAACGCGTATAAAGTGCAGATCTGAGAGGAAAAAGGGTCTAGGGATGGAAAGAAACTGATTTCGGCCTTGGAGGTGTGAGCAAAACTGATTTGGAGTGGTGTACTTAAAGAACCGAGAATGAAAAGACAAAACTGCCCCAGATTTTGTAAACTGGTCGGCCAGCTAGTTTTTTTGGTCAGCCGACCACTTTTCTAGGCAACAACCGGTCGGCCACTGATGTAACTAGTCGGCCACCCTCCTGGTTGATCCTCAGAGCTCCATTGTTCTCCCTGTGTGTTTTGGTGGTGATTGGAGCTCTTTTCTTTCGGGAAAATACAAGAAAAGTACACTTTTCAACGCGAAATGTCCCCGCGAGAACTTCAAACTCAAGTCTTCGATGCGTGGCTCATCGTTACTCGTCAAGAGCAAGATGTATCCTTTTTGAGTATGTAATGACCCCTCCGAGAGGTAACTCGGAGGTTCTAGTTAAATTGCTCGCGTTAAGGCTTGTATTTCCTTATTCGGCGTTTCGTTTCGAACATATTATTGAAGTTGCACTTCTCTCGCATTGTCATGCACATTTTCCTCTCTTGCATTCGTTATGCACACCACTTTTTGCTTTGTTATGCACTCACTACTCGTGTTGACACGCTCATTTTTGCTTGCATTGTTATGCATCCCTTCCGCATTGTTATGCATCACACTTAGGTTGCATTATTTTGCATCCCTTTCCGCATTGTTATGCGTCATACTTAGGTTGCATTGTTTTGCATCCCTTCCTCATTGTTATGTGTCACACTTAGGTTGCATTGTTTTGCATCCCTTTCTGCATTGTTATGCGTCACACTTAGGTTGCATTGTTTTGCATCCCTTTCCGTATTGTTATGCATCACACTTAGGTTGCATTGTCATGCACCCCTCCGCATTGTTATGCGTCACACTTAGGTTGCATTGTTATGCACCCCTTCACCAACGTTGTCATGCACTTTTCACTTGCATTGCTATGCATGTTTCTAATGATATTGTACCTGTTGAGTCTCTTTCTTTTGCAGGCACGATATTGTATGTACGATTCATTTGAGGCTGGCGCGACCAGATGATATTGTATGTACGACTCATTTGAAGCTGGCGGGACCAGACGAACCGGACGGTATTGTATTCTCCGTGTGAGACGTAGCGAGAATTGTATAATTCTCTTACATCCTTTCCGCATGTAATGTAGTTTGATTTGTATTCGCTTGCATAAACTCTTGCATTTATCATGTATAACTGCTTGATTATATCTTTCTTTGCATGATCATAAGTTATGATTTGGCATCTTGCATGTCCTTTGCAGTTGCCCCTGCCTGCGGGCACATCTCTTTATTATCTTGTCTGTTTGTCTAAGTCTTCGGCCTTGTCAAAAATGGGTCGTCTCTGGGCTTTGACATTCACTCCCTTCACTTATGACTTTCGAGTTCTGTCAAAGAAGGGCAACTGTAGACACCCCATTTTTGACCAACCTTAAGACTCAGACGTCATCGATTGAGCGCTTAGTGATAGTGCATGTCGTGCTCGTTTCGAGTTTCTAGAGTTTTGGACGAGTGCCTTGCCCCCGGGCCTCGGAACTCTTTGTGCTTCGGCTCGATTGCGGACCAGGCCTTGTTTCTCTTCCTTGAGGGAGGGAGAGGTCTTGTAGACCATCTCTTTGTGGTCGTAGACCACTTTTGGAGACTAGTTTCTGGTTTTTGGAGCCTTCGGCCGCATGCCTTGTCTCGGGACAGCTTAACATTCTCCGTTTGGCGTGATTTGTGAACCACACCTTGTTTCCTTGGCCTAGAGGGCCACTGTGGTTTGGGAGACCACTTTTGTGGTCATAAACCACTTTTGGTGCTTGTCAGATAGTTTTTGAGGCTCCTGGCTGCGCGCTTTGCCTCCCGAACTTTCGACTTGCATCCATTTTGGTTTGTTTTTGGTACAAACCTTGTTTTCCTTGTTTGGAAGGTGGTACAAGGGTGGGAGACCAGTTTTTTTCCTTGGAGACCACTTTTCTTCCCACCAGCCAGTTTTCTGAACCGACAACTGGTCTCCTAGGTCTTTGAGCCATCTTTTCTGGTCGACCACCCCACCCCTGGCTTATTTTCAGTGTGCTGATCATCTCCCACCATGGCCAATCACTTGTTGTCTTGGGAGACCACTTGTGGTGGTTGGCCGACCACTTGAAGTAGCTGGCCGACCACTTCAAGTGGTCGGCTGCTTTTTGCCACCTTTTTGGAGATATTTTCCTCCAGCTGGCACAGCTGGAGGGCACTGAAGCTATCCTTCATACACGTGTATGGAGGGATTGCCTTGAACCTTAGCTTCTCCAAGAAGCTTTGCTTTTGGTTCTCTATAAGAGAGAACCATCTCCTCCTTCCTCTAGGTTCAGAAAAAAAGGGCTGGAGTGATACATATAGTTTTGTATCTATACTTCTTCATTTTGCTCTTGGTTTATGTTCAAAAGGGTCATTTTGTCTTACTTTAACACACAAACACACACTCAAACACCATCCTTTTGCTACTGAGGTGCTTAGGAGCTGGTTTTGGTTTTCTTGGGTTGGTTTGAGCTTGAAAAACCTGCTAGAGTTGCAGCCTTGAAGAAGTTCATCAAGGGTGAGTCTTTAACCCTTAAAACCCCCATTTTTGTTTAAGCTTTTGAGCCCTTTTGCATGCTGTTTTGAGCCTAACTTCCTACTGAAAAAATTTATGTATTTTGGTGCTTAAGAAGTTTGTTTAAGGTCACTTTTGTGTTTGGGGTTGTTTACCCCCTCTTAGGCCTTGTTTGGCCTTGCTTTTGTGCCTTCTTTGTGAGCCTTTGGGACCACCTTGTTTTGGCCTTCTCACCACTGAAACTCAGAGGAATTTCAGTGGTGGGGAGGGTGTTTTGAGGTCCCAAATAGGAGAGGGTCATCCCCTCTCCTTGTATTTTCAATGCTTGCCATAAATGCCTCATGTTTGAGCATGTGTTTTAAGCTTGTGTTGGCCATATCTTAGCTTGTATTTGTGGTTATTTTTCTGAGGTTCACCACTGTTTTTGCTTGGTTTGGTCATCCCTGGCATGCATAATACACTTGTAGTGTAAATCACACACACTAGCTTTGTATGCTTCATGAAATAGCATGTCATTTTAGCTTGTGTTGAGTCCATTTCAGCATGTTTTTGGTGATGTTTTGCCATGTCATACCTCTGTTAGGGTTTGGTTTGGTTAGCCTTTGCATGCTCCATGCAATTGTAGTGTATTTCCATGAAATAGCCTAACATGCATCATGTTGTAACATGTCATCCTAGCATGCTTTTGGCTTAACTTCATGAAGCTTTTGTCCATGTTTTAACATGCTTTTGCTCTGATTTTGGTTGTTTTGATCATGCATGACTTGCTTTGTATAGCCATGGTTCAATCTAGCTTGTTAGCTTTGTGTATCAAGTCCACTAGCATGCTTTACTTGGACTATTTGAATGATTTGGCATCATTTATTATGTAATTTAAGTCCATGTTTCATGCTCATGCACTTTCATTTATCTCTCATTCAATGCGTTGGAGGGTTTGCCCCTTTATGCCTTAACATGAACCATTGTGTATGCCTTCATGCCTTGGCTTGCGAGCCATCATTTCAGTGCTTATTTGGGGTTATTATGTCATGATATAACTCTGATTTTTGTTGATTAAGTCATCCCATGCTTGGTCTTAATAGGTGTAGTGTAATCCACCTTATTTGCCTTGTATGCATCATGACTTATGCCCTTCATGCTAGCTTATTTTGGCTTCGTTCCATGCATGTTTTAGACTTATTTTAACATGTTCTAGGACTGTTTGGGTTGCCTTTGCCATATCCTTCATGCTTTGTATAACTGTAGTGCAATTGGCCTTGCTAGCTTTGTGTTTTGTTGACTCATGCATGCTATATTTAAGCTATTTAGATGATTTGGCATTATTTAATACTTCATTTCAGAGCTTATAGCATGCTTATGTAGACGCGCCCCGAGGGCTTTATGCAGTGCTACAGTTCGGACTCAAATGTCACGGTTCTTAATCTGATGTCACAATGTGCAATGTGAGATTGATAAATTACCAAAGAGTCCAAATCTGGCAAATTGTTTTGAAAAACTGATTTTTGTAAAGAAGTGTCAAACATGGACTGCTTTGCTAGATATAGAGTCACCACCTAAATATTTTATTTTGGAGAATTTAGGAAACCCTGACTCATGCCTAAGGCCATGTGTCTGTCATCACCAAAGTTGCCTCAGCTCGGGAACTTGGGTACGATTGGGGAAGATCATCTATGAGCACCCCCACTGGCCCGATCAAAGATTGACCTTTATAACATGATATCTTGTTTTTGAAAACACATGCGTTCTTATTCCGGTTATTAGCCTAGAATTACTATGTGATGCGCACAACACACAAGTATAGACTAGATCGCCTAAGTTGGAACAAATCATCTCATGTTTGTTTGTTTGAAAATGGTTTGAAGGTGCTACTCGCAAGTAGGCTAAGACGTGAATTTTGCCACCCTCGAGTGGGCTTAGAAAACATGATTTTGCCACAATCAAGTGGGCTTAAAACTCGTATTTCAATGAATTGTTCCAATTCAAGTAATATAACCTTCACCCACAGGCATTCAGGCAGTTATATCATATAAGCAGTTAGCCTCATGGCAAGCATGCTGTCATGTTAACACTCACACTCATAAAAGATGCTAAAGCATAAAAGCTTACCTAGTACTCCGAGCCAAAACAATAACTAGTTAGTAATCAATGCATGACCCTAGCTATGTTAAGATGCCTAATGCAACACATGCAAAATGCAACTAGAAATAGGCTCGGCTATCTAAGAATGGCATGTGAAATGCGACAACTCGATACACGTATTCAAGTTGGAATTGAAATACTATGCGGTTAGTATGATGCGCCGAGCCCGGTGCATGCAATACAGATGAATGATGCAAACATGCGAGCATAAGGATGCTAACTGAAACATGACCGAAAACTAACCATTGAAAGCAGATAAGTAAAAGGGAGAAAGATGTGGGGTTGGAAAACATTCACACACTCACGCACACTTATTACAAAATTCATCCTCTCGACGGAGGGTCCGAATAAATAATACAAATTAACTAATTAATTAACTACCCTAGCTAATTAATTATTACATAGCTTTTAACTAATTTATACAAATTAACTAAGCTATGAAACTAAAGAGGTCGCCATAGCTCCGCCTCAGAATGATTGAATGATGCATGCTCGATCGCCTCGCTCGGAAACTCGTTGCCATGCCACATGTTGCCTCTGTTTGCACTATTCTGCACCTCTGAAAACTGCACTAGTCCCAAGGACGCTTCCGAACCACTCCCTGAGCACTGTGAGATGTCACCGGCCAAAATATAGGAACATCGGCCATGTATAATTGGTCATCGACCATTTGTGAGGATCTCGGCCAACAATATTTAGTTGATCGGCACTAAAGATGGTTGGCCGGCCATATCTTCCTGCAGAATGCTATTTTGCTACAATAGAGGACAAACAGAGCATGGCAATGCATTTTCAAGGCAATGTGTGCACAAACACCCTCCCTATCATGTCATGATCTCAAAGGAGTGTAGTGCTCGACCCTCGGGCCATCAATCACACATGTCAATGCATGATGGCCAACAGAGCCAAGTGTGCGATTCAATATGGAATGAATGCACAAAAACACATGAATGCCTAGAACTCTATCATGTTGGATCAAGAGTGTCAGCGACCGAGGATTGAGGCACGTTTCGTCACTTCGAGTACGAAACGTCCCTCATTCCTCATGTTTGGTTTGACACCCCAAACCAAACATAATGCAATGTATGCAACAATGGAAAAGCTATGTAATGCATCATAAGCATGCCAAATGCAATATGACTCAAACATGTACACAAGGCTAAAGTAACAAGCATGCCAAATGCAATGCGACCTAAACAAGCATGTGATAAAACGCAAGCTAACAAGCATGCAAAATGCAACCATAATCCTACGAACATCCATGGCATGCAAAGATGGACAAGCATACAAGCATGATGTAAAGTAGCAACTTTGAACAACATGGAAATGGACTTAAACTAAAGATGGACAGACCTCAGCCATGCCCAAAATCAATGGCCAAAATGCCAAGAAATGATGGAAATGAAGCATGAAAAAGGCATAGCAAACATGCATGCCAATTGGACCAAGGACTAAAGCATAAAGATGCAACTCTTAAGCACACCTAAAGAGTGACAAGCATAGATGTATGACAATACTACATGCTCTGAAATGATGTGAGGAGTGATGCCAAATCATGCACATATGATAAACATAGCATTGTAATGGACTCAAAGCTTAAAGCTAGCCAAGGGACTTACACTATGACCATAACAAGAAAGCCCCAAAGGGCCAAGGTGACTTATAACAGTCCCAAGGAAGACCAAAATCAGGCTAGAACATGCATGAAATGAGGCCAAAACATGTTAGAAATGTGAGCACAAAACATGACGCATACAAGGCCAATAAGGATGATTGTACTACACCTATCAAAACCAAACATTGCATGACTTGACCAATGAAAAATAGAGATATAACATGTCAAAATAGGCCCAAAAACCCACTTAGATGGCATCCCAAAGACCTAATCATGGAGGCATGCACAATGACCCAACCTTAAGGCACAAAACATCAACCTCCCAATGCATGGAAAAGATGATAAATGCAAGTGTATGGCTACACTACGTGGACTGAAATCACATATGGAATGATGCCAAATCATGAAAATGGTTCAAGTAGTGCATGCTAATGACTTGGACACTTAAAGCTAACAAGCTAGAATGCATGGTAGCTATACAAAGCATTGCATATATGATCAAAACAACACCAAACAAAGCTTAAACATGGCAAAACATGACTAAAAGTTCCTTTGAGTTGAGCCAAAATATGCGAGCATGATTGTCCAAATGCATGGTGCATGTTAAGGCAAATGAGAAGATTGCAAGGCAAGTATATGGTGCATGCAAGAAGCCATTAAACCAACCTAGAACAGAGGTATATCATGACCAAATGACACCAAATACTTGCTGAAATGAAGCCAAAACATGCTAAGCAAACATGCTACCATTATCAACCAATAACACAAGCATATGAGACACAAGGAGAGAGGGGTGTCCTCCTATACAAGACTCTAAAACTACCTTTCCACCACTGAAAATTCTCTGGATTTCAGTGGTAGAAATGTCATGCAAAGGCAAGAACAAAGGCCAAAAGAGGCGGCTCAAAACAAGGCCAAACAAGGCCTAAGAGGGGGTAGACAACCCCCAACCAAAAAGTGACCTTAAATAATCATCTTAAGCACACAAAAATAGAAATTTTTTCAGTTTATAGTTAAGCTTAAAAAAATATGAAAATAGGTCTAAAAGCTTAAGCCAAAATGGGGAAACAAAAGGTTAGTTGCTCACCCTTGAAGAACACCTTCAAGAACACAACTCCAGCTACTCCCTTGGATCAAAACCAGCCCAAGAATTTTGAAACCAACTTCCTAGTGCCTCAGCAACCAAGGGAAGGTGTTCTACTAGGTGCTATAGTGCAAAAGTATGAACAAAATACACTTTTAAGGCACCAACACACACACAAATATATATATATAGAGAGAGAGAGAGAGAGGGATATATGAACTCTATATCTATTTTGTTGAACCTCTGGAAAGGGAGGGGAGGCTCCCCTCTTATAGGAAATCAAATTCAAAGCTTCTTAGAGAAGCTAAGTTTTGGTTCAAATCTCTCCATACACGTGTATGGAGGGGAGGGTCTGTGCTCACCATCTGGCACAGCTGGCTTGCACAATGCCTGAAAAAGGCAAAGAAAAGGCCTCGACCAGAAAATATGGCCGATCGACCAAAATAATTGCTGACCGACCAACAAAAGTGCCAACCGGCCAACATTTATGGCCGATGGCAAGGAAACAAGGCCGATGGCATCATGCCATAGTCGATGGGGTGTGGGGATGGCCAACAAGCCACCCTCTTCCCTCATAAGCAAAACCACAAGTCCTTGGTCCACAACCAAGCACAAAACAGATAAGTTGAGAGATCCTAGGGCAAGGCACACAGCCGAGACCTTCGGGAACTCAAAACGAACACGAACATGGATGATCATCGAGTGTTCAAATGATGACATCCAAGTCTTGAGGACGGTCAAAAATGGGGTGTCTACAACTTATATTCCCACTTCTTTCATGCTTTGAATGCCTTTAAGTGTTGTGCATTGTTGCCTTACTTGAAGCCTAGCATGTATGCCATCTTACCTAGGCCTTTGAGCCTCCATCTTAGCATGTTTTGGTCATTGTTTTGACCTAGTTCAGCTCTGTCCATGCTTAGTTCATGCATTTTTTCCATGTATTGCATGCCTCCTTTGTAGTCCTCTTTATTAGCTTTCATGCTTTAGGACCCTAGCATGCTTTACTTGCATTGTTTAAGTGATTTGGCATCATTTCTTACCTCATTTCAGTGCACTTAGTGTTGTTACACTTGCACATTTGTCACTCTTTGAGCACTCTTGAGAGTTGTGCTCTTAGGCCTCTTTGATGAGCCATTGCATGTGCGTGCTTGTATATGCTTCATGTGCCTTAATTTTATCGCCAATGGCCACTGGTTTGGGCATGACTGAGGTCTACCCCCTTTTGGTTTAAGTCCATTCAGCATGCTTGTTTATATGTTGTTCGCATGCTTATTGTTCATTGCAATAAGTATGCCATCTTACATTGCATTGTGCATGCCATGTAGTTCTATGCATTGTGTATGCAAAGTAGTCCCTTACATTGAGTATGCATGTCCCTAGCATTGATAAGTTGCCCTTGTTGCATTGCATTGTGCATGCATGCATTACATTGTATTTAAAATCTAAAGTTGCTTTGCATTGAGCATGCATGCCATCGAGCATTGAGTATGCTATGTTATGTTGCCTTGCATGTTTGCATGCTTGTCCCTTGCATATTGTTCATATGCTTGTTTCATTGCATTGCATGTTTGCATGCTCTAGTTGCATTGCATGTTTGCATGCTCGAGTCGCATTGTGTATGCCATGTTATGTGTTGCATTGTGTTTGGAATAGGTGTTAGTCCACACACGGGAAAAGAGGGACGTTTCATACTTAAAGTGATGAATCGTGCCTTAATTCTCGATCACTGACGCTCTTGCTCATACATGATAGAGTTATAGGCCTTATGTGTTTACTTGTGCATTCATTTTCATATTGAATTGTGCAACTTCGCCTCTCGGCCATCATGCAATGAAATGCACGATTGGTGGCCTGAGGGTCGAGAACTGCACTCCCTTGAGTTCATGACATAATAGGGAGGGTGGTTGTGCACACATATTTGCAAATACATTACCATGTCCTTTCTTGCTCTCTGTTGCAGTGAATTGCAGTTCAACAGCAACAACTGGTCGGCCAGCTAGAAAAACTAGCTAGCCGACCACTTTTTCTAGCTTTCAACAAAGATAGGTGGTCGGCCATGGCTGCAAACACCAACAACTGATCGGCCACCCTCCCACAGGTCCTCAAGGTGGAGTTTCAGCTTTCTGGAGCCTTGTGCAAGGTTCTGGAAACAATTACAAGCAGAGGCAAGTTGAGGCATCGCATTGGATTTCCGAACGAGGCAACCGAGCATGCATCCAGTCTTCTCCCTCTAAGAACCTCTTGTTTTACTGCTTTCCTTAGTTGCCATGCTTAGATAGCTAGTTTACGCTTTGGTTTGTACCTTTAATAGTTAATGCGTTTGCTATTTCAATTTGTTTTGTAATAATTAGTTAACTAGGATTAGTTAATTAATTTGTGTTGTAATAATTAGTTTAATTAGCTTAGATTAGCTAGTTAGCTTCTTATTTGGTCTCTCCCTCGAGAGGGCCAATTGTTGTAATAAGCGTGCGTGGGTGTGATGCATATCTTCCAACCCCCCATTTCTTTCTCCCTTTTACTTAACCACTTACGATGGCTAGTTTTAGGGCATGTTTCATTTAGCATACCTTATGCTTCGCATGTGTGCATTATTCATCTGTCTTGCATGCACCGGACTCGGCGCATCATACTAACTGCATTGTATTTTCAATACATTTATTTGAATACATGTACCAAGTTGCATTTCACATGACATTCTAGATAGTCGAGCCTATTTTAGTTGCATTGTTGCATGCGTTGCATTAGCCATCTTAACATGAACTAGGATCATACATGATTTCTAACTAGTTCTTTGTTTTGGCTCGGAGTACACTGTGAGTGTTTACACTTTAGCATACTGCATGTGTGTTATCGATTACCATGAAAGCATTCTTGCCATGAGGCTAACTGCTTATTTGATATAACTGCCTGAATGCTTGTGGGTGAAGGTTGGATTACTTGAATTGGAACAATTCATCAAAATCTGCTTTTTAGCCTACTTGCGAGTAGCAAACTTCAAACCATTTCCAAACAAATGGAAATGCAATGTTTTGTTCCAAATTAGGCGATCTAGTCTATACTTGTATGTTGTGCGCATCACATAGTAATTCTAGCTAATTAATCGGAATAAGAACACATGTGTTTTCAAAAACAAAATATCATGTTTAGTACATGCCGATCTTTGATTGGGTGAGAAGGGGTGCTCATTACATGACCTTCCCCAATTGTACCCAAGTTCCCGAGTCGAGACAACTTTGGTGATGATGGACACGTGGCCTTCGGCACGAGTCAGGGTTTCCTAAATTCTCCCAAAATAAAATATTTAGGTGGCGACTCTATATCTGGCAAAGCAATCCATGTTTGGCACTTCTTTATAAAAATCAGTTTTCCAAAACGATTTGCCGGATTTGGACTCTTTGGTGATTTATCGGTCTTACATCGACATTGTAAGATTAGATTCAGAACCGTGACATTTGAATCCGAACTGTAGTAGCTCAGAGAGCAAAGCGAGATCCGCCCCCATTGCGGGCGTGCGTGGATGTCGGGGAGTTCCCGGGAGCGCGTCTACAGCAGCCATGCCCCGTATTGTGAGGAAGCGCTATGCTATATCATGGGCAGTCTCCCGGATGAGGATTCATCTAAAGGGTCCATTCTGCAGAGCTTGGTATCTAAGGGAGCATTTTCTTCACCAAGTAACAGGCTAGGTGGTTCCTAATATCCCTTTTCCACCTCCCCTATGTATGAGGATTGGCAATGATGTTAGTGATGTGGCGAAGAATAACGCCATAATGGCCGGACAGGATGTTGACCTGTTTCACTATACTGGAGACTGCACTACTTTTCTGCAAACTCACATCATGCCTCCTCTCACTCTGGGTACTGCTTATGTCATCGAGGCTAGCGTTACCGCGGTTACTCTTGTTCCTTCTCCTGCTGTTGTTCTTGGAGCTCTTGTTTCTCTAGTTTATCCTACTAGTGGCCTTCCTGTGCTTCCAACATCGATTTAATACTTGCAACCAAGCAAAGCATTTAATGAGATCCGTCTCAAGCTTCCTGACAGGTGTGTGCTCACACTTGCCCAGCAAGTACATACTTTTTATCCTGCTTTGCTCATCACTTCTCATTGCTTTACTTTATTACTGATGACTAGTGGCCTACACTAAGCAATGTCTCCAGCCGGTCGAGACTTTGATTCATATGGTGTGGCGGAGAGAGCATGCTTTTGTCTCTGCCGAGGTTTAGGTATCCCACTTTCTGACTAGATATGTGCTTTCTATATTGTTCATCTACTTTGATTTGCTCTTGATGAACTATTTTCACCCTGTACTATCTGCTTTGACATTTTGTTTTTTGCCAACTCATATTCCATCTTGATGCAGCTCTAGTAGTTCCTCCTTCTACCACAAGGAGAAAATGGGGATGACCCCTAGTGTGAGGAAGAGGCAGTGACAAAGGATAAGATAGAGATGCCCGTGGTTGAGGCAGAAGGATAGCACCTCAGGTGATAGAGAGCTTTTCCTCCTCCGATAGGACACCTATCAATCTTCTTGACGAGGAGGTCGCCTTAGCAGAGGACTCTAAGGATAGTAGTGTTAGTGGAGATGCGAGTATCGACATTGAGCACTCTAAGAACAGTAGTGCAGATGGCAGTGATGATGAAGGTAACAGTGGTAGTAGCGATGGAAACGACACTAGTGGTAGTGATAGTGATGATGACACTGGTGATGATGATGTCTAGTCCCCTCTACGAAAAAGAACCAAGAGGGCGAGCCAACCTTGATTTCATTTTCTTTATTTTATCTTTGTTTTTGCTTAGTAGTTACCACACCATGTGTAGCTTCAAATAGGTTTTTGCTTTTGAAAACTCTCTTTTGTAACACTTAACCGTGGTATGTCCCTACAGTAATGAAAAGAAAGAATTTTGTTTTTGACCCATCTTGGTATGAATGGCACTGTACATGAGCACACAACATTTTATTTGAATTTGAAATTGAGAATGGTTGTATTTAAAATAAGTTCTAAATTGGATGTTGAGCTCACAACTGACTAAAATGCAAAATACAACTCAGTAAAAGCGAAACAAAGTGAAAATGACCTAAACACACATATTTACACTTTCTAGAATGAATAAGAATCAAAACAAGACTTGAAACAAAATTACAAGACAAAACCATTGGGCCAAACTGTTTTTGCACTGTTTAAAGTCGGCTGGACCATATTTTGTCCAGCTGAATAGAAAACATCCGACTGTATCAAAGTTCCTTCTGGAAAGCTGGAGACAGTTGTCATGTACTCAAACATCTTTATTCCTTAAAATGGTGTTCTTCTACTGCTTTTGCGACGAAAAGTGAGAAAACTTGGATTTTTTCTCTAAAAATGAAGACCATCGTTAGGCTCACATACTAGATCACTTTAGATTACGCCGACAAGGCGAATTTCACTGAATTTGGCTTGAATGCCCTTTTTTCCTTAAGGCATACTCCACTCGATTTTCCCTTTTTTCAAGCAGTTGTCCGTTATTGGGATCCAATCACTCATGTATTTTGCTTCAGGATGCAAGAAATGTGCCCAACTATTGAGGAATTTTGGGCATTGATGGAGGTTCCTCGAGATGGGAAAATTATGCCCTAGATTACTTTTCACCATGCATAAGCCCTTGCATAGATGTATGGTCTAACTATGAGCGAGGCTTGGTCCTTAGCTCATAGTGAGGAGTTGGATGTATTTAGCTTGATCCATTAATTTTCCTTTGTTAAAGATCAGACTGATCCTATTTGGTGTGAGCATCACTAACATTTCCTTTGCATGTGTCTCCTTATTGACTACTTGTTTGCCCCTAGTGGTCATAGGGCTAGGATCAGTCTGGTTGAAGTAACCCAGTGCCTCCAGGAAGGTCAGAGCTGTATCGACTTAGTGTTAGCTGAAACTTTGATGGGTTTGGATGCCTTTCGCCAGTACGAGACCTCCTGATTTACGGGGAGCCCACTACTTTTTCGGGTACTGTTTTCCTTCCTTACTCATTTTATAATTCTTATATCACTCTCACACTCAACACTCGATTTCCTCTCTTTAATTCCCTATTATTCTCACTTTTTCCACTAAACATACATCTCTATATTTTTTAATCTCTTTTTTTCTACATCCTCCCCGGGTGTGGTTGATGGATAAGCTAAAGTAGTGGCTATGTATGCCTGGTACACGGCTAGGAATTACTTCTTTTGCTCCCAGTTAGTAAGTTTCCTTTCAACGGGCTATGGTGTGACTGGATGTGCAACAAATTTGCAGCTGACATTGCTTGGAGATGCCCCTAGCTTGACTTGTCTTCAATGATGTATAACATGTTCCACCAACTAGATGTGTAGCTGATTGGCTTGATACATTGCGTCTCCTATTTTTCCTTCAGATTTAGGCGACAGTTCAAGCATGACCAGACTTGTTCTACTAGTGGGATTAAGTATCAGACGTCATTTTTGTTCTGCGCTAGACATTTCTCTCTGTACACGACTGCTTTGAGAATGAGAGAACTCCTAGCTTCTATTGACGGCTTCAGTGATGCCCTTTCTGGCGAGTGCTTGCTTTGGCTTGAGAAAGAGGCACAAGTGGATACGACCCTAGCAGTGGAGCTTTCTGATGTAGCAGGGAGGAGACAGAGGACTTGACTCAACTATGCCCCAAGTTTATTACTTTGACCTTTTTTTAAAAAAAAAATTATTCCAATGTAAAAACTCTTAATCAACATGGAAATTAGAGTAGCATGTAATTAAAGATGTGGGTATTGAAAAGCTTCTTTTTGGGTCCAAGTGAAAGGTCAGGTTTGAAAAATGTTTGACAAAATCAATCAATTTTACTAAAACGACAAAACAAGTTTTTGCAAACAGTCACTAGCTATCATACCTGAAAACAACCCTCAAGATGTTCTAACATAAGTCGAAACCTCAAGAACAAGACACATTACATTTATCTTCACCACTGCATCACCATTTGATCTGCCTTGCAACTGAAACCATCCCAGACCATCACAGAGAAGACGATAGAACAAACTGACTTGGGCTAAGATGGACCAATCAAACATGAATTGGACAACTGAGTTGAAAAGGTTGGGACCGAACTTCAGAATGAAATTGCCTACGTATCCCAAAGATGGGAATCAAGCCTTACGTAGTTAATAGTTAGGGCTCACTCAGGAGTTTATTCTCTCTTTTGCCAAAGCCTCTTATTTCACTTTTTTCCTTTTTGCAAGTTCTTGCTTTTGCCTAGGTTGGCCTTCGTGTTTTTGGCTCAGTGAGTCTCTCAAGGATAGGATTTCTTCAATTTGTATATGTTGATTGGTTAACAAAATTCCAAGCCATCCAAGTCCATCAACATAACTGTTCCTCCTGCCAGATCGACTTGATGATGTAAGGATTGGTCCAATTGGATTTGAACTTGCCCTAAGGTCGTGGATAGGAACTTTGCTGTCCTTCAACACTAAATCTCCTTTTCTCAGGTTCCTAGATTTGACCTTTTTGTTAAAAGCATGGAGAATCTTGCGCTAATACCCTTAATCATGGTATAGCACTTTTAACCTCCTCTCATCAAATAACATTAGTTCTTCAAATCTACTCTATTGCTAATCAGCCTCTGCTATTTGACATTCCGCCATAATTGTCAACTAGGGTACCTCTATTTCAATTAGCAGCACAACCTTCATCCTATACACCAAAGAGTAAGGGGTTGTGCCTGTAGATGTTCGAATCGATGTCCTATATCCCCAAAGTGCAAAAGGTAGCTTTTCTAGCCAATCCTTGTAGGTTTTCACCATTTCGCATGGGATATTCTTGACATTCTTATTTGCAGCTTCAACAGCTCAATTTTGTGGCATGTATTTTGATGATTTGTAAAAGACCACATTGTACTTCTCGAGTAGATCAATCAACTCCCCTTCGAAATGTTTGCTGTTTTCTAAAATAATTTCATTAAGCACCCCATACCTGCAGATGATGTTAGTCTTGATGAACTTGGTGACATGTGATGCCTTCAACACTGAATATAACTGCACCTCTACCCATTTGGTAAAGTAGTCGATTGCTACCAGGATGAACGTATGTCTGTTCGACCCCTTTGGTATAACTGCTTCTATAACTTCTATTCCCCAGACTGAGAAAGGGCATGGTGAGGTCATGTTGTAGAGTTTTGATGGTGGAATGTTGATGCGATTAGCATAAATCTGACATTTGTGCACCGTCGAATAAAATGAATATAATCTTTTTCCATGGTTGACCAGTACTACCCTTGTTTGAGAATCTTCCTTGCTAGCATTATACCATTCATATGGGCTCCACACTCTCCTCCATAAATGGCCTCCATAATGTGTCTCGCCTCCTCCTCTTTTACACACAACTTGTGCATCCCCAGATGTCCCATTTTGTACAGTTTATCCCCGCAGACGATGAACTAGGCAGCCAAAAGCCGTATCCCCCTTTTGCCTTTGGCATTTTCTCCTTGCGGGTATGTATCATTTTCCAGAAAATTCCAAATGTCAAAGTACCAAGGGTTTCCATCTTGTACTTCTTCTATTGCGGCTATCATCTCGTATGCAAGTGCATACCTCTGCTTTATAAGGATTAGATGCATCTTGACCCTGATTGGTATGTTCACCATCGAAGCTAGCGTTACCAAAGCATCGACAAAACAATCTTTCTCTCTCACCTTCTCATAAATGTCAGTGTTTCAAACCTTGGGATCAACATGTCCAATGATGGTAGATTTTCATTTTATCTTCCTTGACCTTTCAATCTCCATTGGCTTGAAAGAAAACTAAATTTGAATTCCCGACCACATCCAACCTTATTACCCCTAGTTCTAGGGCTTCTTCTAATTTGACAATACACGTCTTATACTCTGCCTGGTTATTGGTTACCTTAAATTAAAGCTTGAATGATAAGGGTACATGAAAATCATCAGGTGCTATCAACAACACACCTATCTCATAACTAGATTGGTTAGTCGCTCTATCGAAGTATAAATTCCATATATCCTCTTCTAGTTGTAAGATCTCGTCATCTGGGAATACATACTCCACATCTTCTTTTCCTTCAATTGAGTGGTTAGCCAAAAACTTCACTACAGCCCTTCCCTTGATAGCCTTGCGAGTGACATATCTAATGTCAAACTCGGAAAGTAAAAGCATCCAACGAGCTAGCCTACTGGTAAGCACTAGTTTCTCAAAGAGATATGTGATGGGATCTAATCTTGAAACCAAACGTACCGAGTGTGCTAACAAGTAGTGCCTCAACGTCTTGGTGGCCCAAACCAAAGTAGGGCAAGCTTTTTCTACAAGGGTGTAGCATGTCTCATATTTTAACATCTTCTTACTCAGGTGGTAGATGGTCTTTTCCAACCTTTCCTCTGTCTCTTGCGCAAGCATACAACTGTAGCTCGACTTTTTTCGCGCCCCCTTTCGGGAACTTGAAAGAAGCCTTACAGTTTGGACTCCCGCAGTTTTGAATCTAATCTCAAAAGTGCAATGTGAAACTGATAAGCACCAAAGAATCCAAAATCGGCAAATCGTTTTGGAAAATTGATTTTAAGTCAAAAGTGCCAAAATTGGACTGCTTTGCCAGATACAGAGTCGCCACCTAAATATTTTATTTTGGAAAAATTTAGGAAACACATGACTCGTGCCAAAGGCCACATATCTGTCATCACCAAAGTTGCCTCGACTCAGGAACTTAGGTACAAGAGGGGAAGGTCATGAAATGAGCACCCTCGCTCGCCCGATCAAAGATTGGCCTCTACTAATCATGATATGATTTTTTTATGTACATTATGTGTTCTTGTTCCAGTTATTGGACTAGTATTACTATGTGATGTACACAAGCAAGTATAGACTAGTTTGCTCAATTTGGAACAATTCAACTCATGTTTGTTTACAAAAATGGTTTGAATTTGCCACCTCAAGTGGGCTTAAAGTTTGCGGATTTGCCACCAAACATAGTGGGCTTAAAACATTATTTGCCACTCAACAAAGTGGGCTTAAAACTTCCATTCGTTGAATCGTTCTGATTCAAACAACAAGCCTTCATCCACAAGCATTCAAGCAGTTTAGCATTTAAGCACATAGCCTCATGGCAAGCACGCTAATCATGGCAACATTCACATTCATGCAAGTATACTAAAGCGTAAAAACTCACCTAGTACTCCAAGCTAAAACAGAAACTAGTTAGAAAGATGCATGATCCTAACTATACAAGATGTCTAATGCAACGCATGCGAAGAATGCAATTAATAGGCTCGGATACTAATATGGCATATCGATCGATTTGAACAACATGCGATTAAACACATATTCAAATAAGATATTGAAATGGCAATGCAGTTTGAATGATGCGCCGAGCCTCGATGCATGCAATACAAATAGATGGATGCAAGCATAAGGTATGCTAATTGAAACATGCCCCAAATCTAGCCATCAAAAGCAATTAAATAAAAGGGAGAAAGACGTGGGGTTGGAAAATATACATACACACACGCACACTTATTACAACATTACGCCATCGCGAACGAGGGTCCGAATGAATAAAAGCTAACCAACTAGCTACGCTAATTAAGCTAACTAATTATTATAAAACTCGAATTAATTAACTATTCTAGTTAACTAATTACAAAACGAAATTGAATAACTAGTTAAACTAGCTAATTAATTACAACTCTTAATTAGCTACAACTAATTAATTACAACACATATTTGATCTATTGCTAATTAAACTAATTAGCTAATCCCGGGAAGCGAAGGAGGCCCATGCATGCTTGGTTTTGACCCGAAAAGCCACTGTCTTGCTGCTGAATGCCTCTGTTTGCACATTGAACACCAACAATTTTGTCCACTTCTAGAACACCTCTGCTCCACCTTACCAACACACTGTACAAATTTCATTGATGGCTGACAGGGGGCCATTCGGCTACCAATGGTCGGCGACCACTGGTGGCTGGTCGGCTACTGGTGGTGGCTGTCAGCCACTGATAACCTGGACTTCCTTGCTGTAACAGAGAGAAAACAGAGCAAAACAGTGTATTTCTCAAGGGTTGTTTGCACACTTTGCCTCTCCTTTTCATGGGGAAATCAAATGAGGGACAAAATTTGGTTCATAAACCATCAATCAAGCAAATTCATTGCATGATGGCTTGTCAAACCAATTGTGCAAGTTTAATAAGTGCAAAAACAAGACTCAAATGACCATCACCCTATCATGCATGATCAAGGGCAATGGAGACCTAGGAAAATGGCACATGTCATCACTTTTGAGTATGAAATGTCCCATTTTCCTTGTGTTCAAATTAACGTCCGATTTGAACACAAGCAATGCAACACAAAGAATGCTTATCTTCCCTCTTTTACTTGCCAATTTTGTTTACACATTTTAGTTACCAAACCATTCATTAATCAATTTGTCCATTGGTGAGTGTCTTCTAAGATGAAAGAAGTGTCAACCGAGGGATAGTTTAAGGCATGAGAGAAGCTTCATGCCGTTGGTAATGAACCCTCAAAGGAGGAGTAAACCATTAAGCATGAGCCTCAATCTCAAGCTTAAACAACCCTAAGGTTGAAACAAAATGAAAAAGTGAAGAAATGAGAGAGATTGCAGATATTATAAGTGCTGAAATTAGGTGAGAAAAAGCACTGAAACATGCAATCAACTCAAACCAATGGTAGTTAAAGCCTTAAAACACCAAGCTAGTGAAAGGACTTACACTACAACTATGCAATACAAGACTCAAAAGGTAACAAATAGCCAAAATAGTGGCAAAACAGCTCAAAACAGAGCTCAAAACATGTTGGACTTGAGCCACAAAAAGCTAAAACATTAAGCTAATACATGGGGCTAACTAGGCATGCAAACAAGACACAAGGAGGGGAGGCTAACCCCTCCAATTTTGGACTTCAAAATGAGTTTTTTACCATTCAAAACCCTCTAAAATTCAGTTGTTGAAAGGTCCAAAAAAGTTGGTTTGAAAGTGGTGAACAAAGGTACAAAAGCTTTACAAACTAAGAAGTAAGAAGGGTGAACCACCCCTTAATTGAAAATGGCCTCAAACCAACACTTTTAGGTCACAAAACAGAGTTTTGATAGTTCAAAACCAGCCCCAAAACAGTTAAAAAAGGTGGCAAAGCAAGTGTGCAAAACAAGTATAAAAGGAGAGTGTTATACCTCTTGAAGCCAAGACACAATTTGGCTAAGAATTCAATCCAAAACCTCCTCCTAGAGCTTAAAGCAAAGCCCAAGCTACCTCAGCCCAAAGCTAGCAACTCTTGTTAAGGATTAATAGACAAAAGTGAAGTGTATCCAAGCAACTATGCACAAAATTGCTAGAGAGAGAGAGAGTGAAGTGTAGAGAGTGAGAGAATTTTGTTCCAAAATTGGTAACCCTCAAAAATGGGAGAGGAACGCCCCTATATATAGAAAACAAGCCTTGAGCTTAGGAACATCCTATCAAACACCTGTAGGGAGATGTAGCTCAATGTGCTAACAGCTGGCATAGCTGTCAACAAATATCTAAAAAAAGACACTGGTGGCCGACTGGCCACACCAATGGCCGACAACCATGAGCCATGGCCGACAGCCTATGGTGGTGGCCGACAGGTCACCACAAGTTCCAGGTTTGAAACAACAGGGTTCTGGTCCAAAACAAAACACAAAATGGACAAGCTTAAAAGGTTTAAAGACAAGGCATTCCACCAAGGACTTCAAGCACTCAAAGCAAACAAATGCAATCGTAATCATCGAGTGCACAAACGATAACGTCTAAGTGTTGAGGTCAGTCAAAAATAGAGTGTCTACAGTTGCCCCTCTTTGACAGGACTCGGAAGTCATGAAATGACGGGAGTGAATATCAAAGCCCAGAGACAACCCATTTTTGACAAGGCTGAAGACTCAGACAAACAAACAAAGATAGAAAACAAACGGTCGCGCCTGCAGGCTGCCTACGTATACCTTTGTAAGGAATCAAATTAGCATAGTTCAGGGGCAGAATGCAAAATGATACACAATTGTAATGAAGTCATGCAAATGATATACAATGTGACAAAAATCATCAAACCACAAGCAGTGCAAAACACACAAATGTCATAAAGGATTGGCGATGCAAGTCAAACTACATTTTAGATAGAAAAGGTGCCGTAGCACTTTAACCACAATTCTTGCGGAATAGGTACATGCACATGCAGAACTATGTTTTTCGTAGAAAGAGAAAGAGTACAAGTAATTGGATAGTATGATATAAGTGAGGAATGATCTGTTAGGGAAAAATAATGATCCTAAATGCTGAATGTAACAAGACAAAATACGATGCAATGGATGCAGTGAATAAGGTGTAAGCCGAACCACATTTTACCTAGAAAAGGTATAAACACAAAACAAACCACGTCTAACATAGAAAATGTGTCAAAACCTTCAAACCACAATTCTTGCAGAATAGGCGCGTACACATGCAGAGCTATGTTTTAACGTGAAAAGATATGGGCACATGCCAAACCAAGCTTAACATGGAAAGGATGCAGACAATAAAATGGTATGATGCAATAGATGTATGCAGTAAATTCTATATGCAATAGAAGTGATAGATGTGATGCAATAGATAATAAATACAGTGTAGCAACTAGGAAGTGAAAGTACCTTACAGTGGCAATTGGTGATGACTCACCTTATGCTATTGGGGATATTCCACTTTCTTTTCTTTTTTTTTGGTTAAACCACAGGTATTACTTTTCTCCCTGGCTATGTTCACAACTTTCCCTATTCTCCAACAGGGTGACAGACTAGGTTGGTTCACTATCCAGAATTGAGGCGCATACAAGCTACCTCAACCTATGGGGCTGCCATACAGATTTCAAGCCGAGGATACACCCCTGGATATTTAAACCAGACTTTAATCTCGAAAATTCTGAACCTTTTTGTTCTAGGCCTTGGCCATTCGAACTCTAGTTTCCACCGTCTCAGTTAATCTCCTAGGAACTCATCGCAAATACAGTCAAGTGGCTATACCAGACCATTGGAAGTCATTCGGACACGACAAACACCAAAGAAATTGTGCCTTTAGAGGATTTAAGGTCTCCTAGACTAGGGAGTGCACAAGATTGTGCGAATAAGGTGCACAAGATAGTGTGATGCGCAAGACAGTGCGAGTGATACAAAAATACAATGTGCACAAGACAGTGCGAGTGAGGGTGAATGAATGCACAAAATAGTGCTATACAAAATGCAATGCACAAAATAGTGTGACGTAAGATGAAATGCACAAGATAGTGCAATGAAATGCATAAGATAGTGCTATACAATGCATAAGATAGTGCGATGTAAGATGAAATGCACAAGATAGTGCGATGCAAGGCACAAGATAGTGCGATGTAAGATGAAATGCACAAAATAGTGCAATGTAAGATGAATGCACAAGATAATGCGATGCAATGCACAAGATAGTGCGATGTAGGATGAAATGCACAAGATAGTGCTATACAATGCATAAAATAGTGTGATGTAAGATGAAATGCACAAGATAGTGCGAGCGATACAAAGTAAAATGCACAAGATAGTGCGATGCATAAGAAAGCGCGAGTGATTTGAAATGCACAAGATAATGTAGTGCAAGGCACAAGATAGTGCGATGTAATGAAATGCACAAGATAGTGCGATGAAATGTGAAATGCACAAGATAGTGCGATGCAAGGCACAAGATAGTGCGATGTAATGAAATGCACAAGATAGTGCGATACGCAAGAAAGCACGAGTGAATTGAAATGCACAAGAAAGTGCGATGCGTAAGAAAGCGCGAGTGATTTGAAATGCACAAAAAAGTACGATGTGCAAGAAAGTGCAAGTTATTTGAAATTGTGCGGTATGCACGCAGTGATTTGTACGATGATGCATAGAATGATTGATTGTGCGATCGATGCATGACGTGAGATTATTGTGCGATAGATGCACAGAAGCGAGATTATTGTGCGGTGGATGCATAGAATGGTTGGTTTACAAAGCAATACATTGACAATGCATGTTCCATGCAAGATAAACAACTGATGCATGATGTTAATTGAAAACATGTTCTATGCAAGAGACAAGAGCATATTCTATGCAACACTGAAAGCATGTTCTATGCATGAGACAAGAGCACATTCTATGCAACATTGAAAGCATGTTCTATGCATGAATGAAAGCATGTTCTATGCAACATTGAAAGCATGTTCTATGCATGAAACAAGAGCATATTCTATGCAACATTGAAAGCATATTCTATGCATGAATCATAAGCGATGCAAGGCACACGTGCAACATAAGTACATGTAAAAATGTACATTCTATGCAACAAAAGAGAATAAATATGTAATTTGACAGAACGATAGATCGAACAAAAGGTGTTGTTCGGTGACAACCTCTGATTTACCCCTCGGAGACTTTGCAACATGCTCAAAAAAAGATACATCCTATTCATATTGGCAAGGGATAACATCTGCATGCAGGCTTGAACTCGAGGTCAAAGGACACTCATACTCCAGAGAAATGGTGAGGCCTGAGAATGTGTACTTGGAATGCAGTCTCAGAATTTGTTGAAGTTGAAACAAACTCAGATACTCTGATTTTCCCTCTTTTCTTTTGCTTTGCAGTCCGGAACCTATATAGCTTCAGATAGGTCCTTGTTCGGTTGCTTCCTCTTGATCGGGGTTGAACCCTGCAGTTTATAAAAAAAAGAATTTTGTTTTGCAGATCGAGTTGGGAATGGCACGGCACTCTGAGCACAAAACAATTTATTTTGGAAATTTGTTAATTGGGTCTTGAGCCTACGACTGATCACAGTCAAAACGACTCAACAAAGGAACAACAACCTAAACACATCTATTTACACCCAAAAATGACTCAAAACAAGAATCAAGGCAAACAAAAACAACAAACACAACACTCGGATATGTTCCAATGGCAAGAGACCTCTCGGTTCATGGGGGAGCCTATCTCTCCGGGTATTGTTTCCCACCCTTTCTCATCTGTGATTCTCACATCACTCTGGCACTCAATCTCTTTTTCTCTGAAAAGCCATTTCCTCACTTTTTCTCTCAGCGCATCTCTCTATTTTTTTATCCCTCCCCTGGATGGTTGATGGATAAGCAGGAAGTTGTGGGCTCTTGCCCCTAGTATTCTAAAAGATTCTCATTCTTTCGCTTACAACTAGTGAGCTTTCCCACAAAGGGCTTGTGATGTGACTGGATGTGCAGCAGATCTGCAATTGACATCGGTTGACAATGCCTTGGCTTAGCTTGACCGAGATGAATTACAGCATGTCCCACCGGCTAGGCATACAATTGATTGGTCTCACACATTACGTTTTCTACGTCCCCATTCCGGGTCAGATGCCAATTTGGGTGTGATCAAACTTGTCTAGATGAGGGGGTCGAATATCTAGCTCCATTTCTAGTTCGTGTTTCGCACTTGGCTTGATACCTCGCTACTTAGAGGATAAGAGACTTTCTGCCCTTGCCGTTAACTTCAGCTGTGCCCTTTCTAGCGAGTACATTGATAATAGGGAAAAGACAGAAAACTTACTCAATTGTGCCCCTGGTTCATCATTTTGACCATTTTTTGTTTTTTGGCTTTCTACTAAAACAATTTTGACTGACATAAGAGTTAGATTAACATGCTTGTTTGACTTTCTGATTTGAAATCATGTAAGCCAAGTTGTGAGCACTGAAAATTTTCCTTTTTTGGGTCCAAGAAATGGTCCAGTTTTGGAAAAATAGAATAATTTTTAGGAAAACTAGTCAACCTCACTAAAAACCTTCAAAACTATTTTTGCAAATGGCCATTGGTCAACCAACACGGAATCTACTCTCAAGATGCACAATCTCAGATCTAAACTTGATTTGTCTTGCAGCTGAATCTTGTAACGGAATAGGACAACTGAATTTGAACGAAGACGAGCCAATTTGCACATGGATAAGATAGCCGAGTTGAATAAGGATCAGGCAATCAACATGGATGAGACCAGGAAGCTGAAAATGGTTAGGGCATAACTTCAAGATGAAGTTGTCTACGTATCCCAAAGATGGAAATCAAGCCGTACGTAGTTCCAAATTGAGGTTCACTCGGGTGTTAACACTCTCCTTTTGTGCTCTAACTTTTGCCAAGGTCACCCTTTCGGGTTTTTAACCTTGCAAGCTATTTTTCTTTGTTCTTCTCTTTTCTCTTTTCTCTTTTCCTTTTCTTTTTTGCTTTGTTTTCATTTTTTCATTTTTGTTCTTTTTCTCTTTTCCTTACCCTAAGTTTTGCGTGGGTCGCCCTTCCGGGTTTTCGGCCCAGCGAGCCTCTCAAGGATAGAAAAGTTTAACTTGTCCATGTTGATCGATCGTAGGATCTCTAAGCTATCTGAATCTAGGAGAATGGCTATTGTTTGCTGATGATGTAGTCTTGATGATATAAGAGCCCATCCAATTGGGTCTGAATTTGCCCCTAGTGTTGTGGATAGGAACTCAATTGTCCTTTAGTAAAACTTTTCTTCTCTCAGATTTTGGGATTTGGCTTTCTTGTCGATCTCCATTGGCTTGAGAAATGACCCAGTTTTGAATCTTCGAGCACATCTGACATTTTTGCCCCTAGTTCAAGGGCTACTTCTGATCTAACTTTGCAAGCTTCTTATGATCACATCTGACCTTATTGCCCCTAGTTCAAGAGCTGCTTCCAATCTGGCCATACAAGCCTTATATTGTGATTGATCATTGAACATTCTGAGTCTAGGTTTAAGGTTTGAAAGCAAAAGGGGTCGAGTCTTGAGGCCGAGAGTGATCCTATGCTGTACAATCCCGAGAGTGATTCCACGCATGTCTTCGTAGGACCACACAAAACATTTTTTGAAATCTTTTAATAAAGCGACTAGTCGCTCAAGCTCCTCTGAAGACAATATAGAACCAATCTGGATCAAGCCAGGATCCTTCTCAGTACTCACATTAACAAACATGATCTCATTCATTAAGGGCTTAGCATGCCTCTCTTTCTCTTAATTGATCAAATTTTTGCAAATCCCGAGGAATTCCTCCCTCTTTGTTTTCATCATAGTGTTAGAAAAGTTTTGAAAAACTTAGGCCAATGCAATGATTTCAAGACATTGAAAAGTAAGTGAAAATCTCTGCCGTTTCATTCAGATCTTCTGGCGCAACTGGCTCTATGATGGAAACAGACTTAAAGAAAGAGCGAAAAGACAAACAAAACAAACAGGGAAGTAATGTCCGAGTTAACACCCCCGAAATCACCAACCTCCGACACAACAAGACTGACTCAACTAACTCAGTACAAAAGACTGACTCAATTCAACACAACAAGACTGACCCAATACCTAAGTCAGAAAGTAAAATAAACAGCATTCGCAAATTGCTCAAAACACTACGTGTCATCTGCCATATCTGGAATAAAATGAGCGCCATCGGCAATTAGCAGGTGGTTCCTCCCCGATCACAGAGTTATCCCCCCCCCCCCAGTTCATTGATCCAGTGCCGATAGACTTTGCAGGACCTGGTGCGACGATGACCTTGTTGTCAATCAGATCTTGAACTTCATGGCAAAGACAATAACAACCGTCAGTGTCATGACCTGTTTGTTAATGGAAGGCACAGTACTTGGCAGCATTATGCCTGGTTGGAAGGGAATCCGGGAGAGGCCAAGACTCAAGGGGTTTGAGATGGCCTTGTCTTATAAGGATTTGAAGAGCTTTGGACAAGGTCATGTAGAGGGGATTAAAGGTGCGGTTACTAGTTCTAACAGGCTTGACAAAGGGCTTGGCAGGTGTTGACTGGGTTTGATGATCTCTTATGGGTGTAGGACTGGAGCTAAAAGGAGCGTTTCTGGTACGATATCCCTTTTCCCGGCTTGCCCCCTGATTCAGAATGCTCTCATCCTGAATGGAAAAAGTGTCATCTATAGTCTTTGCAACAACTGCGAGCACTTGCTGTTTATTCAATCATTTGGCTTTCAAATCCTCAACAGCCCACTGAAGATATTCATAGGGACCAATGCCTGCCCCTACCTTGTTCTCGCCATTTACCTCCACTTTGCCAAGGGATTGGGTCGCTATATCAGAGCGGAGCCCAGTTGTTGTCGACATGTCATTGCCCAGACCTAAGATAGCTTTAGGTTAGCCATTTTCAATTGTAGCTTGCCCCAAGATTGGGGAACTTTTTGGCACAAAATTTCTGGCATGTGATGTGGTCGATGATGGAGCCAAAACCCCAAAGGCTAAATTTGCCAATGTTCTCTAAAGATCTTCAATCATGCTCATCAGCTCAGAAGTAGTGGGTTCATGGGTTTGAGATGATTGGGGTTCAAGTGCATCCATTATGCACAAGTCCGTGCTTTCTGGAATGAACATCTCAGGCTTGGGTAAATGGGCTAGGGTGATGTATATGCTGGGATTATAGGCGGACGGTAGTGTATGGATTAGGTTGAGGTAAGGAGGAGATACTTGGTCACGAATGCAAAGTGGGTTAGTGGTACTAGGGTGTTGAGGTAGAGCTATCATCTGATTGTCGATGAGGTTCTGAACCTCATGACGAAGGCGATAGCAACGATCAACGCCATGACCGCGCTGCTGATGATACATGTAATATTTGGTGGAGTTATATCTGGTAGGGAGTGGGTCAGGAAGAGGTTGTGGATCAAGGGCTCTGAGATACCCTTTTTCCATCAAGAATTTTAGTGCATTGGTTAGGCTCATATAGAGGGGGGTGAAAGTTCTACCTTGAGCTCAAGTTAAGTCGATTGTTTATGGGTTGGTATTGGCAAAAAGGTTGGCAGTTTTGGGACTAGTGGTGACAGTATTGACTTCTGAGCATTTCGCAGTTGTGCTACCATTGGAACTGCGAACAACATTCCTCCTCATAGGTTCAATATCCTCCACAATGATCCCTTGCCTGATGGCATCCTCGATTTGAACCCCAATTTCATGGAGCTCCTTAAAGTTGAATAGCGGGAGGACTATCATTTTCTGTAATAGCCTTTCATGTAGATTTCTAACAATGATACAGACTTGCTCTTTCTCTGGAGGCCTTCTTGCCATCATAGCCGCCTTTGCCCTCCATCAAATAACAAACCCTGAAAAGCCCTCCTTCAGTTCCTGATGCGTTGCATCAAGATCACGAGTTGTGACCTCGATCTACGTGTTGTAGGAATATTGGGCAACAAAGGATTCGGCCAACTCCTGCCAGCTTTATTTCACCGAATCCTCCAATTTAGCAAACCAGATGGCAGCTATTCCAGATATGGTTCGGTTGAATAGTGAAAACTTTTGTACACGGGTCAAACCCATCAGTCGTAGGATATTAGAAAACAGATGCAAATGCACCATCGAAGCGGTCAATATGCAGCATCTTGAACCACTCCGGTAAGGTAACCATCAATCCAGTGTGCCCATCCTCTATGTCTAGAATAGAGTTGACCCCCTGTG
Organism: Camellia sinensis; assembly: GCF_004153795.1. Classification (NCBI taxonomy): domain Eukaryota; kingdom Viridiplantae; phylum Streptophyta; class Magnoliopsida; order Ericales; family Theaceae; genus Camellia; species Camellia sinensis. The sequence goes on along the minus strand of NW_021027094.1, from coordinate 435,282 downwards.
CCTTTTTGAACAGCTTTTCCAGCTTGTTGACTTTGAGTGCAATTTGATCAACATCAAATTCAAACGTTGCCTCAGTTTGATACACCGAGGCTCTAGAAGTTTGTGCTGGGATGGTTCTGCTTGAACTGGGAGAACCAGAACACCCTCAGTTTGTGGATCTTGAGCAGTGGTAGCATTAGCTGTGGTACCAGGCACAGGGGTAGCCGCGATGGGATATGTGATGTAGAGACTGCTGTTAGTTGTTGTTGTTGTTGCTGTAGGCTAGTTATAACCTCAGCCTGACAGGTCACGTCATGCTGGAGGGAGTAAACTATTTATTATAGATGGAGAAATAATTCATTCAAATTTGTCGGAGGCTGAGCCATGATTGGGGTAAATGCTCGGGATGAGCTGAACAAAGGTAATCTAGCTGGTGCATGTTGGACCAATGGAACTGGTGAACCCTGTCTAGCCCTCCTTCGTCTCACCACCAGCGAAAGTGAAGCAAACATTGGCTGACTCTGAACTAGGTCCCCGACCTTACAAAGTCTATCGACACGAGTACAGAGTACTCGGGAGATATCGGAGCCTTCTGAAGCTATGGTTCCAGGACTACCTTGCAAAAGAGAAAACAGACAGCACCTCAGCCCAATTTCACTAGAACGGATATGACCATAGCTGAATGACTATACCTTCTATACTGAATTATGCCCCCAAAATGGATACCAACTTGACAACTGATATGCACATCGCTTTATAGTTTCACTGTAAAGCACATACTAGTTATGTGAGAGCCAAAACACCCCTATGAGGGGATAAGGTTACCCTATCTTAGTTTCGTCAGGCGCTAGGGCTCACTATTCAAAACAAGCAGTTTCACACAATTCCTGCATTCGGGTAAGCATCCTGTCCTAGTTTGGAACAATCTCTATGGTTTTACTATATGCAACTAGGCTAATTGCAAAAATGGGGTACCTCAGCAAGACTACCTAATATACCTCTCACACTTGACACCGAGAAGTGAAAGGAGGATCAAACGGTACAGCGGTAGTCCAGATCCAAGAGTTGTGTTCCCATCGTAGCAGAGCTCCCAACCGGTTAGTCTTTTGGCAAGTTTTTCCAAGCGAGTCTCCGACAAACCGTTCAAGAATAGCAGATGGCAAACACTGTGACTTAGACGCACCAATGCAAATACAAATGTAAAGAAACACATAAGTGTAGATAAAATGTCAAATCATGAGTTCGAGTCAAGTTCTCTAAATTCCCAGCAGAGTCGCCAGAAACTGTAGCTTGACTTTTTTTCGCGCCCCCTTTCGAAAACTCGAAGGGAGCCTTACAGTTCAAACTCCCGCGGTTCTGAATCTAATCTCACAAGTGCAAAGTGAAACTAATAAACACCAAAGAGTCCAAATTCGACAAATCGTTTTAGAAAATTGATTTTACGTCAAAAGTGCCAAAATTGGACTACTTTGTCAGATACAGAGTCGCCACCTAAATATTTTATTTTGGGAAAATTTAGGAAACTCATGACTCATACCAAAGGCCATGTGTCCGTCATCACCAAAGTTGCCTCGGCTCGGGAACTTAGGTACGAGAGGGGAAGGTCATGAATTGAGCACCCCCACCCGCCCGATCAAAGATCAGCATCTATTAATCATGATATTATTTTTTATGTACATTACGTGTTCTTATTCCGATTATTGGACTAGTATTACTATGTGATGAGCACAAGCAAAGTATAGACTAGTTTGCTCAATTTGGAACAATTTAACTCATGTTTGTTTACGAAAATGGTTTGAATTTGCCCCCTAAAGTGGGCTTAAAGTTTGTGGATTTGCCACCAAACACAGTGGGCTTAAAACATGATTTGCCACTCAATAAAGTGGGCTTAAAACTTACATTCGTTGAATCGTTCCAATTCAAACAACAAGCCTTCATCCACAGGCATTCAAGCAGTTTAGCATTTAAGCACATAGCCGCATGGCAACATTCACATTCATGCAAGTATGCTAAACGTAAAAACTCACCTAGTACTCCAAGCTAAAACAAAAACTAGTTTGAAAGATGCATGATCCTAACTATACAAGATGTCTAATGCAACACATGTGAAAAATGCAATTAATAGGCTCGGATACTAATATGGCATATGGATCGATTTGAACAACATGTGATTAAACACGTATTCAAATAAGATATTGAAATGGCAATGCAGTTTGAATGATGCGCCAAGCCTCGGTGCATGCAATACAAATGAATGGATACAAGCATAAGGTATGCTAATCCAAACATGCCCCTAATCTAACCATCAAAAGCGATTAAATAAAAGGGAGAAAGACGTGCTGTTGGAAAACATACACACATGCACGCACACTTATTACAACATTACGCCATCACAAAGGAGGGTCCGAATGAATAAAAGCGATTTGAACAACATGTGATTAAACACGTATTCAAATAAGATATTGAAATGGCAATGCAGTTTGAATGATGCGCCAAGCCTCGGTGCATGCAATACAAATGAATGGATACAAGCATAAGGTATGCTAATCCAAACATGCCCCTAATCTAACCATCAAAAGCGATTAAATAAAAGGGAGAAAGACGTGCGGTTGGAAAACATACACACACGTACGCACACTTATTACAGCATTACGCCCTCGCGAAGGAGGGTCCGAATGAATAAAAGCTAACCAACTAGCTACGCTAATTAAGCTAACTAATTATTACAAAACTCGAATTAATTAACTATTCTAGTTAACTAATTACAAAATGAAATCGAATAACTAGTTAAACTAGCTAATTAATTACAACTCTTAATTAACTACAACTAATTAATTACAACACATATTTGATCTATTGCTAATTAAACTAATTAGCTAATCCCGGGAAGCGAGGGAGGTCCATGCATGCTCGGTTTCCACCCGAAAAGCCGCTGCCTTGCTGCTGAATGCCTCTATTTGCACATTGAACACCAACAATTTTGTCCACTTCCAGAACACCTCTACTCCACCTTACCAACATACTGTACAAATTTCACTGATGGCTGACAAGGGGCCGATCGGCTACCAATGGTGGCCAGTCGGCTACCAATGGTGGCCGGTCGACTACTAGTGGTGGTTGTCGGCCACTGATAACCTGGACTTCCTTGCTGCAACAGAGAGCAAACAGAGCAAAACAGTGTATTTCTCAAGGGTTGTTTGCACACTTTGCCTCTCCTTTTCATGGGGAAATCAAAAGAGGGACAAAATTTGGTCCATAAACCATCAATCAAGCAAATTCATTGCATGATGGCTTGTGAAACCAATTGTACACGTTTAATAAATGCAAAAACAAGACTCAAATGACCATCACCCTATTGTGCATGATCAAGGGCAATGGAGACCTAGGAAAGTGGCACATTCATCACTTTTGAGTATGAAATGTCCCATTTTCCTTGTGTTCAGATTAATATCTGATTTGAACACAAGCAATGCAACACAAAGAATGCTTATCTTGCCTTTTTTACTTGCCAATTTTGTTTACACATTTTAGTTACCAAACCATTCATTAATCAATTTGTCCATTGGTGAGTGTCTTCTAAGATGAAAGAAGTGTCAACTAAGGGATAGTTTAAGGCATGAGAGAAGCTTCATGCCGTTGGTAATAAACCCTCAAAGGAGGATTAAACCATTAAGCATGAGCCTCAATCTCGAGCTTAAACAACCCTAAGGTTGAAACAACCCCCAAAGAAAATGAAAAAGTGAAGAAATGAGGGAGATTGGAGAGATTATAAGTGCTAAAATTAGGTGAGAAAAAGCACTGAAACATGCAATCAACTCAAACCAATGGTGGTTAAAGCCTTAAAACACCAAGCTAGTGAAAGGACTTACACTACAACTATGCAATACAAGACTCAAAAGGTACCAAACAGCCAAAGTAGTGGCAAAACAGCTCAAAACATGCTGGACTTGAGTCACAAAAAGATAAAACATTAAGCTAATACATGGGGCTAACTAGGCATACAAACAAGACACAAGGAGGGGAGGTTAATCCCTCCAATTTTGGACTTCAAAATGGGTTTTTTACCACTGAAAAACATCTTCAGTGGTTAAAAGGCCCAAAAAAGTTGGTTTGAAAGTGGTGAACAAAGGTACAAAAGCTTTACAAACTAAGAAGTGAGAAAGGTGAACCACCCCTTAATTGAAAATGGCCTCAAACCAACACTTTTAGGTCACAAAAACAGAGTTTTGACAGTTCAAAACCAGCCCCAAAACAGTTAAAAAAGGTGGCAAAGCAAGTGTGCAAAACAAGTATAAAAGGAGAGTGCTATACCTCTTGAAGCCAAAACGCAATTTGGCTAACAATCCAAGCCGAAACCTCCTCCTAAAGCTTAAAACAAATCCCAAGCTACCTCAGCCCAAAGACTAGTAACTCTTGTTAAGGATTGATAGACAAAAGTGAAGTGTATCCAAGCAACTATACACAAAATTGCTAGAGAGAGAGAGAGAGAGAAGTGTAGAGAGAGAGAGAATTTTGTTCCAAAATTGCTAACCCTCAAAAATAGGGGAGGAACCCCCCTTATATATAGAAAAACAAGCCTTGAGCTTAGGAACATCCTACCATACACATGTAGGGAGATGCAGCTCAGTGTGCTAACAGCTAGCACAGCTGTCAACAAATATCTGGAAAAAGACACTAGTGGCCGTTGGCCACCACTGGTAGTCGATCGGCGACAGGTCACCACAAGTTCCAGGCTTGAAACAACAAGGTTTTGGTCCAAAACAGAGCATAAAAATGGACAAGCTTAAAAGGCTCAAAGCCGCCTTTCCACCGAGGACTCCGGGCACTCAAAGTGAACAAATGCAATCGTAGTCATTGAGTGCACAAGCGATGACGTCTATGTCTTGAGGTCGGTCAAAAATGGGGTGTCTACAACAACCCATCGTTGACTTGATCATTGATAAGTATAGGATCAATGGTTTCTCCAGCTCAAGTGGTGATAACACCGGCAAATTCTAGAGATATTGTTTAACTTGTTTGAATGCGAAATGCCATCGATCATCCCATCAAAACTTCTTTCCTTTCGTCAACAAGCCAAACAATGGTTTACAAGTCAAGGTTAGTTTTGCAATAAACATTCTTATGAATTGTACTTTTTCTAGAAAGCTCTGCACCACATTTTCAGTCTTTGGTGGCGACATTTCTATGATGGCCTTGATCTTTAATTCCTTGTTGCAGGATTAGAAACCCCAGTATTTTGCATACAGTCATCCTAAAGGTACACTTCTATGGATCCAACCTCAGCTTGTACTTCTTGATCCTCTCAAAGAACCTCTTCAATCCAACATAGTGACCTTTTTGTTCTTTGGACTTGACGATCATGTCATCCACATATGCCTCAACCTCCTCGTGGATTATGTTATGCAATATTGTGGTTGTTGCTCTCGGATATGTGGCCCTAGCATACTTTAACCCAAACGGCATAACCCAGTAGCAGTAGGTCCCCCACGGGATGGTGAATGTGGTTTTTTCTCTATCCTCAGGTGCCATGAAAATCTGGTTGTAGTCGAAGAAACCATCCATAAATGATAGTAAGGCATGCCCTGCTGTGAAGTCCACCAGATCGTCAAAGTGTGGTAGAGGAAAGTCATCTTTAGGGCTGGCTTTGATCAAATCCCAAAAATCAACGCAGACCTTGATTCTACTATCTTTCTTCGGAATTGGTACGATGTTGGCCAACCTTGTAGGATTTTCTAATACCATAAAAAACCTAGCATCAATTTGCTTGGGGACCTTCTCTCTGATCTTTAATGCCAAGTCTGGACAGATTCTGCGGAGCTTCTATTTGACAGGTCGAGCCTCGAGGTTAAGAGGGTTCATGTATTGTACAATCTTGGGATCGATTCCAAGCATGTCTTCGTAGGACCACGCGAAAACATCTTTAAATTTTTTTGATAAAGTAACTAATCATTCACTCTCCTCCAAAGACAACATGGAACCAATCTGGACCAAGCAATAATCCTTTTCGGTACCCACATTAATTGAAAGAATTTTGTCCAACAAGGGCTTAGCATACCTCTTTTCCTCTCAGTTAATCAAGTTTTTCAAAACTCAATAAATTTTTTCCTCTTCATTTTCATCAAACCTTTGGAAATCCTAGTCAACATAATGAACCAACAACACAGAGAAGTTAGCAAAATTCATACCATTCTTATTCAGCAAGTCTAGTTCAGTTGTTATAGTGAACTCAAAAAAAAAAAAAAAAGACTACCTAGACAAGATAGTGGCATCTGGGTTACTACCCCTAGAATCGCCAGATTTTGACCCACTGGACTCACTCGAGTCTAATTCTAACTCCACAAACTCAATGGAATAAGACCTGAACTTATCATTTGACTAAACTTGAAATACAACCCTTCTCAAGCTGCCAAGTTAGGTGTGGCGTATTAGTTACATGCAAAATGAGGTCACTGCAATCTACTAGCAGTCCATCCTCAATCATAGAAATAATTACGCTATCCCCTAAATTTTCTAACTCTGCGCTGGCTTCAAAATTTTCCTGAAGGTCAACCAGTGTTAGCTCTAAGGTTTCCTTTTTACTATCATCTGAATTACTGCTTGTGTCCTCACTAGACCCATTGTTAGGATCCACCCATTCTTTATAACTTTCGTAGAGCTGGTGGCTGAAGAAAATTTCATATTCGGGAAGGTGCTTTTTCATCTCATGATCAAACCATGGCTCGGGAAAACCATAGAAAGGGAAATCATCTCCCTGATTGATAAACGCCTATTTAAAGTCCCCCGAATTAGTTTGTGGACTAGCTCATATTGCCTTCCAGCCCTTTTTTCTTTAACTCTCTCTCTCTCTCTCTCTCTCTCTCTCTCTCTCGCTTCATCTCCTTCCTTCCTCAAATCTTCTTTCATAGGTTCATACCCTAATCCGAATGCATGCGAAATATGAGTCACTTCACTCATTAAAGTAATACCTTTCCTGCCACTCCTTCTCAGTCCCATTCTAGAGATGTGCTCTAGCTTGCTCATGAAGTAAATGGACTGGGCACTCATATACATCCCTTCTTCCTCAACCATGATTGTCTGCACTAATTGGGCTTCTGCCAAAGTGAGCCAAGAAAGAAAAACATCTTTTCCCCGTGATTAATCTCAAGCATGAGTGTTGTGATCTCTGGTGGAGAATGAATAGATGAATTCCCAAAAACAGTGGCAACACCTCCATCATACGGGTATTTCACTACTTGGTGTACCGTGGATGACATTGCCCTCATTTGATGTAACTATGGCCTCCCCAACAGCAAGTTAAACTTTGTTGGGACGTCCATTATATGAAATTCGACCTCATGCTCAGATGGGCGTACTATGATATGCACTTTAATGGTCCCCATGACTTCCCAGTTAATGTTGTCAAATGTTAAATCAACTAATTGGTGGATGCAAAGTCTCCTGGCTTTAGCCCTATCATGTAAGCAGTGCGTGAAGGGCATACATTTATAAATGACTCAGTGTCAATCAGGAAAATCGAAACCCACTTTTTTCTACACTCAAGAGACATATACAAAGGTTTGTTATGCTCTCTTCTGGTGGCAATTCTTTATCTAAAAAAGATAGAGCTGGTACGAGGTCTGTTGGTATGGTCAATGATACCAATTGGTCTACTATGGTATCGATTGACAGCTTTGACTTTCTCAGAGCCATGAGCATTGCCTGGCGATGTTCTCGCGAAGCCATGAGCAACCCCCAAATTGAGATATTAGCTTGGATTTTCTTCAGCTATTTTAGGACTAGATCCTCTTCTTCTTCCTTTTCCTTCTCTTTCTTTCCCTCAGCCTCGTTGTCTTTGTTCGAAGGCTCTCCTTAGTCTAGGTGTGAGGGCTTAAAGTAACGCTTGTTCCTAGTTAAATGACCTATCTCCTCTGAGTACCATGTATCATTGAGGGCATTGTCCCCCCATCCTTCATCAGTATGAGCGAGATAGAGATCATTATCATCTTATCATTCACCTTCGTTAATCGATAGACTGTTATCCTGTTCAATACAAATCATTCCAACACTATAGTCATCATCCTTTAGTTGATAAGGCGATGTTGATCGAATTTTTGTGAAAATTTCCCTTCTTTTCAAGTACGCCCAAGCTAGGTTAGCCCTTTATGTCTTTCTCTCACTCCTGTTGGTACTGTTCTATCCACTCTTCCCTTTCGATCTTTCCTTCCTCAGATTCCTCCTTCTTGGTACCCTTTTTAGTTTTACTACTCTCACCCATTTTCATCTTCCCTTTGGCTTTCTGAGCATTCTTCTTTATCTCTTCATCATCCTTCTTTATTTTAGACTCTACTCTCCTTCGCTGCTTATCCAAGTATGGCTGGTCTCCAAATTGTTTGGATCCCACCATCTAATTTGTATGCTTCCCAAATCATGCTCTTCGAAGAAATGAACATTCTTCAACTCCTCTTCTAGGTCTACCAAGTCATCCAGGCCTTGTCTGGGCCTATCCTCCATGATAACACTGATATTGAAAGAGTCTAGTAACAACACCTCCGACTTTGGTTAACCATAGGCACGATGTATTTACTTAGATCATACCCTTCCTCTGGTAATCTCCCTTTCTCTATTACGGGAACATCAGCCTCCTCTGTCTTCAACTTTTCTTATTCCATGATCACTTTCTCTTCTTTCTTCATCATTGTCTCTCTCTTCTTAGACGGTAACACCATCGCCACCACAGGACTCTTAGTTTGTAGTTGGGGTTCAGATGTATCCGTCATGCATAGGTCAGTGCTTTCTGGAATGATCACCTCGGGTTTAGGTAGATGAGATGGTGTGATGTAGGGCTACACATGGATCAAATCAGCTCAGGTTGACCCATCAATCAGCAGCCGACCAAACAAGTTTAGGTGGAAATATCTTATATCCGATTTTGACCGGATAATGGTTCGAAACTGTCCATCTAGATCAGTCAGGTTAGCGGTCAGACATAGTTAGTTTCACAAGTTGGACTGTAACACTAAACTTAGTTAGGCCATTACAAATATGGGCCTTCAATATTAATAATTTTTATTTAAAAACAAACATTTTTCATATGATTTTTATTACCCAATTAAAATTTTAATAATTCTAAAAATAACACATTTTATAGTTAAAACTTGAAAGCAAACTCACCAATAATTATTAAATTTATAAATTAACAATTCTAAAATCTATTATTATAAATAAATAAAATGTTAACCAAACAAACTATAAATTTCAAATAAACAATAAAATCAAGAAAAAAAATTATTTAACTATTAAATTTTAGATACAACTTGTTTTAAATCTATTTACACAAAAATAAAATAAACAATAAACTTCAAATTAAGATAAAGAGCACTGGTTTGAGCCTTAGCACACAAACAATCAAGAAAATTTCAAATTTAAGATCAATTGTGCAAGCAGCAACCTCCAATTGATAAATAAAAATAGCTAACTCATGATCAACTATCAAGTTTTTTGATTCGCAAAGCATCAATATCACCTATCATGTTCACAGTCAAAGCACACAAAAAAATATAGCTACACTTAGTTGTTGCCAAAAGAAAAATCACTACTTCCACTTGCCCTAGTTGCCAACCAAGAAACTTCAAAAAACAAAGCAACCAAAGTACTGTAATTCTGTAACTATTTTTAATTACATTCATCCATCTATAAAAACTAAAGAAAGATAATAATAGAAAGGATGGACAGAAAATAGACAAAAAAGACTATGATCAACAGTCTGCCATAACAAAAAAAATGTGGTATTATCAACAGGTATCAACAACCTGCAAACATAAACAGTTTGATAAATAAGTGAAAATAAACAATAATTAAAGCAAACAACATAGTATCAAATGAACAAAGAATAGAGCATATTTACCAAGTTATGCTCCATCTCCATGTTAGACAGTTATTGGACTTGAATTTAAGTTTGAGAATGAACTTGACTCTGGAAAAGCTACAAAATAAAACAAAGTCTTTAACAAAATTGAATAATTAAATCAAACATTACAAACAAAATTACAAACTACATATTATAATAGAAATTACCTACGACATACTGCTCAAAATTTGAAACATCATTCATTGCTTTGCAAAGGGAGATTGGCATAGTGCTTTGAAACCAATTCTGAGTACAAATAAGTACCTCAACCATCATTGGAGAAAGTGAACCACAAAAGAGATCGAGAATGCGACCTCCAGTACTGAAGGCAGACTCTGAAGCCACTGTTGAAACCGTCATTGCTAATACATTATGAGCAACTTAGGAAACAGTCGATACTTCGATGAATTAGACTTCCACCACACCAAAATGTCAAATTTCTCATCTCTCCCTCCTTCACAACATTCATCCAAATACTTATCCACTTCAGACTTACACATAACGAAATATTCAACATCCAAATAGGTATTCAATTGAGTTTTTATCAATAAATGAGGATCATCACAATCATCTTCAATCACCATTCTAGATGCTTCACTTGTGTGGGACGCTTCCACAAAATTTGAATCATTTGCAAGGTAATGCTCATATAAACGAGTCAAACAAACTTTCACCTGACCGGTCATTTGATTCACCACACTTTCTCCAAACAATTGATTAAAGCAAGACTGAACATGCCTCAATTTTTTGGGGGGATCAAGCACCACAACAACATACATTAACAAATTTATTTTATCTCCATTACTCCAATATTTGTCAAATTTAGCTTTCATTCCCTTAGCCATTAAAGACAACAATTCATCTTCCTTCCCATCTTTTTTACTCAATTGCACAATCTATGTAAGAATAACAAACATCTCATCAAAAAAAAATTGGAAGTTACATAAAGATTGCTTGAAAACCTCTTAGTAGCATTATAGAAATGCCTTAAGAATTTTAAAAACAGTCTACTACTATTCCAATTACTCTCGGTTGGAGCTCCCCATGACTTCTTTTTTTATCACTTGCATCATCTCCATTACCCTCCGAAAAGTAAGATCGATAACTTGAGTCCTCATCCTCTAACTGCTCAAATGCTTTCTCAAAATTTTCAGCACTTTTCAACATCAAGTCGCATTCCACCTAGAAGGTACATCAAGGCATAAAAGAAACTTGGACTCAATTTGACACATCTCCACACATTTCTTAAATGTTTCATACCTATTTGGAGACGACCTCACATATCTAACAACATCACATACACAAGAAATAGCAGTATCCAATTCCTTCAAGCCCTCACTAACAATAAAATTCAAAATATGCGCACAACAACGCAAATGTAAGAACTCATGACCCAAAACAGTGCCCTTCCAATCTTTTGTGTTTTTTTTTCCCCCCAAAAAATTTTATGGTTGTGCTGTTAGAGCTTGCATTATCAAAAGTCATAGTAAAAACACTACCAAGGTTCCATTCAAGCAAACACAACTTGATCCTCTTACCAATAGTTTAACCTTTATGATCCTCAACTTGACAGAAATTTAAAATTCTTTTTTGCAATTTCCAAGCATCATCAATAAAATAAGGCGTAAGACACAGATAATTCAAATTTTGTATGGATATCCATGTGTCAGTTGTAAGACAAACCCTAAAACCATTCAAAAAATTTCTCAACTTAGTACTATCGATGTTAAAATTCCCAGGAACATCTTTAGCAATTGTGGTACGCGATGGAATCATGGTGAACTTAGGTTGTAAGGCATTGCAAAACCTGCGAAAATCAACTCCCTCAACAAATCTAAATGGCAATTCATCAAGTATGATCATTTCAGCTAGAGATTTTCTAGCACCTTCTACTGTAAAGGGTGTAGACACAAAACTGACCCCCTTTCCATCTTTCTTTTTTTGGAAAGACAATGTATTTTGACCCTTTTCTTGTTCTCTGGAAGGATATTTTAAGCAATTAGCTACATGACTCAATAAAGTACTAGTCCCATGACCCATAGAGTCAACCATCTATTCTTTTTTACAAATCTTACACACAGCCATGTTTTCCCATCTTTCTCACTTTTAAATTTATCAAAGTGATCCCATGCTCTTGATGGTTTCCTACCACTACCTTTTTCCCGCACCTTACCTTTCTCCTTGGGTGGTAATGGAGGCTTATTAGAAGGGAGAGGCCCAACAGTTTGACCTTCATTAGGCATGGTAGTAACAGTGGTTGTTTCATTATGAGAATGATGATCCATTATCTAAAAACAAAATACAACAAATAAATCTACTGCACAATATACATGAAAAAAAAAAAAACAAAGAGAAATATACATTCTAATACAAAACAAATACAAAAACAAACGTTCAAAAAACTAATTTTTTAGAATTCTTTGGAGCATAAAAAATTATGGAGCATTCATAATTAAAAACACATAGAAATAGAGAAAATAACTAAAAACAAAGAGCATCTTACATTCTAATATTAAAAAATTATCAAAGCATTCAAAAAAAAGAAATGACTACACGCATATTTAATCAAATACAAATACAAATATGAAGCTTCTAATAAACAATAATAAACAAACATATATAAGCATTCTTTTTTTTCCCCTTTTTTTCATTTTAGCTTCTTTTAACAAAAACAATTGACTTAAAGATCCTTTTTACATGTAGGGATTTTGTTATTTGGAAAAAAAAAAAAAAAAAAAACTAACAAAATAAATCTAAGGTTTCTGTTAATCTAGAAAAAAGAAATACTGGAAAAAGAAGCATACTGGAATAGATAGCATTCTAATATTTGAACAAATTAGAGCATTAAAAAACATGAATGATTCATTATCTACTAGACAATATTATCAACAAATCAAAGATGCTAGTAATTTCCCATTTTGTAAACAGTTGACACAATGATTTATTATAAAACTAATACATTCAAAAAAAAGAATTGCATTCTAATATAGAACAAATACAAGAACAAACAGGAAAACGTGAAAGAAAGGATGCTTATTGAGTTTATTTAAGCAAAAACAAACAAAGACTTCAAACTTCTAATTTTTACTATAAACCACATAGATATGAGCATTCAGATATATATATATATATATATTTCATTTAGCTTCTTTTAAATAAACATAATGATTTAAAACTTATAATTTTTAACAAAAAAAACACACAAATATGAGGATTCATATTTTAACTTTTTTCATAGCTTTTTTTAAACAAAAACAATGACTTAAAACTTCTTTTGACATGTAGGGTTTTTGTTAATCGAAAAAAAAAAAACAAAAAACAAAATCCATCTAGGGTTTATGTTAATCTATAAAAATTTCAAAAATATATAAAACACATCTAGGGTTTTTGTTAATTAGAAAAATTTAAACAAAAATCCAAAATCCATGTAGGTTTCAATTAATCGAAAATGAAACAAAAAACCCAACAAATAAATTCATACATAGGGTTTCCGTTAGTAAGCGAACACCACCACTAGCATCGATGCCTCCGATTTCAATAATGGATGTAACACCACGCTTGTTGACCACATATAAAGAGGGGTTTTAGAGGTCCGACTCGAATCGAATGAAATACGAACAGATTGAGGTATTTGAACACCTCTAGGTGAGACAAATTAGGGGAAAAGGTAGGAAAAACATGTTGTTTATAGAGGAAGGGACTTGCAGAGTAAGAAGAGATATAAGAGTTGTTTAGAGAGAGAGAGTAGTGATATGGGGAGTTGAGAGATATAGGGAAGACAAAAGTATACGGAAGATGAAAAGAACAAAACGTGTGATGATAAAGAGAGTTACAAAGCAAGTCAGTCTCTAAGAGAAAGAGAGAGAGAGAGAGAGAGAGAGAGAGAGAGATAGAGACTTTTAGTTTCTCGCTGCTTCCATCTTGGAAATTGAAATGTGATGATTATGTGAGAGAGACTTGATGATGCTTCCTGGGTAAGCTTTGCACAACAACCAAGGCCTAATGTTTAATAGGCTAAATAACACTGGTGTTATATATATATATATATATATCAGGTCAGATCAGTTTCGACGGGTACGTTATATTAGGAATTGCTATTCGAATCAAGAACCGCAAATTTTATTAATTTAGAATCGTTGCCGACCATATAGGACTTCAAAACCGCCTGTATCACTTTCGAGCCGATTCGGGCGGTTGGGTGGATCAGGTTGCACATATGTGTAAACACCCCTAGTGTGATGTATAAGCTGGGATTAAAGGTGGGTAATAGTGTATAGATTAAGTTGATGCAGGGAGGTGGTGGTACTAGGTCATGGGACGGTAGTGGGTTGGTGGTAACATTGGGCCTTTGGAGTAGAGCTATGATTGTGTAGTCAATGAGATCCTGGATCTCATGATGAAACCGCATGCAATGTTCAGTTCTGTGATCATGTTGTTGATGGAAGGCATAATATTTAGAGGAGTCATGCCTAGGTAAAAGATGATCAAGAAGAGTAGAGGGTCGAGGAGCTTAATATGTCATTTCTCTAGAAAAACCTTCATGGCTTGGGATGGGGCCATGTTGAAAGGATGCAAGCTTCGAGTTTGTGGTCAGACTGAATTAGGTGCTTGTGGAACGATGTTAGTGAATAGGTCGGCGGTTTTTGTGGTGATGGTAACAATGTTGACTTCTAGGACCTTCACAACTGTGCTACTACTGGTGGTAGCATTGGAAATGTGAACAAAGGTCTTTCTCATAAGCTCTTTCTTGTCTACTATGATTCCTTGCTTAATGGCATCCTCAATCTAAGCTCCCATTTTATGCAATTCTTTGAAGGTGAAGAGTGAAAGGACTATCATCTTCTGCAACATCTTTCCATGCAGATTTCTTACTAATAGGGGTGTGTGTGGTGCAGGTCAATGCAATTTAGAAGAAAATGAGAAACCGCACAGCGAGTGACGGATTGATAAAAGTGTTATTAGAAATTGCCATTTTTCTTATAAAAAATCAGTGGTTCGATTGGCAAATACTGGCGGTTTTGACTGGGCGGTTCGGGGCGGATTGGTGGTTTATAAAAAAAACATAGTTCACATTACAAAACTTGAATCGAAGAATAAAAAAATCTAATTTATAAATTAACTAAAATAGTCAAAATTAAAATATTCATCTAATCTAACATTAAACATTAACAAACTAGTAAACTAAAAATCCAACAATCCAAACAAATTATACAATAACAATTTAAGAAGGCAATAAATACTAAACAAAATAACATCATCTAACATCCAACATAGTTCTAAAAAAAATTCTTAAAAGTTAATCAAATCATCAAAGTCCATAAATAATCCAAAAGTTTAAAAGTAAATCTAATCATCAAACTCCACAACAACTTCAATCCTTCACAATTGCTTCAACCAAACTCCAAAACTTCATTTCTCTGTAGACATAAGCAAAGAAAACATAAATAAATAACAAAAAACTATCATCAAAATCATTATAAAAAATAAAAAATAAAAAAGCCAATACAAAAAAATAATATTTAAGAGTAAGAATTAGGTTTACCCTCAAGAACTTCAAAACCAAACTAACTTGGAGACAAATTAGTCCTCAACAATAGTTGCTTCTTGTGTAGTAGATGATGCAAAAAATTCTAAAAAATAAAAAAATATTTTTAATTTTATTTAAAATTACATAAAAACTAAAATCAATATTGAATAATTAATTTAAAATAAATACAAATAAAAAAAGTTACCTGACTCAATTTCTTATATTGTTCAACATCATCCATACATTCTCTAAGGTTGATTGGAATTGATGAAAACCATAACCAATTTTGTCCACAAATTAGAGCCTCCACCATCTTCGGAGTCAAAGAACTCCTAAATGAACCAAGCACACGTCCAGTGGTACTAAAAACTAACTCAGAGGCCACTGTAGAAACTGGGACAACTAACACATCTCTTGCTATTAGAGAGAGAACCTTATACTTATTGGCATTAACCTTCCACCAATTCAAAATATCAAAGTTTGGAACTCTTGGGTCCTCACAATCATCAAACAAAATACTTTTCCAACTCTGACATGTTCTCCACACTTTTTTCCGACTCCAAATGGTTAATATATTGAGAGGCAAAGAGTGTCATGGGATATTCCTCTTCATCAACTTCCATTACTTGAGGATCTTTACTTGCATTTGAAGGTGCAATATTAGCAAGATTATTCTTTTCAACATAATGATCAAACAAACGCTCTAATGTTGCCTTCACCCTTTTTACTAAAATTTCTACATTGTCATTTTCATACACTTTATTTAACGAAAACTTAAGATATGTCAACTTGTAGCAAGGGTCTAACACAACGGCAACATATAACAAGAAATTGATATTATCAAGATTCTACCAATATTTGTCATATTTCAATTTCATGTTATCAACCATATTACTCAACACTACATCTCCACTTTTACTCAATTGAAGCAATTTAGATTACACCGAGACATTTGATAAAAAAAATATATAAAAATATAAAAAAAATTTAAAAAAATTAGATTTCACATACAAACACCATGAAAGTTACAAGGTCACATTATAAAAAGTCTTAAAAATTTCACAAAGACTCTAGCTAACTCCCAATCTTCTTCTTAGGATATAAAATGAATCTTTTTCCTTTCCTTTTGCCTCTTCCACCATCATTCTCAGTTGCATTCTCATCTTCATCATCATGCTCCATGAAAAATAACTTGAATCATGGGTCATCCACTTCTAAACACCCAAAAGCTTTTTGAAATTTCTCGGCTACCTCCAACATCAAATAAGTGGAATTCCACCTTGTTGGAACATCAAGGCATAGCAAACTTTTACAAGTAATCTTTTGATGCTCCACACAATTTTAAAATTTTTGTAGACTAGCGGGAGATGACTTAACATATTTAACAACTTTTCTAATTTTGGCAATTGATTGATTTTGTTCTTTTAAACCATCACAAATAATTAAATTCACAATGTGTGCACAACATCTCATATGCAAAAACTCATTTGCCAAGATAGTGGAATGCCAATCTTTGGTTCTCCTCTTCAAAAATGCAAAAGCACCGTCGTTACAGCTTGCATTATCAGCTGTAATAGTGAAAATCTTATCAATCCCCCAGTCTTGCAAGCATTTATCTAATTGTTTGCCAATTGTCACACCCTACTACTTTGAGCGATCCAATGCTTCGACCATCATGTTCCTTCCCCTCTCTTTTTTTAACAAAAGAGAGAGATTTTTTAGTTTTTTGTCCATTTCCGTAATAGGAGACTTTATACATTGATTCTTAAGGTGGTTCCGCATATTACTAGTCCTATCTTGTTTTCCACAAGCACCATAATCCTTACCACAATAATTACAAGCAGCCCTAGGTTTATCAAGCTCACAATCATCAAGCAATGTGAAGCCTAAATCTCAAATTTCTTTCTATCTAAATTAATAATAGGGCATGCATGGACGAGTTATACCAGAATTTTTGGCAAGCATTGTGGTAGTGGTAGAACTGGCAACAGTAGTTGATTCTACAGTTGGGACTTAGACTGGTACAGGAGGGTTTCCACCATCAAAGCAACCATCACTTGTATTTCCCTTGTCCATTATTTATTAGAAAATAAAAAATTTACAATGATCATAAGTAAAAATATTTAAAACTTAGAAAGCAATATCATATTAATTTTTAGCAATATTATGCACTCAGGAAAAAAAATTCCAAAATTAAAATATATGGATTGTGCTTTTATTTTTCCCTTTTAAATAATAATAAATGGGCAAACTATGAACAGCAAGATTGTGTTTTCATTTGCACAACAATTTTCAGCAATATTGTGTTTTCATTATGCACAGTTCATGTGTTGCTGTTCCTCAATGTTTTTTTTTTTTCCTTCTACACTACATGCATGAACTTAATCCAATATAAAATAAATAAAGCACTTTGATTAAAGTAGAATTTCTCTTAAATTACAAGTATAAATATGGTCTATCTTTTTTTTCTTTTTTTTATTCAATCATAGCAACTCCTTTTATCCTAAATGATACAATGATTTTCTTGCTTCTTTAATAACAAAATGGAAAAATGTTAGACATTAATAAAAGACAAATAATGAGAGTATATAAGAGGACTGATAAATTATAAGAGTAACTTGGATTGTTCATGTGCTCACCAGATAGTATTATGAGAGCATCATTAAGAATTTATGTTTTATACAACTAGAAAAACTTTGATAGGACAAATGGAATGGAACAAGTAATAAACACCTACCTATTTTTCCACTTCGGCAAGAGATACATTGAGGAATGGAAAGAGAGCAGAGAGAGTGCTTCGTTCTTCCGCAGGTATCTATCCTTCTATACCTGGAGGTCATCTTCGTTGTAGTATCCGCTTCGATCTGTTGTCTTTGGTGCGTCACCTTTCTGGCCGGCGTCTTTCACTCCGTGACTCTGGTCACGAGGTTCT